>VZDJ01000028.1:4780621-4899767 GCA_008694505.1 Cyanoderma ruficeps | reverse complement strand
AAAAAAAAAAAAAAAAAAAAAAAAAAAAAAAGAAATGAAAAATTCCACCTTCAATGTCACTCCACACTTTCTGCCCAGCAATTCAAATCGTCCTGTCTGTTGACAAGGCCGCCTGACTTTGAATCTTTAGTAAATTTCAACAGAATACTACGCTTTTTGTGCCAAAGCCATTACTAAAAACATTAAACAAAATTGGTTCCAGGACTGATGTTCAGGAACTCTATTAAATAATCTTTCAATACATTCTGCTTCCTCGTTTTAACATGATTTATTCGGAGTCAGGTTTATCACTCCATTTAATGCTTATTTTCTGGAAAGTGTACAGAAATATAAAATAATTCAATTCAACACCCTGGCTCAAAAAGCACTTGCTTGTGTGTGTAGCCTACAGTTGATGTATTAAATGACAATAAAATGGATAAAACAACCTTACTGTGCTAAAAGTTACTGCCAATATGCGACATTGTTAAATTAAAAATTAATTGCCTGAAGAAACGCACAGAAATGCATACATGCGTAGTTCAAATTTTTTATTTAGGGTTGCTTAATAATTTATGGCTTGAGTAAGAACATGCCTCCTTCAGCATAAAAATGCTAATTGCATTAAAGAAAAAACAATCCCTGGAGCACAGAAGCGAGCATTACAACTTGTTAGTCAAAAATTAATACTCAGCACTGTAAGTCATTTTTATTAACTTATTCTACAGTTGCAATGGCTGCACAATTACCAACAACAATGAACTACTCCTCAAGATTGAAGTAAATTATGAAATTAATTTTTAGTTTTGTAAAATATTTTGTTCCTTTAGTCTCAGTACCAAAGACTGAAGCCCAGAATGAAAAAAATCACATTTTTTCCATTTTTTTTGGAGTGTTTTTACAATTTCTGCTTTGCATGCTACTGACCGGTGTTGTGCTTTTGGTACTGATACCAGTCGCAATAACCATTACAGCACAAAACTAATGAAACAGTTTTGTTTTTTCACCTCTCTAGCTGAAAAAAACCCCATCAGGTTTATTTTGAGTGGGTCAGGACTCCTTTATTGAACTTTCAAGTTCAATAGACACTCAGACACTTTCAAGTGATACTTTACTTTAGATGTTTTGGGGAATTTTTCACATGTTCCTCTTTTTTAAGTAAAGCAACCTCTCAAAAGTTTGCAGAAAAACTGTGTAAGTCACACTGAATTTCTGGAAAAAACTTTCATCTTTGTCACAATTGAGTGATGTCCCACATAAAAAAAAACAACCCAACAACCAAACAAAACTACAAAAAAACCAAACCCAAAACACTAACAACCGCCATATTTCAGTAGAAAAGTTTTATCTTCTTCTGTGCCCAAAACTCACACATTCATGTCTTTATGTCTTTCTTTACCTCTTGATTTTTGCCACCACGGCAAAATTGGAGTGTGTACCCAATATTCAGTGTGTGCATGAAGTTCACAGAGCTCGTGCCGCATCAGACACGGGGTTTGATCCTCTGCTAGAACTCTGTGAAAGTCTCCTATAAAACTGCACTACAGCAAAGCCATCACAAGGCAAAAGGGTTCTTTTCACCACAAAAGTAGAGAATCATGATGTGGGGGTGCCACTGGGACAGAACAAAGGACGCAGTTGGGAGAAAAACAGCTAAAAGTTGGAAAAATACCTCAAGAGGAATTACACATAAGATACATCGGGCTCAAAACACCCTTCAGGGAACTAAATTTTTGGAGGCTGCAGGTGTTTCTGGGAAAATATTACTGGGGTTTTTTTCTCTGAATCCTTTTTTATTCTTCTGCCTACGTATTTGCTGTTGCAGGGGGTGAGGTGCCATGAGGACACCAGTCCAATGTGGATCACACCTTTTTATGGTAAGGAGGTTACAAACAGCTCAGCAAACAGAGATCTAGAAAACAAAGCTCTGGCTCTGGGGATATATTGGCATCTTGTGGTTTCACATCACTAAGTGCTCTGTGGTTCTACCACAGAGCCATGCCACAGCTCCCTGCAGAGCTCCCAGCTCTGTGGACACCCCAGGGAAGAGCTGCCCAGCACATCCCTGTGGGATTTTGGCTGGGATACCTGCACTGCAGCTCCCTGTGTCGACCATTAGGGCAGACTGCAGTGCTGTGAACACCTTGCTTACCCAAGAGATAAGAATTACAAGATGCTGTACACAACTAAGTAAATAACCAGGCGGCTTCTCCACAGCAACATTTTTCAGTTTTCAAATAGAAAAAACATGACTTGGAAAGGAGTGCATGTGATTCTTGCCAAGAGTTGCTCTTTACAGGTAGATTTGAATTTTCTAAAATAGGTAAGGTTTTGTTCAAACATTTCATAAAATGTTACAGTTACAAAGTTTAACTTCGCCAAAGGCTATGAACAGTGTAAAACATTGTTTTGATTACTTGGTCAGCACAGAGATTTTATTTCCCATCAGAACACATTACTGTAGAGAATGTTGACCAAGTGAACTCTCTCCTTGTTTGTGTCTCACCTAATTAAGCGCTATAATTATAAACAGCTTCAGGCTGTCATAATTAGACTCCTGTTGATTTTACTACTGTTGTAGGACACAGCTCTCTGCTCCATGTCCAGTCACACAGAGGCTGCACACAGTCTGTCCTTTAAAACTCCTGGAAACTGGCTAGAAGTGGAAGTCTTCAAAACCAGCATCAAACTGTGCACATTTGAAACTCATTTCTGATCAGTCTTATCTTTAAAGGAGGCCTAAACTTGGTACTCATCTGCTTTTTCTTGAGAGCAGACGACCAAATAGACAACCAAAACATTTTTTTTGAATGTTTGCATTGTTTCAAATGAAAGCAGCTCAAAGCAATTGCTTCCTGATCAAATGTCATCTCTGTTATGAAGTTAGTCAAATATTTATCAAGATTAATATTAAATTTTTGCAAGCATGTCCTCTCTAATTATATTTGCATATTCATTGCTCTAATTAGCCCGGTGGCTTTAATATTAATCAGACATTGATACTGTGGATGTTCTCAGGAGGTCTGAATTCCAGCAGGTGCCATGACGATTCTGAAATGACACAGTAGGTTTGGTTTGCAGAGCCCATCTCAAGCAGGGCCAGCAGGGATGTTCTGTCTCTGCAGTGACATGGTGACTAATGCAGAGAGGAGTCAATGCAAGCTGCTCATCATCTACCAACAGATAAATAGCCAGCAAGGACAGGTCACACCATGGGGCTACAGCTGGGGCTTGTTGTGAAGCAGGTGGTACTGTATTATTCTGAAGGGCAATGCACTGCATTTTCCTTTGGCTCTGTATCATTTGAAACCCATTTCCATCCACCGCTCTGGGCTCTGCCAGGCATCTCAAATTTATTCATGCAATTATTCCCTCTCCTTCCTCTTGTTATATCACTGTGCATCAATGACCATTTGTCAGTGCTTCCATTTCTTTGCTCACTTTTTTGCCAGCAAGCGCATTGGGGAGAAAACACAAAACAAAAACCCCAAAACCAACAAGCACTGGAGCTTAAGATATGAGGCAGTTTAAAATTATTCCCACTGCAGTAATTCCCAAACTTATACCAGCAAAATGAGTCAGGAGGGCACCAACACATTCAGTTTTCCCTTCATGCAACAAGATCACGTTGTGAAGGTGGTAAATGCAACTTGATTTTCTAGTAGTCTTTACTCCAGTACAATTCTAAATGTATTGGGAGGATGAGACAGTATTGTCGAGGGGTGGTAAAAAGCAAGAAAATAAAAACCTGCCTTTCCTCTAATACAACAGAATGCTACAGAAATACTTGGAGGCTATCTCAGCATAGATTTCTCTGAATACAGAGAGTTCTGAATTTTTTACAGAAGTCCTTTGGGAGAAGAGTTAGTAGGCAGAGTTAGTTCAAACTCTAGATTCAAAAAAACGTCAAACCTGAAAATGTTTTTTTCTCCCCATCTCTCCTGATATCCCTTTATTCTTTCACTCTCTGTGATTCCCAACATGATGTTCAACAGGGAATATTTCTGCTCTAAATTTTAGATCCTTTCAAGACACACAACACATGTGGGAAAGTCAGTGTAAATTCCTGTTGCCCTAAAGATATACCATCATTTAAGAGACTGCTCTCAGCCAGTTAACTACAGAAATTATTTTGTTTGCAGTTTTAGTATACAGTGTACATAAAACTTTACCAATATCTTGGCCAAATGTTGCTCTTCTTCTTTACTTCTGAAAGCAGAGTTCCCCAATTAATGAACAAATTAAGGACCCCCAAAACAATCCCTTGAAATGCTACAGCTTTTCAGAGAACAAGGAAAGCATTCACCTATCGATCCACAGAGGGCATCATCTGCCAGTCCCACTTTTTCAAACTTTTATGTTTGAAAGCCAAACCCTTTGCCTCATGTCCTGACATCTAACCTGGCCAAAGGGGTGGCCTGCCAGGATAGCCAGTGAGCAAGGTGAAAACAGCCCCTCAGGTAAAACAGTGATTTTGTCACGTGGTAGGAAGGAGAGGTGCCTATAACCTTCACCTGATCAGAACTATTAATAAAAATATATATGTGCATAGAGAGTGTAAAAAATTCCTGATGGCATGACACAATATAATTCTTATAAGCATAGGTTAGAATGACAGCATTATTCCTAAGTGTCTGTATATCATTTATACAACCATGACACCGAGGCTTCTACACATGCTACATATTTTATAGAAAAATATTTTTTCAGGAGTTAATTTTTTACTGTGGAGTTCTGAATTTTATTGATCCTATTTTTCAAGTATTGTTGCCTGTAAAACATGTTCCTGCTGGACTATGATTCTTGTAGCACATATTTTGCAGAAATAAAAAAAAGGAGAAAAAATTCATATGTAATAAAACTTTAGAACCTTTTAAAAGTTATCTAATGTAGCTCTACCTTCCATAAGCATGTTATTGCAGTTTTTATGTCTGCTCTTGTGTAGCCAGTCTGGGTTAGCAACAGGATTTTTTAAAACTACTTTTTACAAATCCTATTGGCCACGTCTTCACTACTGGCATAAATTCAGAGTTTTTTCTTCCTTTAATCAGTATTTATTGAGGGAAAAAGCAACTTTATTTTATCATGTTTCTGCCACCTCTGCATTTCTTTGGGCCTAGAAGTTGGCACCCAGAGAACTCTCAAAATCTCAGCTAATTCTGATGCTGTCCTTAGTGCTTGAGTGAACATGGCCTGTCCCAAGGTTCATACCCAATAATAAAGGCATTGAGACAAAGGAGAGAAGTCCTCAAAATTTAAAAGGAACAATCAGAGCACAGGAGAGGTCTGAGAATTCTGCATCACAAAGCTCCGTGTAGTACAGGTACTCCCAGTCCCTAAACTGAGCAGATCCAAAGAGCTGTAATTCACATGCAAGAACCAAACACTTTCAGAAGGAGTGAGCCTATGTTGAATACAATATCATGAGCAAGAGCTAATGCAGATCTCACAGTTCTGTGGTGTACTGTCGAGATTCTGGCCTCAGACATACACAACTGGGAAGAATATATATGCATAAAAATATGCATTGTCTAAAGTCAATAGTCAAGGCTTAAATTGTGCTACTGAACCAAAAATCAATTAAAGTTATAAACTAGAGTGTGTAGACTAAGTAGCAAAGGGTTACCAGCAAAAATTAATTACAAATACTGCAGTGACAACAGGAGGAGAGAAGTTACTTTTCTAATTTGGGGGAATCTCATGTACTTCTGATCAGGCTAGAGAACTGAGTCCTTTACAACCATATGACCCAGAATTAAAAGGACATAAATACATACATACATATAAATAAACACATACATATAAATTTAAACAAACAAAATATTTACATAAAACATATACATACAAATATAAACATATGCCCATGTAAGCCGCTCCTTGCCACAGCTTCTCTTTAAAAAAAGCCATATCATCTCAACTCTCATGAGTTCAGATAATTTATGCAAGAATTTCATGCAGCGGAATTCCCACTATGCACACGGAGCCATCCTTCTTCAAGTGCTGTAAGATCCTTTGTGAGTCTCATCATTAAAAATGGCCCCATTTGGCTGCTTTCCCTTTATGGCAGCTCTCTGAAAGCACAGAAAGCTGCACTGTGAAGTTGATATCATCGCCCTGAAAACCAACATGGACGTAACAACTATTTGTGCCTGGAGTGCATTATTGCTTGTGTTAATATTTTATGTTTACTGACTCTATTTGCAAATCACACCACGGAGTGTGTTCTCAGTATTGCTTCAGCTTGGTGGAATGAAAAAGAACCATTCTATGGGGAGTATTCCCTGT
The DNA here is from genome assembly GCA_008694505.1 of Cyanoderma ruficeps. Lineage (NCBI taxonomy): Eukaryota > Metazoa > Chordata > Aves > Passeriformes > Timaliidae > Cyanoderma > Cyanoderma ruficeps. The sequence continues at coordinate 4,893,503 of VZDJ01000028.1, read as the reverse complement.
TTGTTTTACAAGGAGGGTGGGAGGAATTGGATGCTGTGCTTACTGCTTAGCACTCCAGATGCTTCAGCTGCGAGTGGGTAGGAGTAAGACCTCACTGTCACAGCAGGGAATCCCAGCAGCATCAGAGCTCCCCAGCAGCTGACACTTCCAGAGCAAATGGATCAGATCACAGTGTAATTGAACACCAAGGCAGTAAAAAGACAAAATGGTTCAGATGAGACTGTTAATTTCAGGATCACAAATCTTGCTTGTAAATATTGAATTGAAAGTGCAGTAAAGTAGAATTCCCAAACTTTGATTAAGGAAAGGAGTTGTTCAAATTCACTTAAAAGAAGTTAAGTCAAGTGTGTTTTTATGCAAAAACATCGTGTGATGCCTGAACTACAGACCAAAGATCTGGGCTGGAAGCGTGTTTTTATTCTTGCAAGGTGCAGTTTTAAACTACACTGCAAAAAGTGGCTCTTCACAGAGCCCATGGATAAGCTGTGAACTCCTTGCTCCAGACAGACATCGTAGACTGACATGTTCACGAGTAAAAAAATTGTAAAACAATACCAAACTTAGAGGTCACCTTTGGCTCAGGGAATCTCTCAGCAATAAATTGTTTACTGAATGATATTACAGTAAAGTATTACTACAGATGTGTTCTGTTCCTGTGCCTGCCCCTAGATACACACTTCAAGCCACTTTGTACTTAGAGCTGAGCCTATAAAGATTTTATGTTCTCATGAAAAATAACACAATCAGATTATAGATTTTATAGGTGAAAAATTTCAGTCAGCAAACAGTAAATTCTAACTGAAAATATTTTCTAGAAGCAAGAGTATTCCAAGGGGACATGTGACAACTGAAAAAGAAAATCTCCTTCAAAAAATGATGTAAAAATTGAAATCATAATAAAAGCTGTCTCAGAGATTATTTATTTATTCTCATCTTGGGATCAGTAGATTCATAGTGCTCATGAAAAATGCACCTATATTATATGTTGGTCTCCTAGTAGAAACTAGAAATAATTCAAAGTACCAAAAACAAAGTTAGAGTGAAACCCAGTTGAATAATGCTTGCACATTTGACTGCAGCTGCCAATTATGGGATTTATTAGTGCTATGGTCTAGGCATTATTTGGGGACTTAACTCTATGCCAAATATGTACATTCACAACACATATAAGCAGGTAACAAGTTACACTGCTTTCTTCAGTGCTTTGGTTGCTTTTTGTTATTCAGCCAAACCAAACTGAGACATCAAAACCTGGAGCTCTGGTGATGGTTTTGTCAATACGTACAACAAAATACATCAAACTATATCAAAGTAGTAGACTTACATCATCTATTTAGTGAATATTTCTAGACTTTTTCATCACCTGCTTCTCAGAAGTTGCACTGATAAGGCACTGGTGAGTTTTTAGCACATTTTAAAACAGCATTTTCTTGCTTCCATGTGAACAAGCTGTGTAATAGTACTCCACTAAGTAAATGCTGCCTGACAAGATCCAGTTGTTAAAAAAAAGAAAAAGACTGCAGAAATTTCCATATTTCATATTTATAATCACTTTTCCCACAGAACACAGAAGGCTTAGAACAACTCGTGCCTTGGACTTGCATTCTGTTATATTTCACACACTAGAAAAATGTCTGGTTAATGTTTTGGTAGAAGAATTCTGGCAGAGGCAAATTTTTCCATTGTTTACACTGCATATGAATTTTACTACAGTAAGGAATTTATCCTTTCTTCTTAAACTGTTTATTTACTTTCATGAAAACCTGAAAATAGTTATGTACTCCAACAGAGCAAATTGAAATATTATTATGTAACATAGTAAAATAAAATGTAAACAGATGCATTTTAATATTATACAATGCAGTATTCTATGGATCATTAAACTATATTCATTACTAAGCTGGATCCATGGAAACAATTTGGTAGCTTTAACAATGTACCAGATGTCAGATGTTTGCTGTGTCAGATGGTTTTATTCTTTAGCCACTAGGAATTTACAGTCAAGCTTGCCTCAATAAACACATAAATCTGGTCACATCTATCAAATTTGTCATTATTAGTTAGAATTAAATTCTGAGACAGTAGTCAGGCCCCGTATCATTTTATGAAGAGTTTTTTCTAGATGAAGGTCCAAAGTAGAAAATACTGGGGAGTGGGAATTCATTTTGGTCCAATCAAAACAAAATTTTTCAAATCATCCTCTCTACCTACAAACAAACCTTGTCACCTTGAATGAAAAAAATATCCAGTTGAAAAACATTCAACCAAAATGTTCTGCCACTTTTTAAGTATTTCTCCCTTCCACCTCCCCCATTCTTCCCCTCCACATATCAGAGGGGAAAAGACGCCAAACAGCAAACCACAGACATTTATCTCTGAGCTACAGTGACCAGAAAGGACTGCTGTAACCCAAGTCACAGTAACTGCATCTATTGCAACTTCCACCAGCCCACTTCTGTGCTTTTTAAAAAGAACTGAAAAGCCACTGATCCAGAGGATCTCTTACCGGGAGAAAAGATGTTTGTCTTTGCCATTACTCACACCCAAGCTCCTGCTGTAGAACCAAATGATCACGTGCTGCTAATGAACACAATCATCACCCCAGCAGCCTCAGTACTGGAGTCGAAGAGCTATTGAAGTTGTCTGTACAAACAATTGACCACAGACAGTTCTAGTCTGTTATTTATGGCCACCTTAACGATTTCAGGCTTTTCCCAGTCTCCACTGAACAGAGTTGTTCACTGCTCCCATGTTATGAATCTTAATAAAAGCACTGGAGCTGATAACCTAGAACCTAAGTGATTTAGTTTAGCTGCCAGATCTAATATTAGCCCCATTTTCCACTTGTAAAATTTGGATCTTGCAGCTAATGAACCACTTTTAATCCAACATCCTGAAATCTCCCAGCTCCACACACTGGAAAGGGTAAGAGCAGCCTACGATGATGTTAACCTGAATCCAGCTACACCTGCTTTCACTTCTACTTGAATTTTCTGCTTTCCAAAATGTAAACGCCATGTAGTTTTATGGGAGTTTTTATCAGCAAAATATGGTTTTAGGACTATCCCACTCATTTACGTTGTCTTTTAACTGAATTCAAAGGCATGGATGTATGCCAAGGAACTTATGTCAAATCACAGCTGCAAAACATCCCAGGCTATCAAAAGCATCTTTAAATAATAGCTTAAAAGTCAAAACAAAAAAGTCAGTTGTGCATCTGGAAATTAAGCATAGATCCAAACACATGCACAGCTACTACTCTGCCTTTACTCTGAGTTTAAATCACTATTTCAGGAAGACAATCAGGGCCTTGGTTGTTTATTTTTTAAGTATATACACACCAATTCAACATCTGCTCTTCTTACCAGACCTTTACATGTTTTTAATTAAACTAATTCCAAAGTTTTCATAATTCCTCTTGGTCATCATGACTAGGCATCCCCCTGAGCTCCAGCAGCCATGATAATTGGCAGCTTTGTCAACACTGACCACTGGAAATTATTTTCTCCACCCATACACCTGCACGAGAAATTCCCAGAGCAGTCAGCACAGCTCAGTGAAGGCAGCTACTGCAGTCCCTGGAGCCAAATATAAGCACCAACAGCCAGGATGGATTCCCCATCTTAGCCAGTTAAGTTGAAACCAACCTGAACTCAGGCCAGACTGAAATAACAATTTTTATTTACAGATATGCAAACCTGATATAGAAAAGGTGACTAGACCAGAACCATTTATAACTTCTCTCACAACTGAATCTGTCAGATGTCTCTTTATCTTGTTAAATCTAACCACAAGGCTCAGAGACACTGCTGGCAGTTCTGCGGCCCTCTGCCCTCACGTTGCATTTACAGAAGAGGATCTGAATTTGGAAACTTTTGCTCCCCATGGGCCTCTAAACCACACCAAAAACCTGACCCTTTCCAGGGATGTACAACCTCTTTTGTTGTTGATCTTTCATCTGGGGGCAGTTTTCAAGCTGTCTGTTGCATAAGTTAATAGCTGCCTCCTCCAGCTTCAAGGTGCCTTGTGAACACAGCCTGTTGGAATGGTCATCTGCCTCTTTAGAGCCAGACTGTACTTTCAGTGTGTAGACAATTAGCAACAGATCATTCATAAAGGCTTAAAATAAACATGTGCCATACCACAAGAAAATAGTCAGACGTCAGTGTTACATACTTCATTCACCATGCCAGATTGTGAATTGGGGGGCAGAAAATAGCTCTGAAATGGTCCCTTGCAAAATGCCACTGCTAGACTCAGCACTCAACATTTGGGCTCAGGCCAAATTTAATTTAAAAAAAATTACTTATCAGATATTCTTCTGCTCTGAAGCTATGTGGAGATCAGGGGAAAAAAAATCCTCCCAAAGCATCACAAAATTAAGAAAAGACTGTTTCTCTTAAAGTAACTTCAGGCAGAAAGAAATCTCCTCTGGACTTGCTGCAACTGCACAGACAAAAACTGAGATACTTTCTCAGCTCAGGTGAGACCATCTGCATTCAGTGCTGTCCTTCCTGATGGTTTTATGAAGGATATCAACTTGGCTTAAAGAAATCATACTGATTATTTTTTTTCCATCCCCTGGTGTTTTCTTTGTGTTATCTTTTAGTAGGCTATTGAGTCAATTCAGGGATATTAACAGATGTGCTGCTCTCTTTTTAGAACCTGTTCAATGCTCTTTATTGATTCAACAGTTGATGATTACAGTGGTAAAATGCTGTACCAATGTCAAATGTCAAACAATTGATATTCATTATGGAGATGAAGCACCCCACACAGAAGGGCTTTTTTCCAGATGAGCTTTCAGAATACTGAAATTTCGGGTTAGCTTCTTGTATATGTTATCCATAATTAGAGTATCTGATTTATTGATTCATATTACTATATTTTATTTCCACTTTTAGTCAGACTAGCTTGTCTGTTTCTATAGTTACTGATGTGATTTTCTCCTTTACAAAGGACAAAAGAAAGAAAATTTACACCTTTTTTTTTGGAGGGAAGATGGGCTGCTCTTTCCCAGAGGCAGAGGGCAGCAGCTTCTTGCAGAAGAGAAGTGGGCAGACTGTGGGTCTTGGGCAGGACAAAGCTGCCATCCCAGGGCTCTGAGACATGGCCAATAAAGGGCTGCGCCTGCATGGAAACGCAAAAGCTCAGTAGGAAAGGCTGCTTAGTGCCACATCTCTTGGTCCAGGGCCACAGCCCAGTTCTCTCCAACTCCTGTCTGTGTTTACTGCCCATGCACTGATGTGGCCTCCAGATAGTTTCACTTCCACTGAGACTTCTCAGAGACATACACCTTTCTAGTTTGGAAAAATACGTCCTAAAATTAACTCTTCCAAATCCTTCAAATACTACAAATTCAAAGAAAGCCTTGATTCACTCTCAGCCTCCATCCTCATTTACTCACTAATTCTGCCCTGACAGTAAAATAAGCATGATAAGAGTATTCCTTAGACTTCATCTGAAAAGACTTGCACATTTTCATCAGTGCATATTTTGTAGTGCCTGGATCACAGATTTTAACCCAGAGAATGCACCTGATCTATTGCAGTTTTCTGCATTGATTCCTGTGACCTATACCAAAAAGGTTTTATGTGTTAATTCCTGTGTCAAAGCTAATCAAGTGGGAGGTCATCTAGCCAAGATGGAATCTATAGAATAAAAACTTTTCAGAAATGACAGAGAATCCGTTGTAATTTTTTTATCCACTCATACTTCATGCTTTCCTCAAATTATGAGGGGAAAAACCCAAATATAAACAAACAAAAAAAAAAAAAGCAAAAAAACTCCCAACAAAACAAAGCACAACAACAACAAAAAGGATCATAAGTCCTAGAAGTCTAAATACAACATTTAGAGAGATACATACATTTTGTCAACATGATAGAGATTATGTAGCACAAGAGAATAACATCACCACTTGTCATATCCTTTTTGTCAGTATTCAGTGTTTTATAAATACTTCATTGTATAAACAGAGAACCTTCAGATAAGACATGAAATAATTCTCCCATATTTACCCACAGATGCAGATTACATTCATAAAATACTGGTTTCTTTGAGTCTGACTATAAAGACTCCATATATTTGTGTCTGACAAGTTCTTCTCCAGATATATCCTTGCTGAGTTTTCTCTGGTTCCATAGTACCAAGTGACTTTCCAGAGTGCAAAGAAAATCAAGCAGCAGCCCCCACAACAGTAGTTTGGAATACTCCAATATCAAATGATTTTTGCCTTTGATTAAAATGTTTGATTAATGCTCTAACCTTTTTTGCAACAACAGGTTAAATTATGAGCCTTGATTTAGGCAATTTGTCCTTTTTTTTTGTTCTTTAGGTGGTTTTTCCTTATTCAATACACTGTTTTATTATTAAACACTGCTTCGTCAATGTTCACTTAGGCAGATGCACGATTCCAACAGTATTACATCAGCATAAAGAAGTGCTCTCAGGGAAAATGTGATGCCAGCCTTCAACAGTAGTGGTGTTTGGCATGAAGAGACTCGCATGAAAGAATTTAAGTAAAAAACTTACATCAAATCTGTATTGCAACTCAGATAATGTGCACTAAAAATAGCACGTGACATATTATATATGAAAGCTTGAACAAATAAAAGCATTCAAAATAGATTTTAAATTCTTTTTATTTCAATGATTCTGTATAAATTGTTGTGCTAAAGGAGTAAGGAGAATACGTTAGGTAACAACCCTGCCGTCACAAACTCTGCTGTTACAGAGAAAGAGACAACAGAAAGAGGTTCCAGCACCCTATTTCTGACACTGCCTTTTTTGCTTGCTGAATTTTGTGCTCTATTAGCTGTTGGAAGGGGCATTAATGCTGTCCAGTTTGTCCCAACATACCTCTCCCCAGCACCACAGAAGATCCTTGAAGAATGAAGAACCTCATTTCAGTTGTGGATACTTAAGGTGATGAGTCGCAAATGCTTTCCACATGCTCATGAGTCTCATGGTTTCCCAAGACCATACACCTGTGATTTCAGCAAACAAATTCTGCCTGCACTGCATTTCACTGAAGTATGAATTACTGTGCTAAAACCTCTAGAAACCATTTCTCCTGCAACTAGATGAATGCTTCTGTTTGGAACACTGAGAATCTAAGAGCCTTGATTTTTCTAAACTGTTAGACCTATGTAGGTAGTTCATTCAAGATCATTTTTGTACTTTAGAAGATATTACACAAAAAGAAATATTACCTAAGCAGCCATCAAAGAAAAGGACTTGCATTCAGAAGTCTTAGTTGACTGAAATAATGTAAAACTCCTAAGCATGAATTTCTGATAAAACAAAAAATTGTTTCAGCTTCACGTTGCCCTTGACATTGTGCTTGTTGCTAATAGATTAACATGCAGTTTATGTGACCCTGAGTGAAATTTAATTTTCATAGCTCACAAACGATGAAAACTCTGTAAACCACTAGAGAGGAGAAAACTAATTTGCATCCTATTGTGACTTAATGTCATTTAACATTCCATACATTTCTGGCAGAGATGCTTCAAACAGTTTGTAGATCCCACTGGTTATGTGTGCATTGTAACGTGTCCCAGGGCGAGCTGAAACATTTTTTACAGATCAGTGATCAATAATATTAAAGGCATCAAGAGTGTGAAAACAAAAACTGATATGAGCTGCATTTTTCCAAACATTTATGGCCCAGTTCTGACCTTTCTTAGTCAGTTAGCCCAGGAATTTACCACCACTCCAAAAGCATCCATGGTTCAACTTCCAATGACAGGCTTACCCAATAAAGTCTGAATGCTTGCTTTGAATGCAGAATCCCAACCTAAATTTCTTACAGTGATATTTTATTGGATGGCACCCAAGAAGGAGGTATCTCGCCGTTCTCATTTGTGAGAGAAAAATGAGAGATCCCAAATTACAATTTTGATGCATTGACAAGGCCAGAAACACCCAGCAGTAGTTTGGAATATGATCTCTCCAATCCAAAGGAAAAGCCATGTTCAGTCAAGACTCAATGATGGCATAAGCATAGTGGAACACACACAATGGCAAAAGCAAAAGTTTTAATTTTATTTGGATGATGGGGAAAAGTGTGTGTAAGAATTTACCAGTAATCATCGAGTTTCAATAATTCTGATTTATGCAGATCAGAGAAACTAGCAGTACCTGCTCCTGGGTAGTCTCACTACTTCAAATTTCTCTGACTGCATGATGAAGATAAGAAATGGAATGGCAATTTGTGGATTCTTTTGGAAGGTGGGGGTTTTGTTTATGTTGTTGTGGTTGTTTTGTGTTAGTTTAGTTTTGGTTTTTTGTGAACAAAACACAATGGTGTGAACACTAGCTTAATATTCTGGAGAAAACAAAGCCAATACAAAATCATACCAAGAAAGTAAATATTCCATTAGGGAACTCAAAACTAGTTCAATTTCAAATCCCATACCACAGAAGCAACCTCAGCATTTCCTGTTCTATATTTACTTGGCTGTGACACAAGAGAGAGAACAAAGGAGACTCCCAATTTCTATGACACACTGCTACTTGCAGGCCAGTCCATCTTTCCCCAGTAACGGGAAACCAGAGCGATGGGAGGGAGGATGGAGATCCTCACAGCACCACTACACACAGATGTGTATTCCATACATAGGAATGTGTATGGAGTATGTGTATGGAATGTACACTGTGTATGTTTATCATACACAGTGATGCAATGCAGATCACAGCCCCAAGGTTCTGCCCCACCTTCCTGTGCCACCCACAACCCAGAGCTGGTTAGCAACAACTCCACATAGAAGTTCAACCCTATGAGTTCCTAACTCTTGGAGTATCTGAGCTAAATTTTCTACAAAACCCCTCACAACACTGGGACAGATGCAGAAAACAAACCACAGCCTCTTGTTTGAAAGCACAGCTTACTTTTTTTTTTTTTTTGGCATGTAAAAGTTTCAAAGTATGATACAAAAATTTAGAATAGCCAAATATTAGCCACAAACCTTATACTCTCTCTGGTGTACAAATATTCCCTCCAGGCCTTCAGAGATGCGTCTCCTTCTCCATTATCCATTTATCTGACTATTCCTCATTCATTTTAATACGGTGACATTTACTGAAATAATTCTATGCTACATCATTTTTGTTGCAAGCTATTTACTTATTAGTGCACAGACATATCCCTGAAGGACAAAGTACTCCAACTGTACAACAAAATGCGTAACTTTCCAAAACAAATCAGATCTATGCATGCACTGCAGATAAAGCATCTGTTCAAGAAAATAACAGGTGAAAAAGTGTTACATACAGTTTGCTCTCATCAGAGAGGATTAGAAATGGATTGCTAAACATCCGTGAGACACGTGAATGGTGAATGTTAGAAAGCAGGGAAGCTGAGAAAGGTGCCGACAACTTCAGCTCTCCTTTGTTCTTTCCCACTTACAAACCAGTAGGTACACATAAAAACCAGTCATAAATGTTTGATTAGTTTTGATTTACACAAAAGTATCTGTTATATTTCTTTGAAGGGTGTTTGTTTATTTAGTGTTTTTAAAGCTAGCAAAGACTTTGTGTTAGCTCAGCCTCATGCTAAACAAGGCTCTAACTAATATTATAATTTGCAGGGGTGAAAACTCACCAGGTTTCCTGATGGTAACTTTGCATTTTTTGTCTTGGCTCTCTAATACAGTGGGTAACGATATTCCCTGTTTCTTTCCAGTACAGGCTACAGATATTCATAAGAATTTTTAGAAATGTTTTGACTGAACTAGGTTTAAAATAAAAAATAGTTGCCTTGCCTAATTGTACTTCATAACTATGTTTCCCAACTAAAACACTGCAGATTGTTTCATTCACTTCCACAAGTACTTTAAAATCATTTTTCTATTTCTGGAATCACAAATTTCAGATGAAAGGTCATAAAACACTAGTTGACATAAAAATGCAGATGACAGTGCTTTTGTCAAAGGCAGAATTAGGGCTTCACTAATAAGATTAAGTAGAGGAATAGTGTGTCAGAAAGGTATGAAGACATGAATACAATTACATTTGAGGAAAATCCAAATGTAGTATGAAGAATCAAAGAAAAATGTAGAGAGTCAACCTGAGCAGATAATTTTCACAATGAATAAAAAGAGTTCAGGATTTTTGAAGGGATATAAAAATAATATTCTCATACCTTACTTGTGGAATTACTGCCATATTGGGATGCTATGCATAATGATAATAGTTTTTAGACTACTAACAGAAAGGGAAGAAAATCTAATGCTGTATCATAGCTATAATAGATCTTTTCATAGATATAATTCACATATTTAGAAGCAGAATTATTCCATCAAGATAAAAGGTTAGTACAGTAGGTTAAAAGCCTTTGTTTTAATAGCACTGCTGATTAATCTAGCACTGCTGATTAAGTCCAGAATTGTAACACAGGTGAGCAAGTTTCAAGATTTCAAATCTCCAGGCAGCCAGCAAGATCAATTTTCTCTGCTACTAAAATCAGTGGATTAGAAAATATAATAGCTGAGTATATAAATAGTTGGGTGTCATTAGTTGCCATCATCACCTGCTACACCATAAATTCAGAAGGACCTGCATGGGTTTTAGGACATCTGCAGTATGGCAGCATCCCTCTACCACCTGCAGAGGATATAAACCCTGAAGAATAGACCCCAAACAGGTGGAATTACACATTGCATTAGTTGGCAGACAAAACCTGGTTCAGAATACATTATTCTGTCAAGAATTTGAAATTTGTAACACTAAGCAATGTACAGCAGATGGAATTAGACCATGGAAAGTCTTGAATTGGTGTCATTTCCTGCTACTTTATGCGTCAGTCCATCTGGCTGAACCTCAGGCCCCAATTCAAGTGAGTGTCCATACATTTAAATCTCCAATTCACTTATCACAAGGATGGTAATTCATTTTGCCACTGATACCACACACCCAGTGAGAGAGAGCAAACCCTTTTCCTTTACAAGATGTAAGCTCTTCAGAAGTTCAAGTATTCCATTTTAATACTAATATTTGATATGTGCATTGATCATTGGAATGTGGAGGTTTCTGTGCCCCTTTCTAAGCATCAAGAACAATCTACTTGAACAAGTCTTTGCCTGGGAAGAATATAAAATAATCCATACCTCTCTTAACTGAAAATAATTATTGCCACTACTAAAGTACCCACAGTCTCTTTTTTTCTTTCTTTCTTTTTTCTTTTTTTGTAATAAATAACTATTGCTTACACTTTGAAGTACAAACGTTTAGGTTGTTGCCTGTTTTTTTCTATGTGTAATTTCAGGGGGAAACCAGCAAATCCTAGCTCTAAAGCTAGAGTACTCTTCACTGCTGTAAACGTCATTCCTAAACACAAGGTGAAAATACAACCAGGGATTTGCCTTGCACCTTAAAAAGATGGATAGAAAGGTGAGACATTAGCTAAGAGAAACCTTACATATTCAGATTTTTGACTCCTTTCTCAGTTTGCCACAATTTAGACAGCAAGGCTGTTTAATATGTATGTCCCCCAGGAATTGTTTTACTCACTGTTGGGTTTCTTCCCCACAAAAGTACTACAATAGGAGCAACAGATACTGAAAATTATATTAAGCATCTACTCATTATTCATTAAGATATAACAGTAGAACTCTTTTTCTTTATACATGTGATCACTTACAAAAGTCCAAAGTACATCAAATGTCTGATTTTACCTGACATCAAAAAACAAAAAGAAATTAAAAATCTTCCACTAAATAAAGCGCACTGGAGTCTTTGTGTGTATAGATAGTCTTGCTAAGCCTTTTGTGAGGAAATTACTGACATGAAGACGAAGTTTGCCATTTTTATGGGTAAACATTAAAGAAAACTATCTTACTAGTAAATGACTTTACCGGTTACATCTGTACCTAACATCAAAGCCACACAAACCCTGTGTGACTGATTGTACTGGAACAAATGAATTGTAGATGTAATTCCACTGGAATGAGGATAAAAAATGCTAAACTTCAATATTTCATTGTATTTTGTTCTTTTCCCGTCATTTTTACTAGTCAAAGTTCTTTTTCAATTATTCTATATTTCCAAATTCTTTATGCAGAAAAGACTTCCTTTCAAAATACAGGAGAGCAGTCCATGGTTAGCTCACAACTATTATCACTAACTCTTCTCAAATATTTGAAAAGTCAGCATCATATTATGGGTATGGAAAATGGAAATATCTAAGTGCTTTAATATCAAGGTGAATATGTGAGGAATTCCAAGCCCTTTTTGGATAAGGGATATGTAAGGAATTAAAAATAATGACAAGACAGCAGTGAAATTAAATTATTTCTTGGCACAAGCCTTTATCATAAGGGATAATGAGGGAATTTCTATTCCAAGGGCATTTCTTATAGGAATTCACAGCAACTTTAGAGAGATCGAACACCTTACGAAGGAAATAATAGAGCAACCTGAGAAATGCAAGTGTAGTGAATCTCCACCATATGCTTCTTGTTCCAATTGTCTAGAAGAAATGAACTATGGAATAGCAAAGTTACTGAAGAGTAATTTAATGAACTTCAAAGTACCAGCACTTCTTGAGTTTAGAGGTCCTCTAATTTAACCTGAGTTTTCCATTGCAGACAAGAGAGATCTCAAAATACACAGCCAGGGGAATAACTTTAGCCTGAAGAGGCTACTTGAGAGTCTAATTAAGCATAAAATAGTCTAATTATATTTTAATTGGTTCAAATTAGAGCAACTTTTGCAAGAAACAATAATGCTTTTGCCACCAATTACTTGTGTTTGAGTAAAGTTAAGAGCAGTGGAGGGATGTGACCAAACAGCCCAATAAAAACCTGGGGCTTGCCATTCACCCTGTGCACCAGCACAACAACCTGCACAGCCACAAGGAAAAATGCTGTGAGTTTGTTAGTTGTTTTTTGTTTGGGAAACTGACAGATAAACGATCCCAAGAAATGAGCTAAACAATAAAAAAAAGCAAATTACAATTCTACGTTGTTAATTTTCATATTCAAATCATTTCAGTTACACCCAGTCAATCAGGTGCACGTTTCTCTCTCCTTGTACAACAAACATTTACCTTGGCAGAAGGGGGATGTGTGGGCAGAAGAGAAGGCTGTGATACAGCGCAAGGACATCCCAGTTCAGTGTTTCAATGCATCAGCACCAATCCATGGCATTTCCCGCAGGTAATGGAATGTCTCCTCCAGGGCCCTTACTGCACCCTTTTATCCCTTTTCTCTCAATCTGGAGGTGCAAAGATTCAGCTCATCCTTACTATGCATCTCTGTATCTTCTTGTGTAGATGAATTTTGCCTTTAACTCCCAGGTAGTAACCCATTTTACTCAGAGAAACCCTCAGCTACTCATAGCTCTCACTGCAGGGCTCTGCTTGGGGTTTTTCCCTTTACAATATCATCAGTTTATGCTGTTGACATACTCCATAATTTCATAGACTTTGTGTGCCTTGATATCAACTTATCAATAAAATACCTCAATCACAGGAGAAGTCTCAGAAATCGCTCTCTTAAATGTTTATTCTGCTACATTAAACTATGAGAAGGGAGGGAGAGAATTAATTTGCAGCCAAAAAATTCATGGAGCTGAGTGATTGCAGTTTTCAGAGGCAGCATGAAACAGGCAATTCAGCCTTTGCTTTCAATGGGAATGAATTAACTTACAAAGCTGGTCAGGTACATCTGTGATGTTGACAGGACCAACCTTCCAATTCCAGATTGTAGCTACCTGAAAACTCATCTGACAAAATGATCTGGGTTGAGATCTCCCTCATCAGTCATCAGCAAGGTGTTTAATATCCCCTGGAGGATGGATAAATGAATTATCATCCTGCTTCTTTCCCCCAAAATTTCAAAGATGATATTTTATCTTTACACAGGAATAGCACATTTTAAAATATTAAAAAAATGTACATTAGAGAGAGAGGGGAAAAAAAAGCATTCTGAACTATAAGTTAATTTCCAGGGCTGATGAAATGAAAAATGATGGAATTAATCTAAAGAAGACCAGTCTGCTGCTGCCTGTTTTTATTGAAGACCCAGGAAAATAAATAGTCTTATGACTACTTATGACTACATTATGAAAAGCGTACTAAAATACCAGAAGCCAGGGAAAGGAGAACCTATAAAAAAAGTACATGAAAAAGTTATAGAAGGCAGAAAGTGAAAACAAATCATTAAAAATGTAAAATAGTAGAGATTTACTGCAGCTGTTGTAAAGGACTAGGGCAGGTGTATGATTCAGGCTGCATAAAGCAAAAGTATTTAACTCGATGAAAAGGTCTTGTACACCGTCATTGAAAGTCTTCATACCTGCACAGGTTCAGTTACAAAAATGTTTGCAATGGAAGGTTACTTAACTGTCTGAGAGCAATTCTAAGGTGCTTTTAATAATGCTCTTTGGAAGCTTCAAATAGCACTAAATCTGCAGCAGAAAAACAGCTCTGGTAATTTGGACCTTCACCTTTCTGATATTCTTTTCCCTGTTTTGTATGAGCATAACTCATGAACCTGAAAGACAAAAACCTAATTTACTACACACTGTTAGAGCCTGAGTAGAAGCAAGAGCTGTAACTTCCAAACATCTGGTTTGTATACAGCCACTAAAAGCTCATATTGATCCACTTTGGGTGTATGGGAGTATTCTTCCTGATCATAAAGGGCTGTTCAAAATGCATGTTGGCGTGTCTGCCAGCAGCATAATAAAATGAAGTAAGAGAGGAAACAAACTTATTTTGGACTGGAAGATAAAAGAATAAAACCACTACAACAGTCCACAAAAGGAATCTGACGAGTTGTATCTTTTGTACAATTTATACATATAAATGCACCTGAAATACCATCTAGAATTTCAATAACTTCACTGGCAGAATTGCCCTTTGGAGGGAAATCAAAGAAGAACTAATATTTTTCAAGGACTGGTGACACTAGCTGGGGCAAAATTACAATGCCAAGAGAGAAACCCTACCCCTACTGCAAATAAATAGTCAACTCCTACTGCTTTTGCTAATTTAACATAAAAACTCCATTCCAAAAGCATGAATGGTGGCAGCACCATGGCACACCCTTGTCAGAAAGAAGCCAACTTCTCTGTAAAAAATAGTCATTAGGGTAAAATACTCAGCGCATAAAAACATTGCCTTTCATTGCAGTTTTGCATTGAAGGTTATGCAACATAATTCAGATGTAACATTTAAATCCTCTCAAAAGAGCACAATGATCACTCAACCGTGTCTGTAGCCAACAGCAGCAAAGAGAAAGATCAGTGTGTTATAAATGTTACAAGAAGTTTTTCTGTTACTGAGCATTTGACCTATTGAACTGTCTTCTGGAAATCAAATGGCTATTTAAAACAGAAAATCTTTTAATGCTTAGTAGTAATTTCCAAAAATCAATAATCAAATTTATGCCCAAGACTATGTGTAATCTCATTAAAACTCCTTTTCTGCCCACCATCGCTCTCCTGTACTTGGCTCCAAATTAGCAAACCACAAAAACCACTGCACCAAAATGAAGATCTGCAAACTATGGAAGTGAGCAAGTCCCAGGGCCTGCCAGGGAATTATCCCAAGGCTGGGACTTGCATGGCAGTCCTTCCATCACCCCTGAGCCACAGGGAGCACAAACTCCTATCCCAAAATGCACAGAGCTGGGGGCCTCTTCAGCCCTCCCTCTCCAAGCTAAGGCTCACAAGCCACTGGTCACAAACTTCAAATCCACTCCAGTATTTCCCTTGCCTAAAGGAGGCAGAGAGAAGGAACACATGGTGAACAGAAGAATATTATTTCTTCAGCCATCAATTATTCTGCCAGATGCTGCCCACAGGCCCTGTTTTTTTCCCCCAGAAAAGGGCAGGGCATCAGAAAGCAGCAGCACCTGGCCACATTCTCTTTCTCAGAGAAAAGATTCTGATTCTCAGAATCAGATTCTTAGATTCTGATTCTCAGAATCAGGGGGAACAGGATTAAGAGAAAAATTTGACTGAATTCCTCTTCAGCTTAGCTCCCCTGTATCCTTCTGTGCAGTACCACCTATCATTCCCTAGGAACTAACATTGTAACCAGGAGCTAAAGTGTTGTAGTATGAAAACAGAAATAACACCTTTAACAAAGATTCCCTACAATGAATGCTATTTATTGACATCCATCTGCAGCTTTTGTAATACCCAGTTTAGAGATTTTTCACAGGACATGAGAGACAAAATTTGCAATAGCTCCAGCAGTTGTAAGAAATAACAGATTGCTCTGGAGAGAATACAGAGCATGAACTGCCTAACATTGACTGCTGCAGGAGTCTGCACTGTTCCAACCCCAAACACACGTGCATTTATTATTGTTCACCTTCTTCCAACAGAACTGGCTTTTTTCTGCTTTGTTCTGGGTTGGTTTTACTCCGCCCTCAATAATGAAATAGCATAAATCAGTGTCCCATAAGCATCACTGCACCCACTAAATGGTCAATTAGGAAGCTTAACTGGAAGAAAGATTCACCTTAAAAGGCACCCCTGTGAACCTCAGCTGAGAACTTAGCAGCTTTTTGACTATTAATATTACTCATTTAAAAAAATCAATTTGCTGAAAAAAATACTCATGGAGTTTATAAAAATAAATCTTTTTAATTTTCAGAATTTTTCATAAAAATTGTAGTATTTTTGACAGGTTTGAGCTCAGGCTTTAGAAATCAAAATCTTTAGTGTTTTAGTTTGACTCTATCTGCAAGTATAAAGTATACTGCCTTCCACCCCGTAAAAAATAAAACAGTAAAAAATCAAATTTAAGATCATGTTTTGACAGAGTACAATAATCTTATTCAGTTTTCTTATGTAATTGAGTTTATTTTAAACTTAAGCATCTCCACTGACAAGGGAATTTTTATTAAAAGTGAAAATGTAGAGATGAAAGAAATCAAAGAGAATGGACTGCCAATTTAAAAGTCAAACTTCAAATTACTGAGTGTAATACATAATAAAGTTTAATAATTTGACCAAAATTAAAATTCCCTTCAAAAAACAGATGTCTGAAGAAAACAAAGTAAAATCAGAATCATGAGCTGCTTTCAAGTGGAAAATGAGAATTAAGAAAACTGTGATGATATTTTAGAAAAATTAGAAGACTATCTAAGAGGGAGGGAAGGGTTTGCAAACAGAATAACTTAGTATTATTTGGGGATCTTATGTCAGTTATGAATTCTTTGCAATTTAATGTAATATACCACACAATGTCACCCATATAACATTAACTAATCATCTTCATTATTAAAATTAATAATTACAAATGATAAACCAGTGGTCCTTGTCACTCATAAAGAGATAATTTTTTTTTTCAATCCTGACTGATGCTTACAGAGCTAGATCCAACACTTATTATAGCAGAACTCTGATCATCCTTTTCCTTCCACAGAAAAGAAACTGTTGATGAAACAAGACAGAAAAGAGGTGTCTGAGCACCAGACTGGGGGCACTGACAGAGCAGATGCAGGAATGCCTGTCCACAAAAAGTGACCTTGACAAAAACTATGAACAAAGCAGAGCATCAGCAGCTGCTGGTTGTGTGAGCTGTGACAAAAAGCAGCAGCGGTAGGTGACCAGGAAGGAACACGTCAATTAGGGTGAGAAGTGCTGCACAGATGGGTGAGGAAAGTGCAGACACATCAAAATCTGAGACACTGTCGGAACAATGTCTTTGTTTCAAATACAAGCACAAGGCTTAGGAGCAAACTTTGAAAGTGTGATGCTGTGAAGTGTTCCCTGTGCCAGGCCCTCAGCAGCCTGCCTGCCCACTGCTGCAAGACTGGTCCCACTGTTAAGGGCGTCTGGCACTGGGAAACACAAGGAGGAAACCTCTGGCACTGAGAGCCAGAACAACGGGTGGGAGCGTCTGCGGGACAGAGTTCGACCGCGATTGTGAATCTGGAAATCAGAAAAGGTTACAGCAAGGGCAGAGCAGGTACAGTGAGATTAAAAAATCTGCCATAATCTGAATGAAAAAGCAAGCTTGACTGTAAATATACTATATTATTAGAAACTAATTTGTTGCAATGAAGGATAATTGCCTGAGGAAGCCAGGGAAGGGAGTGTGTTTGTGGGCATGGTCTCAGCAGGACCCAGTCTGAAGTCTCTTTACCCTTCCTCTTCGGTTTGCATATGTCGTGCAAAGAACAGAAAGCATTCCAACAACTTTAAAAAGCAGACTAGAAAGAAAGAAGACAGGGCCAAACTTTAAGGACAAAAATATCTGAGATGCACTGACAGAGCTTCATGTGATTTTTGGATTATCCTCATCTCTCAGACAGATGTTTCATGACATGGCAGAAGAAATTAATACTTTGACATCAATACAACAAAAAACCCAGAATCATATACAATTCTAGAGATCAAAATTTAGGTTGGAAGGCAACATTAATCTTGAAAGTCTATATAAAATAGTAAAGCAAGATTTGTGAATTATTAGGGGAGTTTTTTTAGCAGGCCAAATATAATCCTCCTGCAAGGTAAACTTATATAACCTATAATGTAGGGATTTATCCTATGCCATTTATAAGAAAGTTCACATTTAATTTTGAAAAAGCCTGAAAGTACTTTTCCTGATCTACCTTCTACTATCAAATCTTTTTTTTAAAGTACATTGTGAGAAGCACAAAAAATTAATGACTTGTGCAATTCAACGTTTGCACCCACATCCCAAACATTATGTTCATTAGAGCTTGAGCCTGATTTTTTTCAGAAAACGTGAAATAGAATAGGAAAATAGTTTTAAAACTGGGGAGTCACGTTTCCACTGATATAAACAACACTATTTTTATGGGTCTGAAAACTGAACTCATGGATTGGTGTCATCCACACCAGCACACATCTCCCCCTTGGGGAGGCAGCTTTCCCTGCCTGTGTTTGTCTGGTGTTGAACACATTCACAGAATACCAGCAGACGATACTGAGGACTCAACGGGGCCTGAACTACTGAGGTTTTGTGGTTGCAAACTCCCAGTGAATCTTACATAGAGGGACTGATGTGGACTGGATACACCTTGAAGTCATAATTAGCTTCTACACATAGTGATCATTAGAAAATTCTGATTTAGATTTTTAAAGATGTCTAAGATGATTTGGCAAAAAAAAAAGCACCAAAGTCCATCAAGAATCACTCTAATTGCTAATGATTCTCAGAATGTGATTTTTTAAATTGAATATTTTATCAAAGATAAGTTAAAAATTCCAATATTTCATTTAAGAGCAAAACCAAAACCATACTTTTCTGCTCAAGGGGAAAAAACAGTGCAGCCCTTTTTTAAACAAACTATTGAGAAATTATGCATAATGGAAAAAACCAAAATCATTCCGGCTGCCAGATATAAGCTGACACCAGCCAAAGGCTGTTTTACATTTGACAAAATGAGGGAGGGGAAAAAGAGAAAAGACTAGTTTCAGATTCATGGGTCAATTCCAATCGGTCACAATTCCTTTTTACAGCTTTTAAAAAGTTCTCTGTAATGATGGACAAAACCACTACAGGCTCATTATTTTTACTGTAGTAGACTATGGATATTAAAATTTATGAGTAAAATAAAATTGTCCCCAGGCCATAGATCTCGCATATAATAGGTACTCATTCACTGGGTTCTTTTCATATTAATGAATGCAGAAAATACAAGTTAGGCTAAATTACAGGCATATAAATACAGTGAGATGGTTCAGATGGCACATAAAATGCAATGTTACACTCAAAATTATTTTTAT
This sequence comes from Cyanoderma ruficeps, assembly GCA_008694505.1. Lineage (NCBI taxonomy): Eukaryota > Metazoa > Chordata > Aves > Passeriformes > Timaliidae > Cyanoderma > Cyanoderma ruficeps. The sequence continues at coordinate 4,873,784 of VZDJ01000028.1, read as the reverse complement.
TACTAGCACAGAGCACAGATATACATTTCTTCGTGTTGATTATTTCCTCTTACTTTTGTCTTTATGTTTGTACTAATTAATCTATATTTAAAATTTCATCAGATGGCACTGCAGTTGAGAAAATGCCATAAATGCTTTTAAAAAGACAATTATTTCCCATAATTCCCTGTTTGGTCTGCATTCATAACTGGTTTTTGACAGCAGAGCACTTTAAATGCATGTCCAGATTTTGGACATATTCAAATAATACAATCTACCTTATAAAGAGAGTCACTCAAGACTAAATTGTATTTCACAACTCCAAGATTTAGACTGCTATAATTTAGCTTTGGTATTCTCAGAGAAATATAAAAGTTTTTTAAAAGTTCTTTCTCAAAATAAGTCCTTATTCACATAGCTAGTGGCTAAGGAGAGAAGGCAAACTCTGTATGCACAGGTTAGAAAGGTTAAAATTTTATTCCTCTCTAAGGAAATTTAGGTAGTTAATTAGTATCAGTTTCTTTTCTAAACTTCCTCTTAATGCCTGTAGGTGCAACCCCTTTGGAGCTGCTGTCAAATGCTTCATCGCAGGAAAGACTTCACCAGGGCAAGCTGACTTCTGTATACTCTTTTAACTGGGTGTGAGTCCGCCGTGTCAAATTTTAGCCTTAAATACACTTGCAGGCAAATAAAGCTGCTGCACAACCAGTGGCAAGCTATTAGCTTTATGAAGACCTATAATTAAGACAAAAATTTCATGGTGGAAATGGGTAAGATTGACATTAGAGTAGTAAATCACAACTATTTCAACTGCTTGACTCATTTTAGCTCCCCTCCAAGAAATTGTTCCCCTTTCTTCCAGATGACTGGAGAATTTAGGAACATTCTAGCTGAGAAAAAAAAAAAAACATTTCACCACTCATAAGCTTGTAAAGCAAAACTACTGTGGAATTCAAAGGCTTATATGTTAGCACAAAAGTCTGCTTCATTCATGAAAAGCATATTAGTGTAAGTAATACAGCCTAGGGGCCATGTTAACTGGGGACAAGTTACATGGACTAGTAGTGTGTGAAGAGAAATATACTGATTTCATCAATCAGTGGAGAAAATTAGGAAAAATATTCATTCAAAAAAGATTACAGTTCCTAAATTTTCTGTTTGCTTTAAAAATCAAACCAGAATCAACATTATTATAATATTATGTGCATGCCTGGAACTGTCTCAATCCAACCATTTCTGTACAACTTGGGGGGAGGCATTACAGCTCAGTGTGGCTTGCGGGGGCTTTGTTTTTTTTTTTTTTTCATTTTTATAAGAAAGAAAACACAATTAGTTTCAAATCAAGATCCAGCAGCTGAAAGTGAGATTTTGCTCTTCCAGCTGTGTGGAAAAGCCAGAGCCACTTTACACCTCAACTTCAGAGAGAGGGTATGCTCCCAACAGATGTATTATTTTAAAGCACACATGCCACGTGTTGCACACATCTCACTGAAACAAATGCACATTTGAGATCCCACTATTAGATGTGGCCTGAAAAAAAACAGATGTGGGCCACCATGGAATAAAATGAGACAAAAAAGAGTAAAATTTTACCTAATGTTTGTTTATCCAGTTGTTATGAGAAGTGTGGAAAAGAGAGGAGAAATTAACAAGACAAAAGAGCAGAAGAAAGCAACAGAGATAATATTAATACTGTATAAAATAATCTGTATATTCCTGTGTGATTGGTACTATATTATTAAATTGCAATATAGTTACATATCATAATATCAGTCATACTGACACAATAAAGGCAATGGGGCTGAAATGTCTCTGTATTTTGTTCTTTTCTTCCAAGAAGGACATTTTCTGAAAGACCACCCTTAGAGCTGTGTTCTCCTGTCAAGCAGATGGCAGCCCTAGCAAGGTGTCACCAGTGTACACAAGAGCTGTAAGAACTGCCCTCTGAGCAAGCTGGCAGCCCCTTCATTCCTTTTATATCTTGTTTACACTTGAAATTGTGTCAAAAGTACTCAGACTGAAAGGATTGCTCGCAAATTTAAGTATTAGTGGCACACTGTAGCAATAAAATTTTGTTTTTCACTGCAAGGACTTAGCTTGTGTAAAGGAATGGGGTTGGGTTTTATTTGGTTGGTTGTCCAAAGCTGTTTGAAGAGAATTAAAAGTTCCTTCACTTCTTAAATTATCAGGCTGCAAGTAGGTTTAACTTAACTTATGCAACTTCAAAACAGTAACTACTGAGGTTCTTACTACAAGAATTGAAATTAATTATTCCAGGAGAGCAAGGCAAACAACTCTTTGCATAGTTAGCGGCTCATTTAATCAAAAACCACCACGAATATAACAAAAAATCACTGTCTCATCCAAAAAAAACCCCAAAACCCCACAACCCAGTCTGTCTAGGGCAGATAGAAGGGAGGCTGCACCAGGAAAGAAATTCACTTCTATACACCCTCTAAAGAGTTAACCAGAAAGATCAGCACCAGCTTTGACCTCAGGATATGTTATCCCCTGCCAACTGGGCCCCAGAGGAAAGAATGGCCCATAACCAGGGAAGAGATCTCCTGACCATGCAGGTAGACCCAGCTAGTGCTGAAATCTCCCCTGCCATGGCAACACGGTGTTGGAAAAGATGAGACAGGAAAAGCTGACAAATATGATTGCTTGGCAAGAGATTCTGAAAATATAAAGTCTGTGAGTGAAACAGAAATGGAAGGGAGCTTTGAGATGTAGGCATGGCAAGCAGGAAGACGGTGATTGGCTGGAGATGGGTTTAGTAATAGCAAACAGAGGGACACCAAGGGAGCCAAGGGAGCAGCCCCACCAAGGTATCAGGGAAAAGGTAAATAAGAAAGCAGCCTTTAAGGTTTAGAATACAGAGTGCTATGGTAGTATTCAGTTCTCATAGGCTGTATGCAAAGTCTGTAGGTTTTGTATCTCGCAGGGGTCGGTCACTGTAAATTAGAATATTCAACACAAAAGGAGATACAATGTATTGTAACAAGGGGCTAGCCCTCTCTCCTGGGGACACCCCTTCAGCCAAGGCTGAAGGCAAGGCTCTCTCACCCATGACCCATGCAATAAAACCACGTGTTCCAAGAGCTTCCCTGGCCTCCAGAGTTCCCTCTCCCTGCCATCAACGGATGCTCCTACAAAATGGGATTCAAGGAAGATTTTTGGGGCAAATCTTCTGAATCCGCCTTCCCCACCAGCATGGCAAATCCAGCTATGTCCACACTGTTTCCCGTAGAACAAGGGCTAGCAAATAGTTTCACCCTGGTGTGCCCTGGAGGCAAAGCAGTTATGCACCTTCCCAGGGGGACTGGAAGGTTTCTGTACATTTGCTTTGTAGATAAAAGTGCAGGCACTCTATGAGAGGTGCACTTTTTATTTAAAACCTTATAGTGCTTCTCTGTCACCTTATGAAAAGAATGAAAGGGTGCAGAATCAACCAAGAATTACAGACTGCATCTCTCCTACTTGATAATATGTCTGTCTTTGTTCTCTCCCCTTTATCACATTTCTTCTGTGTGCCTTTATTTTTACTAGATGGGCAATTTTTATTTTTTTTTTAATTCACAACTGCATTATCTTTTATCTTATCTTTCTTCACCTCCTCTTTGGTTATCTTTCCACTTTATTCTATTTCTTCCAATTAGTGGGAAAAAACCAACCTGCCAAGCTAAGAAGCAATTAAAAAGAAGAAAGAGCAAAGAAGAATGCTACTAATGTTTTGCATCATTAAAAATAAACCCCAGAAGTTTTGATGTAATCACTCTGAAATATATAAAAATCCACCAATAGACCTATAAGCACTACTCCTAATACTGGATATTTTTTTTTCATATTCTTCCCTTCTGTAGGCTTACTCTGTTTTCTTTTAAGCCACCACTGGCAGTCACTAAGTTTCTCATGAAGATTGTTTTCAGACAGAAAATCTGAACTGTACAAGACAGTCCATGAGAGAAAATGCAAACCAGCCATACCGAGACCTCAACACTGCTGTAAATATGAACAACCTTGGCCTTAAAGGACTCTGAAAAATACATCTAGCATTTATAAATAATAGAGAAGCTACACAGCATCCTGAGAAATCATCTGGTCCATCTCACATCTCAAAACACATCAGACATTGAGACGTTTGACGCATGCTTTTCTACCTGCTTTGTTAAACCATGTGTGATGGATAACCCAGACTTTCCTGTCTGATAGATTATCCCTGTAGACAGAAAATTCCATTCATGTCTGGGATGGGCAGTCCAAACTTCACTATGGATAACAGAAGTGGCACAACCAGTCCTTCCAAAGTACAGCATAGCCTAGCCCCGAAGCCAAAAGCTTCACAGCCAGGGTACTGATTGCTGCAATCTGTGCAAGTGCATGGACCCTTGGCCAGACCTGCTGCTGTACATCATGGATCACTGTCCCAGCCAACATTCTGAAGGTTCGTGATCTTCTTTATTAGGTTAAGTATTCTTCTTTTAAATTTTCAAATCAGATTTTCAAACCTGTCATTATTTCTACATCTCCCTTGCTGTCTCTGGCTCACAGTCTTTCTTAAAGTGCAGTACTGAAATTAGCAGTCCCATAGCTGAAAGTCTTACCAGCACTCAGATGAAAGAATTCCCTTTGCTCCTATCACAGCTTTCCTATCTGTAACACACAAGAGGAATCTATGCTTGCTTTTCTGTTACTAACATGAAGACACAATTTATCATTAGAAAATTACTTCTCCCTACCCCAAGATACCTTACAGTGATAAAGAAATAAAAATTAAAAAGGAGAGAGAGACCCACATCAAACACTGCTTTTTTTTCATTGAACAACTGATCCATTGCAGACCCATTCATGCATTATAAATGTCCAGATAAGCAAAAGGCTTTTGCTCTACAATTTAAGATAGAATAAACAAGCTGAAGGCAGGTTGGTGCACTCAACTGCTCAGCTACTCCTAGTCCCCAAACATTTTAGCAATTCAAAGCTCTCACCTTTTATAAAGGGCTATGACTTCCAAGGTCACTGAAGACTGAATGGAGACTGGTAGATTTTTAAGTGCTATTGTTCAACTCTAGTCCTGAGGAAAGCACATCTGCCAGAAATTCACAAATTCAAAGAGGGAAAAACTTTGGAAAAATTATTTGCCTTCAACTTTACATATCCTGCATACAGACACAATCTCAGACTACAATCTCAGAGAGAGCACTAGTAATTTACATGAATTCTAAATATTCTACTTTTTTATAAATAAAAGATCAATACATCCTTTGAAATCATCCTTACATCTTGTATTTTGCTAACCCTTTACCCTTAGAAGCTGATGTTACAAAACAAGGTAACTTCTATTTTCTATCATTTTGTATGCAGGAAGGAAGCAGGATCTCTTTCATTATTATGGACAATGGGACTCTGCAGTTTCCTAAGTATTTAATAAAGTGGGCTCTTTTCTTTCAGACACAGTAAAAACTGTGCCTGAAAGAAAAGTAAAGAATTCAGCCTTCCTTTTGTTTCCTCCTGCTTTTCTTAACACTTTGTAAAGATTAATGAACATGGCTGTTTATGTACCTTATCCCTGAAGATGCATGATCTCCAAGGCAGTTATGAAATGGAAGTCAGGAACTCCTCTGTACTCAGTTTTATATTAACTTAATCTGTTGTGGCTTTCATTGGTAGTGGTTTGGGCTTCTTTTCTAATTGTAGTTAACTATCAGAATACAACTGTTAAGGGGATTTATTTCCATTACCTTTAACCATGAAGTTGTTCTTTCACAAGCAAACAAACAGCTCATTCCTCATTTCTCAGAGCATCATAGAGACTTCTCACATTTCCTGAGTGCACAGCTGGTGCATCACTCACTAACCATCACAGACAGCAACACTGTAGTAAATTGGTATTAAATTATTCACCAAGCTCTGCGTAAAAGGAAGTTTAAATATCTTTCTGGAAAATGCTATTAATACCTAAAGAAGCAGGCATAGGAAGCAAAGCCTGCTGAACACATCTCTGGGCATATACCCAACATATCTAACTGAAATACTTGTGTTTCAGCAAATGAAGTCCCAAGGTAGCCTAAAACTGACAGTAAATGTTTTGGATACTGGCTTTTTCTTTGGTTTTATAGGAAAGTTGTTAAACATGCATACAGAGATACGTCTATTTAAAGCATTCAAATTGATATCCTCTGATTTTATGTAAAAATAAAAATGAATCCACTACTTTTACTACTGCAGTACTAAAGCACTGTGAACTAGCTTTTTTCCTCTCTTCTGCAGTATCAGTAAAAATACCCTAAACTTGCAGTTACGTGTCTGTATCACAAGCCAACTTTCAAAATTGCATCTCACAAAAGTAGTCAACTGTTAAAAGCTCTGAAGTACTTTTAAAATCTACAAACATACAAGTGTGCGTTGCCTGAAATTACTACTGCAATAACCACAAAATTAGGAGATCATATAAGATCACATAAATAATATTACATTTCAGAACATAATTTTAACAACCTAGTTTCTACTTGCAACAGGCTATTTTAATTTCCCTAAACACAATTTTTCCTTATTAGTACACCTTCATTGCACAAGCATAAAACCAATAGGAGAGGTATTACTGCCTCTTCCCCATAGTCCTCCACTCCTCTCATTTTGTTTCATAAGCTGAAGGTATCAGGGCCCCTCTCAGCCAAAATTTCACATGAAACAAAAGGAGATACAAGAAAAGAGCTTTATGCAGCCCATTTCCCCCTCCTTTCCCCCTCATGTGAGGGGGAATATTTATTCAGTCTGTTATTCCTTGGCTCTCTGGATAACAAGGCCTTCATTGCTTTCCTTTACTGTGAGAGATGAGAGCTCATTTTCTGAGAAACTAATTTTGAAATGACTTCTAGATGCAGTAATTTAAAGCAGGAAAAAAAAATAAGGCAAAGTTATGAATAGGCATTTTGTAATTTCCATTTTCTCTTCATGATAGATTCCTTTCTTATGCAATGTGAAAGACAGAAACCAGAGCTCGTTGCCACAGTGCAATACCAGCTCTGAGTGAGAGCATCACGACTTTGCCCCGGCATTGACAGGGCAGAGACAATACTGCTTATTAGCACAAGTGAGATTCATTACTATAACCAAAGCAGCAACATCCCCTACTCATAAATCCACAGGTAATCTTACATTGTTATAGCTGCAGTGCCTGTGCTTCCTTTCTGTCACTTATAAAAATAGTTTTTATTACAGTCTATTCTGGGTGAAGGTCGAGCGAGAGAGACAGGATTGGAAAGTGAAGTCTTTTAAATGGAGACAGCACATAATGCAGATTCCTTTAGTACAAGTTCTCCTGCCTGCAGCATAAGCCTTGACCTGCATCTTGAGTATTTCAGGGCTTGAAATAATCCAGTCTATATGCAAAACTTTACAAAAGATGTTTCTGACCTCAACTGTACAACCATTTGTTCTAATAGATGGAGGCAGCTTTATAGGCTGGTTTGGATTAGAAGATTCCAACCCTCTGCCATGGGCAGGGACAGCTTCCATTTGTCCACATTGCTCAGAGCCCCATCCAACCTGGCCTTGAATATTTCCGGGGATGGGGCATCCACAGCTTCGCTGAACAACCTATGCCAGGGCCTCAGCACCCTCACAGGGAAGAATTTCTTCCTAAGAGAGGATCAATATCCACCCTCCTTCGGTTCAAAGCCATCACCACTAGGATAGTTCTCTTTTAGAGAACACTTTACACTGGGGCTTGCTCTGTGATCACCAGACTTTGTTAAAGAATGGAAGAATGACTTGACAGGCTATGAAAGACAAAACCTTCCTCTGTTGCAGTTCTATTGTTCAGTTTTCTAATTTACAGATCACAGTAGTAGAAAAGGTAATTCTATTCAAACACAAAGAAATGTGTTAAATTGTCTGAAAAAAAAAAAATTAAGTGTTCTGCAGAGAAAGGGAACGAGGCGTCTGCTTGTCTTCTGAAATGGTACCTGCTTTTGAAATAGCCACAGAGGAATATTAAGTGAATCAATATAACCAGTACATTTATCTGAAAGAGTGGGGACAGCCAGGGTCAGAATTATTACCGATGTGTTGCTAATACACAAAAAACAGCAAAAGAAAAATGTTGATTGATTGCTATGAATTTCTGGCAGCTGTAGCTTTTGAAGCATGAAATACATTAGCATTGTATTCTAATGTCTTTGATAATTTTTCAGAAGTGATGCTTGTCTTCTGAGCAAGGCATATTATTTATTTACTAAGAAGTCACTGGCTGTAAAAAATTAAACATGTAGGAAATAAGCTGACCTCCATTTTTTCCGCAAAATGACATTTCTTTGAAGGACAAAGGAAGAAGTAACTTACACTGTTAGTGAATGATACAGGTCTAATTTCATGTTCATTGTCCAAATACCTTTGCCCTTTACAGGTTATTAACTGTAACAAGCTCCTGGGTGAATTTATTGCATCATTACACAGCAACTATAGAATATTTCTAGTAGAAAAACCTGCAGTGAAGGAGCAGCTCTGTTAAAAGGAACATTTTTGAAATACAATGCCTGATTTGTAAGAGCCATTAAAAGAGTTTCTTCAGACCAAGTCTTCACATGTACCATAAAGGTTCTCAAATCCCATAGCTTTAACTGTGCTTATACATGTATATCTTAATATTTTTTTGCTTCCCCCTATCATTCTCTGTGTATAATTGACCACTGAAGAAAATAAACCAAGTGATTTTATTCTTCTCTGATGATTTAATGTTTGTTTCTGCTTGAATACAGAGATTATACTGGATACAAGATGTCTAATAGAAACACTGTTACAGGGATTTAAGCATTCAGAGCTGAACAGATGGTTCTTTTCAAAAATTTCTGCAAGCATCTCAAAAGAAGGAAAAACTATCAGGGAAGCATGACAGAGCCAGATAACCAGCAAGAGTGGGTGCTGCAGTCATTGTCATACCTTAAGCAACAAAGATATCAAGAAATAGCAGTAACTCCAGTTCCTTACCCTCAGCAGGGTTAAAGGCAGTGGTATGAATTTTGAATCAGTAGAAGAATCCCCAGTTACAAAGACTTTTTTTTACATTGATGAGGACTTTATTTTATGTCTAATATTTGGCTACAAAAAAAGCATGATTAGGGTGACAGAACTTCTGAATTATGAATCAATACAAATTTTATCCCAGTACAAAACTAGCAATGTCTCTGTCAGGTTGTTAGCCTTATTGGCACTTAAAGCACCGGTCTGCCCTTATGGTATTGCTGACTAATATTTGTATTCACATTATTGGTAATCCAGGCCCTTGCACAGCCATTGTTCCTGACCTCTTCTGTACCAAAACTCAGAATTATCTGTCCTGAAATTAATGGTGCTTTTAACTGCTTGGCTCAGGTAACAGCTCTAGTTGGAGTGCTTGCCCATTCTGTCTGCAAGAAGGGAAAATGTTTGTAGACCCTCATTGTCTGCTCATAGTTCTTCCACTATTGATAAAAGGATGGACAACTCCCACAATTTATGGTGAGGAAATCTGTATGGCTCAGCTTTTCTTGAGAAGAAAACAAAATGCCTGTGCAAGGCATTCACATAAATACTGCACAGCAGAAAAAGGCGAAACTGGTGATAGCACTGTTCAGAAGGGCACAGCTTCTCTGTGTGTTTGCTAGTACAGAGACCCAGTTAACACTCAGGTCTGCAAAACCATCTCCACAGCAAAGACATGTCCATGAGGGTAAAAAAAGCAACTCTTTGGTGAAGTAACAAGGCAAAGGCTCCAGCTTTTGCTTTTAGTCTCCAGTTTTTTAAAAAACTGCCATTCTCCAAGCTCACCTTTAAGAGCTCTGGAGGGACTATGCCAAAGCCAGATATCTCAGATGTGCCTCTTGAATCCTTGCTCTGTAATCAGCAAAGACTTATTTCCAGCTTATGTGGTCTCTCGTGCTGGGACAATAAAACACAACAGCACTCATTTGAGTATGACTAATTCACATGCCTCCACCTCACCACCCTCTTACAGCAGTGTAAGAGACCCTGGGGTGGTTCACATTCATTAACTCATATCAATATATTTTAACGTTTTTGGTACATTCTGAATCTTGTTTAAACATATGAGATTAGACTACGAGGCTAAAGAGACATGCACAAAAGAGACAGAAAAATGTTAATGCAAAATAGGTTTATTTCAAAGGAAGAAACATACGTTTTGGCTTACAGCACAGATCCAGGATAGCTAACATTAAGTTCATGCCTTTTTTTTTTTTCTGTTTCTTTGAAATTTCTGCACACACATCACCTGTGCTGCCTCTCTCTTGAGGAAAACTGACGTGTGCGTAGGTAAAACAAATTCTATAAATTCAGTGCTAACAGCTAAAATTGCAAGCTTCATTATAACCTCTACTAGCTTCATGACTATGCATTGTGAGAGGAGAATCAAGACAACGAGTATCGTAGTGGGATTTTCCTTCTAGCTTGACTAAGGCGTTTCTCAGCCAGGATGGCTCCCTCGCAATGCGAAAACTTGGCTGTCATGACATGACCTCAAAACAATGAGGGAACCCAGCTGCTGACCCTGTGGCTCCTGGGACAGCCCTTTCCAAGCCTTAGCACTCCTTGAAAATACGTAAGCAGTCACCGAAAATCCCCACCATAGTAGCTTTCAATGTCCGGTAGGACACAGAGCAGCAAAGCTCAACGTGGACAGTCTAGAGGAAGGAAACCACACATTTTGGATAGGGCAGTTCTGAGGCCTGTCAAACAGCCTCCTGCTGACACCAGTGAAGATCTGCAGGGTATTTGCCTTCAGCCCAGTCCTAGCCAGAGCCCCACAGGAAGCCAGAGCAGGTATCTGCAAATCTATTTCTGCTCCTCCAGAAGTTGCCAATATCAAACCACATACCCAACCTGTGAACAGGACTGTACCTCCCACAGCCTAAAGGACCCTTAAACAAATGAAGCCAGCTGTTAAGAAGGTGGTTTGTGCTGAAAAGTCTATAAGCAACACTAGGAAATCACAAACAATCCACTAGTGTCCTTTCCTGCCCTCTTCAGAGGGCAGATTAGAAAAAGGTTCACACCCAAATCTCATCCTGGCTCTTCCAGGGCATGCTGGCAAAACCCTCTGAGGCTAGTGAGATCTCACAGGATTTAGGCAGATTTGAAGCTGCCCTTGGTGCCCTGGTAGTGCTGCAGAATAATATCCAGGAATTTGAATTCACAGCTTCTTGAAGTATTAAGGGGTAAACGACAAAACAAAACACAAGAACAAAAATAGGGCTCACCTGACTTCTCACACAGACTTCAAGAGGAGGATTAGGGTTTCATAAATAGCCCCACATTTCCCTGTTCTGATGTTCATGGGAAAACATGTCTAAAATGATTCATGAAGGATCACAAGGTTTATGACATTTTAATCTAGAATGATCAGTTAAAGAATTGAAAATTTAGGAAGCCAGCCTTCTCCAGGCACTGATCCCCTATTTCAATATCAGCAATAGATCCTTTAGATACAAATAGCCTAAAGCAAAAAATATATTTGGCTTTTAATCAGAATATACTTTTGTTATTTCAGGCTGTAAAAGTATAGCAGAAATAAAAGCATCATGGGTAGGGTTTTATTTTGCTGTTGTTTTGTGGTGGTTTTATTTTGGCTTTTAAATGCTTAGTTGTTGTTGGGGTTTTTTTTAAATAATAGAAAAAAGTTATAATTTGCAGGAAAGGTTTGATGCTTATTTCATTTGCTCTAATTTCACATCTGTGTAATGCCTCAAGGCATATCTACAATCTGCAAATTGTTCTGTAAGTGTGGAATAACTTTACCAAAGGCAGCAAACTGTAATTTACATTTGTGTAACTAAGCGCTAGGTATATCTGCTAGTTTTTAATGGCCTACCAAACTTATTCTAAATGCTATTAAAATGACAAAGTAAAATAAACCAAAACGAAATGGAGAATTCCTCTGTCTCAATCTGCACATTACAAGCAGATATTCCATAAAATATATTTATCAGCACAGTGGTCAGCTATAAAACGTCGTCAGTGCGGGATGTTTATGTACTGTAGCATAGTAAAATTGTCCCCCTGTTAACTCTAAATCAGCTTCTGAACAGGTATTGGTGCTTCTTCATCTGCAGGCTTGCTCAAAGGGAAATGTCATTTATGATGTCTGGAATATCATTTTTGCTATGAAGGATGTCACAGTTGAATTGCAACTTCTCATAAAGGTAAAAATTGCTGGATTTGGTATTAATAAATCTTGGAGATGGATCACAGCAATATTTACCTTTTGCTTTTTAAAAAAATGGTTAAATGTAAAGTGAACAACTCAAGACCTTTAAACTTCAGTTTGATTAATATAGTGTATCATCTGCATAGTGCAGCTATAGGAATTCACGCTGCTACCTCCTCAGATCTCATAAACAAGAGAGTGGCAGGACTTATCACCATCAGTGTGTCTTCACCACATAGTTTGGGTCACTGTCAACTGCATCCAACATCTGAATTAGCTTAGGCCAAATGCAAGTAAAAAGCAAAAGCATAACCTAGGCCACTGTCTTGTCTTTATTTCCCAACTGAACCAAAGTTTAGGATACATTGCAATACTGATCAGATGGAAAAAAAAATATAGATTATAGAGTTCACTCCCTCCCTCCCCAAAGCAAAAACTAAGTCTCGGAGATCAAAAGAAAACCAACCTCCTGTACATAACAAAATACTCTTTGTGATCCTGAACTGGTTTTTGGCAGCACTGCATTTTCTCTGGCATTCTCCATGCTCTCATTGGGAAAACTAAAATTCAGCAGTAAAGAAAGCAATCTATGTCATACAGTTGCATAAACACCAGCTTCACAAAACTAACAAGTTAAAATGCTGTTTAATGCTGCATTGACAACAGGAAAACTTCCAGTAGCAGATCCAGATGCAAGCTGACACCTCAGTTTTCACAGTACATTGAGCCCTTGAGGTTTTGCATCAATAATTCTTTGGGAAAGAAATCAAGTTTTTTTAATTGAATAAAAAAAATTTTCCCTTTATTTTGCATCAATTTGAACTAGCAATTGTAACAAATAATTTAACTATCATAACTATATCAAAACAGTAGCAGAGCCTTAATTCTTTAAAATCTTGCCTTTTTCAGTCATCTCATGCTTTTAAGTACTAATTTTTCAGTCTTAGTAACCTTTCCTTCCTTCCCCCTTCTTTTTAGCGATATCTTGTCCTTCTTTCTTCCTCAAAGCCCTATGGAGAGCAATTATTTTAAGCTATATAATCTCAAGAATTTTTCTAGTGTGGTATAACAAAGCTAGCTTCCCTTTCCATAGGAGTAACAGAAAGTTCTCTAACAGAGAACATGTAGTTCTGTGCTAGTAGTTTAAAGAGCCAGACACCTTTGATTTAAAGTGAAAGCTGGCATTTCAGAATTAACATCTTCCTTGAAAATGAAGTTTACCACTGACAAGACACCAATTTATTTCTGTGTCTTCAAACGCAATCCCAAATATTTTAAACCCAGACCTTCTATGCATTGCCCCAGTCAGTTAAGAGGACACATGAACCACCGTCCTTGGCCAGGTTCACCTGCAACACTCCCACCGGCTGCCTCTCGGAACTGCCTTTGGACACAGCACATCAAGGCTTGCACTGCCTTCAGTGCAGTGAGGTGCAGCCATGAGAAAATCACTGAAAATGGAGCTGGTACCACCACTGACTTCTGCACAGCGAACACAAAATGTGGTTATTAAAGATTTAATGTCAATATGATATGAAAGTGAAAAAGGTTATGCCAACAATCCTGATTTTTGGAACTTCCTGTTGATTTTTAGGGACTTCATAGGAATAGGGTTAGGGGGTTTTGTTTGATCATAAAGTAATTTCAAATACAAAAAAATTTGTGGCCATAATTGAAATAATTTCAAAAATAAAAAAGTCAGAATTAGTCACATCACCTTTCTCTTTCTTTCCCAAAGCTTGGTTATGTATATATAAATAAACACACCACAAAGCCTTGCATCACAGTTGCACAACATAGATCTATTTTAGCTAGGAGGACAGATTCTGACAGAAAACTGCATAAACTAAGAGTAACAGGGTCAGTGGGTTTAGAAAACCTAGTTTTTTTAAGGAAGCTGAACTAAGGTGGAGCTCTGAATTCTCAAAACCTTTCATCACTTTTATTACCTTAGGTAAGAGCTGAATACATGTCCACTACTACTCCCATTATAGACTTGAGGCACAGTCCTGGGGTAATAGCAATAGTTTATCAAAAGTGAGCCTCCAGCACTTCCAAGAAAACCCCAAAACAAATAAATTAAAACCTTACAAAAACCCCAGTCAAGCAAAGAAAATATTCAGGGTGTGGATACAAAAGAGATGCTGTTCGGAGCAACCATAATCACATTTTTTTGGCAAATTTTCTTTGATTGGCCAAGTGGAAAGACATCTTTTCTAGCTGAACAGAGCTTTTTACTCCACTTTAAAGAAACTGCTTCATTCCTTTTTCAGTCTCACAAAGTAATCAGAAAGCATCAGAGTCCAGTGTTTTTTAAGACATTAAGAAGATCATTTCCCAGCTTTTTAGCCCAGGAAATAGCATTTCTATGAACTGAACACTTCCACAGGACAAAGGGAATAAGCACTCGTGTCCCTCCTCCAGCAGTGGATCCTGGAGGCACATTTCCCACCACAAGGCTGCTCCTCCTGGCTCCCAGGTGCTTCCAGGGACGAGGATGTCCCTGCTAAAGCCACCCTTGTTCCTGAGAGGCACAAGGGAAAGCGTGGCAGGTTCCCTGTCAGGCTGCACGGTGTTCCCCATGCCTTTCCTTCTGTCCTGATTAAAATTTCATGTGACCTTTTCACAGCAAACACCAGTCACTACACCCAAGCAGGCAGAAATAACCAGCCGGTATTTCAAGCCACGACCTTCTCCCAAGAGATTGACGTGGAGCACTCCCAGTTCTGCACCAGCATTTCAAGCAGCAGGATCTTACCAAAGGAAGTGTGGGGGTCACTTTTTCCCCTTCATCCTTTTAGTTCACCTCCTGTAAGTTTCCATATCACTCTGCTTTTTCTGGTCAGTTGAATTTTTTAACCGCTAACGAAATTTTCTTGGCCTTCAGGAAATTCCCTGTGAGTCTCAGGCAAATTCACCTCAAGGGCCTCTTGGCTGAACAAATGAAGCCAGAACAGTTCACAGTGTCACCAAGTTGACTGTACCAGATGTGACAGAGCACAAAAGGAGCATTGCAAGGCTGCATCAACCAATTAGACGGTTATTATGAATTTTTTTAAAAATATCTTCCTCTGGCTACAGAGGTATATTCTCTTCTGTGACTAAAGGATGGACTGTCATAGTCATATATTTTATAGCAAAGGAATTAATTTAGTAGCCATTCACAGGTAGATTGGTGCCTAATTTCTAGCTTGAATGTGGTTTATTTGTTAATAAACTAATTAAAGTTAAGATAGAAATGCTAATTTTGAGAACAGGAAGAATTATACAAGAAGGAGAGTTGGATGTTGGTCAAAATGCTCAAGAAAATCTTAATGTTAGCAGATTGAAAGCAATTACATTGTCAAGGTCTGTGCTGGAAAACTACTTTGTTTCTTATTTTCATTTGGAAAAGTCTCATCTGTCACATTTTCTGTCTTTCTTTTCTTACAGGTCTTCATAAACTATGAGCTGTGCTGCAGCTTAGACCTTCAGCACTCTCAGTACTCCTCTGTGACCTTTTCAGTCACACCATTACACTGATGAATTAATCCAGAGCACAATAATGCAAAGGGAAGTATTAAGGCAGGCACGTAAGGTCATAAAAATAATTGGCATGCAAAGTGTTATGACTTGGATTATTGAATCTGATATCAGGATTCTTCAGATCTGCAAAGTTCTGCGTTACATGACTTATGTCCACGTACACACAATGGCCATTGTTTGGGGGGGGTTAATTAAAAAATCCCATTACCTGCAGTGCTAGTACAATGCCAAAATGCTTTGTACTCATTCTAGATCAGACTCAAACATCCAGATATGAGTTAACTTCTCTAACTCCATCCATGACCAGCAACGAGGATACGTTTCAGTAGCAACAAAGTCACCAGCAATATGTTAAAATAGATTTTAAGATAGCTTAATTAATAAATAAAACTCATTATAAAGCATAAAAATTGGCTTCCTGTTTATTCCAGGCCCTAGGTAGATCTGATGGAGCTAAGCCTTTACTGTATTTCAACAGCATATTCAGAGTCTGCCCACAGTTTCTTAGGCAAAGGAAAATATGTAGCTCTCCAAAGATTTCTTATGAGGTGTATCATAAGTCAGCTGCATTTACTTAACTAGCACATTTTCAGGAATGGTGAGCTTATGATCTCCATGATTAACAGCAATATGCTACAAAATACAAAGAAAGGAAATTAACTGCTCTGTCCCTGAAGAGTCTCTGGCTTTACCAGACAATTAAGAAGTTTCTGCATTTTTAGCTTATGATTAGCTGCAATCAAAAAGATGATCTTTATTATCCTACTTTTTTTTCCATCAAGACTTCTGCAATAGATAATGAAGACAGCAAAAGAAAGAGCAGAGCAATCCAAGGAAATGAGTACATACAATGCAACAGAGCACAGTGACATCCTTGTCTATTCCAGAAAGAAGCTCTAAATATTGTAGTATTCTAATAACTACTTTTAACTGCACACAGAACTCTAAGCAAAGATTGTATTTCAAAATCAATTCTCCAGAAATCAATTTTCTGGCATATTTTATAATCCACATGAAATCCAAAGGCAAGAGCTAATTAGGAGATGAGGTACAATTGGAAATGAGGTCAATAAAAGAAACTTGACACATAAAATACTGTATAAAAGATTACTATTTGTACTGTACATGTTGTGTAGCAATTCTATGGAATGCTTAGATCTTTGCATTTTTCCTGTACCAAAGAACACCCTTCACTTCCAGATTTCAGCAATTCAGGTTGTTGGAGGTTAGTTCTTTTCAAAAAGCTATTGTTGCAAAATGCAGCTCACAGGGTACAATAGGGAATAAGCCTTTGTTATTGTTAATGTGTTTCTTGCTTCAGGGAAGACACTTAAAATTCTTAGTTCTCAAGCATTACTTAAATTGGTGACAAAAAGACATTTTAATTGTTTTCAAGACTGGAACATAAGATTTTAGAATCTATAAATGTAACATCTCTGTAGCTGGAGGTATGCATTATTTAACCAGAACAATAGTTCTCATTAAAACTTAACTTAGTTTTTCAGCTTTCTCAAAACATCTGCTACTCATGGGATCTGGTTTTGTGATTATAATAAACAAAATTTCTCTAGTGATGCTCCTTTATTGCAAAAACAAGAGGTTTCTAGGACTTCTTCACAGCATTGATAAACTAAACCTTGTTGCAACAGAAATTATTAGTAGATATTTGTTGTTGTTATTTTAAATCTATTACTTTAAAAGTTGATGCCACAACTCTTGACTTAGGTATCGTAATGCTGTCATTTGAAACAAAACTCTGGCAATCATGTCTTTACAGAGGTTTAATGAAAACGATTCCTTTTCTAAGGCATATTTTGAAATTAATACATGACGAGTCACAAGCATAATCTGAAAGCTGTACATGTGCCAGGGATGCAGAGGATACAGATGTCAAAACATGGAAAGATTCGGGACAGTTGGTAATACTTGACAACAAAACTATTTGAAAAGGATTAAATACTTTGGAAAGAGGCATCATAAGCATTTTTTATAGGTTTTGATGCCGATTTTCCGGATTAGCAGGTTTGTCAGCTTGCCAAAAATATAAAATACAAAATACAGTGCTGATCTTGCAACCGAGAGTTGCTGTGATCCCAACATAAAAGTTTCCGGAAGATACAAGCCAGGCCTGCCTTTTATCCCAGATTTACAGCAAAAGGATGGAAGATTTTACTTGTGAGTTTTGGATAATGCCCTCTTTCTTTTCGCTAACAATGAAAACTGAAAACCAGCATCCATGCTACAGAAATGACAGGATAATTGTGTCAGTGTTGATTCTCAACAACACAGTTTCCACTGATAGTACCTCATGTCCCCACTTTAAATCAAGGTAACATTAATAACCATCCAGATGACATTTTGCCTTCATGGTACCTGTACTGCCTAGGTAAATTGATCCTGACTGTGGAAAAGGACAGGAATAAGTAGATATTTCTGATAGGAAACTCAGTCACGTGGCTACTGGCATATTCCAGTGCTTCTAGACTGAATCTCCAAGGACCACAAAGCAGCAGACTCACATCCATATTGGATGGCAATTTCCCATCGTTATCTTTTAGTGAAAAACGAGCTTTGATGAAACAGGATAAAGTGTTTTGCTAAAAACCTTCAAATACAAAGCTGATTGAACTTTTCCAAATGAAAGGAGTTTTACCATATCCCATTTCTTTTTCCTTTTTTTTTCAACAGCATTTGAAACTGTCTGCACATCTTCTAATCTTCTCAAACTGAGCTCCATCAATTCCTTCCTCTGTATTTTTCACTGGTAAATAAGGTTCCATCTGGGCTGTAGAAGTAGATGAGGAAGGCCCAGTGGGACTGAAAGCTTCCAGCAACCAATTGCCCTGAAATGTGCTCTGGTCTCTGAACACACTGGACCCAAGTAGATAAGAAACCAGCTGAGGCAATAATCACCTTCTTTTTATTATTTCCTTCTATTATGCTTCCTATTTCCATCCTGGGTCTCATCACCGAGCAACAAATTAATTCTATTTATTTTCTATTTCATTTTATAGACAAACATTCTATTCAGATTTAAACATTCCACCTTCCTGAGGCATCTTGGTAAATATCACATATGCCATATAGCAGTGTTAAACCTGATGAACAGATTACATGTGGGCTTTTAAAGTGGATTAACAGATACAAAACTGTGACAAAAAGATGGCACTATCTGCACTATCCCGGTTAAAGAGGCACAGGTTTACATTTCCATAATTATCTGGGTCACAGAGGCTGCATCCACACACTCTAAATCTTAGAAATGCTGTGGTCACATTAAGGGATAGGGCTGGAAATAATCATAAGCTTCATTAACAGATTCAAGGGGCAAGAATAAAATTTATGTGTTGCCTGTGCAGCGAAAGTGATGAACAGAAATCCTGCAGAAAGTTTCCTGTTTTGCACTGAGACTGAAATAGAGCACCACTTGGGAGACTCTTTCTGCTTGGCCTCTCACTCCTCCCCGCCAGGATCAGCCACCCCACCAAGAGAACTGAAGAGAAAAAGGTTAGGTGGACACTTTGGGTTATATTTAGCCATTGCCTAGTCATTATCACCAGTCCATCTCTTCCTTCCAGTAAAATCTCTGTTAGCATAGCTGAACTGAAACCTCTCAAGCCTTTAGACCCTCCCCGGGGTCTAAATGAGATGAAGCACAGCATAAAGAAATGCACAGAAGTTTCTCCTGCACCAGAAGCATCACAGTGGGAGTCAAGACAGGGAGCCATCAAGAGCTGATTGAGAGCATCCCCTGACTTCGGTACCCCAATAGGTTTGGACTGTCTATTTCTCTGTCTCAAGGCCTCCTGCTCCACATGGATTTCATAATTTGAAGATTTCCTTCAACTTCCTAATCCTATGATATTTTTCTCTAATGTATGTGTTGAGGCAAGTGAACAAACCCTTAAAACCTGCTTGGTCTGCTAAGTGTAAATAGAGTTGCAGGATGTCCCATTTAAAATCTTCAGTGTATTTCCTAGGGTTTTTTTGGGGTGGTGTTTTTGGTGGGGTTTTTTTGGTTGGTTTGCTTTTGTTTTGGTTATTTTTTTAGGTTTTAAGTTATTTATATAAAAATGTTTAAATCACTTGGAAGTTAAGCCAGGATTTTTCTCCTGCCCCCAAACAGAAGCCTGTCTTTTTCTCCAGCAGCAGTCCCAATCGTCCTCAGGACTCCCTGTGCAGAGCTATCAGAAAGCTGAATTTACCTGTGCAAACATGAAAGCTGCTGCTGCCCTGTCCACAGAGGCCATCAGGAATCCAGGGACTGCCCCTGCACAAGCCCTGGCTGTCCTGTCCCAGCCACTGGTGCCAGTGGTGCACACCATGTCCTCAGCAGCCCCTCTGGCCGGGGCTGAGAGCAGGTTTGGACACAGCCCCCAGGATGCTCCTGGTGGGCTGAGGAACCCAGTGGCCAAATCTTACACAGAGACTACAATGAGGATTTTGTGGAGGCTGCCTAGAGGTTAATGAAAAGCCATCTTTTCATGCAAGCCAATACACTAAAGATAAGGATTTTGTTTGTTTATTCTTTTTCCATTTACTGAAAGCTGAGTAGATGGTAAATTATGTTTGTACCAAATTGTTATTAGGTGTTGAAAGCTACTGTTTGGGTTTTTTTCTTTAACAGCTTAATCCAATAGTAAGGATAAAAACAGAATAAAAAATGGTTATGCATTCTTTCACATTCAAGTGAAGAAAATTATTTTGCACAGCAAGTATTGAGATCAATTAAAATCCTTTACTTCAGATATAATTAACAGGCTTCACTATCATAAAGTGATTTAATTTCCTGTATCAAACCAAATGCTGCTTTCTGTCAGTAAATGGCTATTCTCTTACAGCATTACACATTAATAATTCATCATTGCTGTACATTCAAACAGATGGGACTCAATGAAAACTTCTAATGAAAACAGCATTAACTTGCATCCAGCATGTAGAATCTTTAAAGAAACAGTATTTTCTTAAATGTTAAGGTTTTTCATTGCACAATTTCCTAATTAGAGCTAAATTATTACATTACCAAAATAAACCAGTCCTTACACTGGGTGGAAAACATAAAAAGCAATCTCATACAGTTACATAAAATAAAAACAAATAAACCCAAGGCCTACTCCTTCAATAAATAACCACAAAATAATTTTATGAGAGTTTATGCTTACTAATATTTATCTTTGTATTTGATTTAACTTCGATGAGGTTCAATCAGTCTGGTAAGTGACGTGCACTCTCTAGGATTTCACTCTGTGGTGTGGGAGTAGAAAATTAGCACATAAACCTCACAGAGCCACGTGACTCAGGCCTCAGTCACTCGCCACCCCGCAGTGCGGAACAAGGCTGCAAGACCAAAGTTACTGCAGCTCACTTACTGCCAGAGAGAAGAACCTTTTTCTTCCCACCACCTCCTTTTTTAGTTCCCCATCTCCTTTTATCTCAAAGGAGAGAAATAAAATGGGGGAAGTTTGCATGTGTTATTACTCCAGTTCAATAAGGCTGAAAAAGACAGAGAGAAAGAAGGCATTTGTTGTCTGATCTTAGGTATACTGAAGTCAAAAGGAATTAATTGACCATAAATAGTTTCATTTTAAAGCTCCCTATAAAAGCAGCAGCACTACTGGCCTCTAATACTATAATTTTAAACTTTTACTTAGGAAATCTTAGAAGACCTGCCAATGTAAGCAGCAAAGAAGCATAACAATTCTGCAACAAAACCAAATCCTACATCTGATAAAAGCCCCCTCCTTTACTTTCACCAGGGACATTCACCACAATGACACAACAGGGCATGGAAACAATTTTCTCTACTGAACATTTTGCCATTATAGCTGGCACCGTTTGTTCTTATTGAGCACATTCGTACAAAGAATGAATTCTGCTGTTGTTTTCTCTGTTTTCAAGACTGAGGGGTTGATGCTGCAAAGTGCTGAATAAACGGACTGCTCCAAGGACATCCACAGCTCCAAATGCACAGACACAGTGAGGGTGGAAGGAATTTCCCATGTAAATGGTTGCATCTACATTGTGATCCCTTCCTGGCTAGACAGCACACAGGAAGTACATTATTAGTGCAAGGACATAAGGCAGAGAACCTTATTTATGCAAATTAGATGAAAATATCACAATAGGATCTTTCTCCCTGAGCAGTCAGAAATACCAGCAGCAAAAATATTCATGTTTTTCCCCATTACCTAGGATGCCTGAATTAGACATTTTCATTCTATGTCAAGTTCTTAAACTGCAAAAAGAAAAAAAACTTAAGGTAAACACTTTGCATTTGCACCAAACCAAAGAGCAATTATTTATTCACATCTCCATTACACCTTACTCTGAAAGGGCAAGTTTTAGAACTCTAAAGGAAATTAGGTGAAATAAGTTATTTGAAACTGAGGGGAAAGGAGTGAAGAAGGAACAGACAGAGCTTTTAAGGACATGCTGAAAGTGCCAGCTGATATCACACAGCATTGTCCTTAAATAATACCCACACTGAATGCCAAAAACATACCGACTTTCTGCGTGGTTCTTGACACATGCCAAAACTCAAAAGTTTATCATTTTGCACTATGGGAATAAAGTGGCCTAAGTACTACAAAATATATTATAAATGCACTTTTTAGTTAGTTAGAAAGTATTTTTTGATACAAAATCCACAATGTCTTTCCTTTTAGATTTTTCAACATAACATAACAAGGCATTTATTGGAGTTTTGCAACATGGTCCCAGAATTCCCTAATTGCTACTCTAGAAATAAGCCTCCTATCTTAAATAAATGTTTGGTTCTTAGCTTTGAAAAATATGATACCCAGTGCTTTTAAACAAAAAACTGTAGAGAACATGTTGACATAAGCTTCTGGATAATTTTTTTCTCTTCTAACAAGATTACCCACGTGTATTTTTCTGACAGGGACCAGAAATAGCAAATAACTCCCTTTACATTGCTCCATCACAATGCAACTTCAGAAAGAACAATAAATTAATAAGTCTGTTGCCAAAAAATTGAGTTGTTTATTTCTTGGCTCTCCCAGATGGAAAACACTTTTGTTAAATCATTGCAAGTGAAATTAGACAGCTTGTTACTGAAGCTTAATCATCCATTAGCATTTTAAATTCTTACAAAGGGACAAAATACTTGAGTATCTGACTGCCTGAATATTAACAGATAATGTTTTCTGTTTATATGTAAATACCTAAAATCTGTATTAGAAGTTAAAGAACAGTGGGTAAAATTTTTGCTTTTTCAAAGGTTCTTAGAGCTCACAGTGTTTTCTTCATTATTTTTCCCTTCATACTTTTCATTATTTTCACATCATACCTATCGTATAGCTCTGCCCAAAGCAAGACCTATTTGCTTTCCTTTGACATAGGTCTTGGTATTGGCTATAAATTAATATATTTCTTCCAACACACCAAACAAAAATGAATATATTTCTTCCAAAATGGAAAGACTTATCTGAATTTGTACTATAGAGAATCAGCACATTAGTTCAACATTACACTATAAACATATACACAAACAGACATGGAAAAGACAGAATTATGGATGAAGGTATCAACTCTTTATTAATAAAGTATAAGAACCTATTGTCCTGGTCTAATAGCAGGAAACAAATAAGATTCAATCAACTGAATCTAATACTAGATTTTAGCTGGTTAAATCAAGAACCCCGGCACAAGTGGTTAAGCATCCTAATGGATAATCTAAGGAAGAAAACCCAATAACTAGTCTGTGCTCTGTGCAACTATTACGAAGGCTTTGGCAAAAGCTGAAAGATTCCAAAAGAGTTTCCCAGGTCACCTAAATTACAGGTTTCAGTGACTTTGGCATCTAAACTTGGGGACAAGCTGAGTTTATATTATTCTCCACTTTATGCTGCTAACTGAGGAAGGGAAAAAGTTTTCAACATCACAGCCATGTGTTGCTTTTGCTGATGGGGTACAAGCCAATATGCTGTTAGCAAGGCACTTATGTGCTATTTTTGCTGCTTTTAGTGTGGGAGAGTTTGTCCTGCAACAGAGAGGAAAAACATCTCCAACCATTACAGGCCTGTGAGGCAGAACTGTCAGACAGAGCCTTTTGCCCTGTGTCCACTGCACCATTAAGTTTTAGAGGAATGGTTGGTTGCTAGTCAGTCTCGAAATGTACCATAAGTTGATTAGCAAAAACTCCAGCTTCTACAAACTGACTGAGATTTCTAGGAGTGAAAGTGCAAATTGCAACAAGGATGGCTTTCCTAACTGAAACAAATATAATCCCTTCTTTCCTTCAACTTCCTAACTTCTCAAGCTTTTGCTTGCAGCTTTTTAGAGATGTGTGTTTAAAAAAAATACAGCACAGCAACAACATAACCTGGTATCACACTGCTAGCAGTCTCCTGGAAGTATGAAATTGCAGCAAAATGTATAGACAATAACACCACATATCACCCTCCTGCTCTGTGAGCAATCTTCATTTCAAGAGCATTTTCAAAGCACCAGCACCACAGTGCTAAGTACTAATAGCCCAGGCAGGCAGGCTCCCACCATCCTAATTAACTCACCTAGGGGTTCTAGCTACAGCCCACATGCACAATTTCAAAGCTTTTCTCTCCCCTCCTACTCCTTTGTCTAATATTTTTCACTATAATCACACTCAGGAAGAAAAATTTAAAGCCAAGAATGACAAGTGTGTCTTGCCTCAGCTAAAACTATTCAGAAATAATAAAAGGCAAGATCGAGAGGCATAGATATAAACAGGCTTTTGTCCTTTTGGCAACAGAAAAGTAAGTTAAACTGTTGAAGGCCATTTGATGAGGAAAATGCATGCTTTCTGTTTTTCTGAGAATCCCAAGGATTTCCACAGCTCATTTTCCGTAGAGGTCAAATCCAATCCATGAAATTTCCTCCAAACATACAGCCTTTTTACGGCAGCTGCACACCACAGTCAGCTCCCTCCTACCCATCTACGGAACAGTAATCACCCCAGGGTGCAGCTTAATATAAATGGCTGTTAAAAGGACTTTGCACAGCAATAGCAATAAAAGCCATCCCCAAAGTGTCCACAACAAAGCCTGTGCTCAGATTGCCCTGTGGATGCTCTTTAAGTCAGGCTTATGTACACATTGCTCATCGTTCAGTTCCAGTCTCTGCTTCCCAACAGGCAAAATGTAGTGTACAGCTTACCTCCCCACTTTACCATACAAGCATGTGGAAGTGGCTAATTTCAATACATTTATTTTCTTATGGGCCTTCTGGAGCAGATCAGAAGGTACAGCAGAAACCTGTAAGTTTTCAGGTATTATTTTGCCATTTTCTGTAAGAGGAAAATTTCTGTTTTGGTTATGTAACAGGAAGAACCCCATACAAATTCTCTGGTGACAAGAAACAGATACCCTAACTGCAAAAAAATCTTGATTTGAAAAGTTAAATTAGCATTAGAGGAATAATTCAACACCCAAGGTTAAAAAGCTGCTTTCATTTCCCTCCCCCCCTTTTTTTTTCTGCTTTCCTGCAACAAATCCAACACAACTGGACAGTTTAAAATAGCCAGAATTCATCAATCCAGAGAGAATAAACTTTTAAAAGTAACCTCTCTTATCTCTGAGAAGTATTTCCTT
Source organism: Cyanoderma ruficeps (assembly GCA_008694505.1). Lineage (NCBI taxonomy): Eukaryota > Metazoa > Chordata > Aves > Passeriformes > Timaliidae > Cyanoderma > Cyanoderma ruficeps. The sequence continues at coordinate 4,848,488 of VZDJ01000028.1, read as the reverse complement.
TTGACTGCTTTGGGTTTCCTCCAGATGAAGGGGCAACTGGCAGGTATTTGTTGATAGATACTGACCACAAGTCATGTGAATCAGTGCAGGTAAATGTCAGATTTTCAGCTTTCTGAAGCATCACAGAGTAGCAGAACTATTGCACAACATCCAGAAAGTGAATGGGAAAATAATTCAAGATTAATAACGTTCATATCTTCTTGCTGTAGTGTTTCAGGGAAAAAGGCCAACAATGGAATGACACTAATTATTATATAATCAACATTAGTCAGTGAGCCTAATTGGTGTGAAAGATTGTGGGGCTGAAGGCAAAAGGAAGCAGTTTTAGTCAACCTCTAAATATGAACTTCAGGGAGCAGTTCGTGCAAAAGCATTTGCCTTCCAGAATGCCAAGAGGCATCTCTCCTCTATATTTTAAAAGGCAAATAAAGAAAAGTTTAAAATCATGAACTCCATTACGGGATTTTAAACGGAGAAACCAAGATGGCAGTGGAAACAGTGCATCCTACTCAAACATAATTTTCTCCTAATACAGATAAAAATTGTTTAGAAGTATTTTAATACCACATATTTCCACTTATTAAATAAAGCATTTAGTGTGTTAATGCTATTGCTAAAGTTCTGAAGATCAAAATGTTGCTCATTAGCATGAATCCATTTTCACTGTGTCTGAAAGAGCATAAACTCCCATAAATCATTCATAAAGGACACCTCTGCATCTCGTCCCACAACTCCTTAATATTATTTAGTTCTTTTCCAGATGTAAGAATATACTGTAGCTAAAGTCTCTGCTCATTCAGCATCTCAGTTCAGTTCCCAGCTAAGCTGATCAGTTACATTAGGGACCAAACACACTGAAATTATAGAGATATTTTCTTCTACTTAAATGGCAAAAAAGAAAAAATCCACCCTTAACAAAACGTATCCTTGGCTCTGCATGCACACACAGAGATTTGTTTTTAGTAGAACTTTTCTCAGAGCAGTTTTACATTCAAATTCATATGCAAGTAGACAAAACAAACCAATACAGACTGACCTGAAGGCAAATTAAAGAAAAAAAAAATTGAAGATTAGAATGGTTTTCCTGTTTATGATCACAAAATTAAACTGGCCACAAAAATCTCAAGAATGCCAAAGTATCATTCAACTGAGCAATATATTCAGACAGTATATAAAGTATAAAAGCATCACAGACTTCAAGGTGGCAAAATATTGAAAACCCAAAATAAACTCACCTACAGTCAGAAGGAATCAGTTCCCAAAGAAAATTAACTGAGGTGTTGCTATTTTCCTGCACCTTTATTGAATTTCTGCATTTACTTTCCCGAACAACTACTGTTCGTTAATGCAACATAAGTAGAACTGGAAACAGTTATCATAAAAAAACATGAACTCAATTCTTTCCTCAGAGTCTTAAAATTTACAGTTTTACTCATGGGTATTTTTACTTAAGTAAAATTAGTGTCCTTATTTATGTTGCTGTTCAAAGATTTGTTATTGTATTTAGTTAAATCACAGCAGCACATTATATTATATCATGTTCTTATCAGGATCCTACACAAGGAAGAGATAGTTAAAATAAGTGAAACTGAGAAGGCAAAGAAATTCAGCATATTTTCATCTCCATATCCAGTTTCAATAACAGAATTATTGTCCAGCTGGAGCAACTTTATGACTCAATACATTTCAAAACCACTTTCAGAACATAGAAAAATAGTATTGTACAAAATAATTCATTCTCAAGTTTAATTTCAACATCTAGAACATAACGAATACTTAGTACTTGTCAAGTCAACTCTGCAAAGTTACCTTATACTGTTCAAATGTGGGAAAAATGGGAAACAAGGGCATATTTGCCCATCACAGGGTACCAGACTATTTGTGTGTGTATATATATATATATATATATATCTCCTGTGTAAATCAATTTTAAAAGCTTACAAAACCAAGCTACAAACAAACCCCCCAGCCATGGCTAATTTACTCCACTCAGAGCTGCTCTTTGAGCATGTCTGACAGAAGGAGGAATTCTGCTCCTGCTCCCTGGATGCAGGGAGACTGTGCAGCCTCAAAGAGCTGCACATACAACTGTGGGACCCAGGAGACTTAACCCATTTTGATCAAATCAAATTTACTGATATAGCTGTTCTTGCATTTGAAAAACCCCCACATTTTAGGGCCTTAGCAAGCATTAAATCAACCTACTAGAAAGTAATCCTCCATCCCATAAGCAAACAATATAATTCAAAATGTAAAAGGCGTGAGTCATAGTAATTCAACTTTAAGATTCTGTAATTCTTCTCCAGACAAGCTTGTTTCCTCAAGAGAACATGTGCCCTGAAATCCTGGCACAGTGGAGCACTTCAGCTAGCAATGAATCCTCAGCATAATATTAAAACCAAACACATCACACAAATCTAAGATAGACACAAATACATAATTTTATATATGCATAAATTCATCAAGAGTCCTCTTTACATTTTTTGGTTAAACCAAACAGTATTTTCCCATTCACTTTTTTTTTTTTTTTCCTTTCTACCTGAAGAACATTTAAATGGATTCTGGGAGAGTTGCACCCCCAGAAAGCCTCATTCTAGCAGGAGCACAAAGCATGGTGGTGGGACAGGCTGGGAATCAAAGCAATAATGTGAATAATGTGCTTTTCTTCCACGGCTGGAGCCTTCATTTGGACAAGTGGTTGGGCAGGGCTGACCACAATCCCCTCAGCCAGTTTGATTAGCTGTGATCCCACTTCGTGCCACAATCCCCTTTAACAGCCTCTGGACGTTGCAAAATCAGTGTGGGGGAGATTAGGAACACTGGGTTTCTGTTTCAGAAGGGGTGAAAATGGTTATTTTCAGAATGAAGTCATACTGATACATAACTAGTTAGTAAAGATAACACCACTGACCTCTACTCTGTTCAAGGGCTCATAAATAATTAAAACATAAAATCTTTGTAACTGTCTGGTTAAACACAGGCATCTAAATCCCATTTAAGCACCCAGATAAGAAGTTTGATTTTTAAAAGGCATCTGTTTACTACCTTTCACAGTACTTTTCACTGACCACTCATTCACATGCATTTCCTTACCTTAAAAATTGTTTTATTTTAATTCAGTGATTTACAGGGGCACTTTTCTGTGTTAAAGTATCTATTCTTATTAGCAAAAATAAAAGGGGATTGTAACTCACTGCTACTGCAACAGTGTATCAAAAAAAAAGAACTGAGAAAAAACAAAACAAAAAAATACAGTTCTTCAAGATCACTGTATACCTAAAACCACCTCCCCAAATGGAATTTATCAAAAGGTCAGACTTAAAAGCAGCAATTCATAAATACTAATTACCACCTTGCCAGTGATTGCATGATAACATTTACTGGTGCATAATTGAATAGCAAAAATTTAAAAAAACAGAGAGCGTGGGTAGATTTAATAATTAATTCCTCCCACACTAATCAATTTCTGAATATTTCTTATAATAAGCCCAATTCTATATTCTCGCTTCCTTTTTTCTGTGTGAGTAACAAACTGTGAGTCTGTTTTTCTAAAACTAAAGGCAAAGGAAACAATTGCATATAACAGTAAATACAATTTTTAATCATTATAAATTTCTAAATACTTTAATTGCATCCAAGTTTTTGCTTCATTGCTGAATATTACTATGATTCTCTATTTTACAAAACATTAGTTCTTTTAAATTTTCCCATTAGAATTAGATCCCCTTTCCTCAAGCCCTCTTCCTAAACCGCACATCTGTAATCCAGTGCGTTTATTTACGTGCGTTATTATACAAATAATTTAGCAGCCATCATCCTCCATCCCCCACTATCCAAAGCAGATGGGTTGTGGTTAAGGACAGCTCATCTCCACTTCTCAGGTGTGAGCAGACAAAAGGCTCTGTGCTGTTCCCAGTTTCAGGGTCAGGTCTGTCAGGGTGTAATTGTCGGGATCTCAGCGCTGATTCACAGGCAGCCACAGTGAGCTCACGCTTGCTTTCACTGTGTGAGGGATAAACAAGGCTAAAAGCACAAGAGCAGCTGCCAGCAGCATGGCAGGAGACGGTGCTTAAAATCACACATGGGTCTGGTGACTGGGATTTGAGCACAACCTCTCACAAGAACTGTTTGCTATAGGGGAAGTGCAGAAATATTAAGTCAAATCATTATATTTTTATTATTTCATTTTTAAATTTCAGCCAAATTTGATCTTTTCACTATATTTTGTTAGAGCAATATATTCTACAGTTCGATGTTGGAACAATGTTAATAGAAAAATCCCAGCAGCAGGGCACACAATCCTCTATAGGCCACATGGAACCAAATTGCTACAGCACTTGTCAGAACACACAAAAAATATCCAAGATTATGATACAGTCCTCCTGGGTTTCAGTCCTCCTGAAACAGGTAGGCTTCATCCATGGAGAAGACTGATATTTTTTATTGTAAATATATAGAGAAAAACATAACAAATAAAAGCCAACCCCTGCTCTTCAAGAACTTTCAAGAACTGAACACTCTCCAGCTAACACTCACCAAACACAGACACACTCTTCCAAATCCCCTTGTCTCCCACACTTCAGAAAACACCCAAAGACAAGTCACAGTGGGAGAGGAGCAGCACCTGGCCCACAAAGCTCAGTACTGTAAGAAATCCAGACCCTGCAGTCATGTGTGTTTAGCTGACATGAAATAAAACCTGCAAGAGCACAGGGCTGAAGAAAATCCTTTGCACCAGATCCATTCCCCAGGGAGCACCAACCACCAATTCTACTTCATTCCAGAATGTTTGGCACTGAGATTTTCTCCTCTCCACTGCAAGAAACAGAATCACAAAACAGGCATGACCCATTCAAGGGCAACTAAAAGTCTGAGACAGCAGGGTTCTGAATCCACCACAGCCAGAATCAGCTCTGCAAGCCTCTGGGAAAACACTAGTAGTAGTTCTGGATTGTCTCCCATATCTCGCTGGTGTCTATTGGTGAGCTTTGGTGTGAATTAATGAGATAAAAGGACTGCAGAGACCTCTGGCAGAAAACCCCCTGGAAAGGAAACCCTTCCAAAACCCACTTTGTTTCTTCTGAGCTTGGATAAGGAAGATGTTGGCTCCAAGGGAAAATTGGTATGAAGAAGCCTCTCACCCATGGTAAAATAAAAGATGAATTTGGAGGCACACCCACATCAAGCTGGCTAAAATCTAACAGAAAAAAAAAAAAGCTGTTACATATAGAAAAGTATCACATAGTAATAAAATCACTTTTGCTTTACCTACAACAGTCAAATACAGCAACGCTACATTCCATACAGATTATACAACTGAGAAAGCAAAACCAGCCTAGTGACACTGAGGAGCAAGTCACAGTTAGAGAGTTGTCTAATTTGGTTACTTTGTTTGTGGGAGGAGATGTGGTATAATTTTTCAGTTTTGGGGGTTTGTTGGGTCTTTTATGTTGTTTGGGGTTTTTATAAAAAGCTTTTATTTTTAAAAAAATTAAGGCCCTTTTTCCAAAATCTGCCAGGCAAGATGTTCACCTCACCAGGAATGAGACGGATTTCTGGGTCAGTGCCACTGGTCTCAGAGAACACAGCCTTCAGCAGAGGGGCAAAGCAGAGATGTGCTCTGGAAGAAGGATGAGCAACAATTCCTGTCTTTGCTAATCCCAGCTGAAGTCATTGCGTGACCTAACACCACATATGAGCTACTTAATTCCTCCATGGAGGCTTATTTTCTCCATGGAATTCAGCTTTTGACACTGCAAGCTTGCTGGCTTTGGTAAATGTGCTGCTGTGTAGTGGTTTGGTTGGGTTTTTTCACTCCCTTCTCTAGAAGTGATCCATTATTTCAGCACGTGTGAATCCCATCAAACTACCACTTCACAAAATTTAGGAGACTACATAAGCCCATGGAAACCTCTCCAGAATAAGTTTGCAGCTTCTATTTGACTACAGGAGGAAGAAACCAACGAGTTTGACAAGACAAGGAGCAAGCTGAGTGACCCTGAAATGGGTCGGTACCACAGGCATTCCAAGGTCCTCACTACACCCAACCTAAAGGTAAAATGCACAACTCACATTCAAACCACCTGCAGCAGATTCACTTCCTACTGGGCCATGATCATTACTTTAAAAGTTCGTCAGAACAGAAGACAAAATAGAGGAACTAAAAGCACAAAGATGTTCAACCTAGCACGTGAGGGGGAACGGCAGCACAGTCATTAATATTTCACTCTCCCATGAAGAAATGTTACAGTGACTTTTCCCGGTAATTCACAAAATCATTTGAGATCTTTGGTAGAAGAAATACACCTATGAAGAATTTGACTAAAGAGAGAAAGCAATATGGGAAAGTTTGGTTTGCTATTTTATGTTTGCTAAAAATAGCTTAGAGAACTATATTTTAATGTCTATACCATAATGGCAACAATTAAGATTTACAGAATGGAAAAATACACATATGTACTGCTTGGTTTTATTGAAGCTGCCATAATTTCTACAAATAGGCTAGTACTTATTTCAAAATCTCTCTCCCATCCCCTGGAAACATTATCTTTTCTGAATTTCTTCAATGTTGCACTGCTATTTGAAAAGAAATAACATACCAAAATACTCAGGCTTAAGAAGCTTGAATTTTGTTCAGCTTGCTACAAAAATTTCTACCAGAATTTGAGTTAAAAATCACTGTTCCTTTGTCCAGCAGATAGTCCCTCAAACGTTTCACAGCCCAAATAAACCTTTCTCCTTAGGAATGCATGAAAGATAATTTTAGTGAATATGGCAGACACAAGCAGAAGAGCACATATATGCTGCCAGTGATTAAGCAAAGTGTTTTCAAACTCGAATGGATGAGGGGGCCTATTTAATATTGGGACTGCTTTCTGACAGTCTTAATTTACACATCAAAGGAGAAATACACTTTAAGATTTTGTCACCGTAATGGTTTTGCTATTACATTAACTAGCAATTACTACACAATGCCATGCAAGTTGACTAGGCTTTAAATGCCAAGTCCTAATTTTGAAACCTCCTTAGGCTGTTATTTCCACGTCTTCTACACTTTGAAGGCAGAAAATTACCAAGGTTACAATTGCATGGATTAGTAATGGCTAAAAATGCCTACAAACACTGTTTTCTAGCCTCCATACAAGGAAGGAGAAAAACATCAGTTGTGGTGTACTCCTTCCTCTGTTCTACCCAGTATTTCAAATGTAAAGCACAGGGGTGGAAGCTGTAGACAGGTTTTCTTCTTGTTCTCCCCCTGGGAAAGTACTGGGCTTCTCTGGGACAACTAATTTTTGCATTTGAGCACCTTTACAATAGCACATTGCACAGGATGAGTGTCTTTGGTTGTGTCAAATGTGTCAAGAAATAATGCATTTTTTTTTTTTTTTTTTTTTTTTTTTTTTTTTTTTTTTTTTTTTTTTTNTTTTTTACTTTTGTCTCTCACAGCTATGAGGTATTGCTGACCTAAACCCAGAGTATATTTTGTTTGTGTTCCACAGTAAGCACAATTATGAACTGGCAAACTGCAAGTATTCAACTTTGATTTGCTGATTGTTTCGTGCAAAGGCTCTGGCACAGGTGGATTCTCCTTCATGTGCTTTGATTTGTTCTTTACACACCCAGGTTCAGCTCTCCCACTGAACACCTCCACAGCACTTAATTAGTACATCACTAGGCAGACCCTCACCTGATACAAATCAGAGGTTCACTGTGATTTGCTTTAATAGAAATATGTCTATTTATGAAATAAACAGATCACCTCTCTGTTAAGGAAAGCAGTAAGCATTTGGGCATGGCTTTCTCTGCAATAGCATTTGATACCAGGTATCTTTCCTTCAAATCATCTCAATTTTCTGTTCTGCAGTTGTTCAAGTTCTTTTTAATGTGAAGCCAGTGTCACCTCCTAAGGTGCATAGGCCAAACTCTTCAATACAATAACTGAGGCCTCCTAAAATAGAGACAACACTTAGAGTTATGCAGCCAGATCACACTGCTTCATAATTAATCCTTCAAACAAACTTTCAAAGGGTTGACATTGATTTTGGTGGATGCATTTTCCAGGCTACTTGATTAAATCAAGTTGGCTTGTAGCAACTTTGAAACAGAAAGGAGTAAAACAGGTAATTAGTATAATGAATAATAACAGATAAAATAGAGACACAAGGATTTCATGTACTTCTTACTTATTGCAGTTATTTATGATTCCTAACCAATATAACTTCCCATACAGTGTTGCTCCATAATCACTTACGTATCCCCCCACACTATTCCAGTATTGTTTCCTATCATTAGATTTTCTGTCCCATCTCACAAATATAGATTAATTCCTCATCAAAATTTAAGACCAAAGCCAGAGCCACTGGAAGAGTGACTGGATCAGACAGAACCCTTGGTTTGGCAGTAGCTCCTGTCAGGCAGGGCTGGCAGCACAGAGCACTTGCAAGTGCCTTTAACAGCTCCTCCAAAGGCCCCTTGATGGCCTCCCCACAATTCGTGTTGCCATTAATATTCAAATTCAGGGTGCTGAAAATACAGCCTGTGAGGAGGTATAGATTTGAGCAATCGAAGTACATCCAACACAGTTTTCTGTCTAGAAAATGTTGTGGAAAGTAAAGCAAATAAACTAGCACATTAACGTTTCAAACACAAACATCTGCGGGCCTGTGTTGAATTCACTGCACAAGGTAGTTTCAGTCTCCCTTTTTGAAAATCCCTGCCAAAAGAAACATTTCCATTTGCTGTCTGTAATGCATGGGTCCAGCTGCTATTTCTAGAATAAAGTAACAGACATTTTGCTCCCTCTTGACCCCTCACACTAGGAATTCACCAGCCAGTTATGCAAAGGACACACTTGTAAACATACAGATTTCTTCCCTAAGCTCAAAGCTTTCTGTACTGCAATTTTTGTCCTCTTCAGCATCAGTACAAGCAACATTATGTGCCATTATTTACCTCAACACATGGCTTCAAGGGTCTTTTTACTAGACAGCAAACCAAAAGACCCTTCTGAACAAGAGAACTAATTATCCCCTCTTGCCATAAATAACTGGATATTTTTTTCTAAGTATTTGTTGACATTATTTCTTTCCTTTCCTGGAAATTGGAAAAAAAATGTCAGCTTTCAGAGACAGTTAATTGTTCCTTTAAATTGACCATAAAAGAATCCTTATTAGGTAAGAGAACATTTCCCTTCATTTTTATCTACTAAAAACGTGACTTTCACCAAAAAAGAGATGATGTATCCATAAAAAGAGCTAAGAACTATATTGATAACCATCTGCTTTTGGATTTGCCACTCACTGACTACAGATATATATTTAAAAATACATAAATATATACATATATATAAANCATATATATATATATATATAAAATACAAAGCAAGCTGAAAAGAGTTAGACATTTTACTAGGAGATGAAATTACTTATTTACATTATCTTTCACCTTAACCTTTAATCCTAGAAGAGGAATCTGTTTAACCTAATGGTGCTCCTCAACTGGGCTTTAATTTTCTTTAATTATTCATTTCCTGTAAACAAACATTCCAGGCATCTATCTAGTCTGCAAACATGAAGCAGAAAAGAGTTCACTATTTCATTTTATACCAGCTGAACGTTTCTTCTACTCCTCTGTTAGTGTTGCTGTGCTGACAGAATCTGATGTTCAGAAAGCAAACCAGGTGCCCAGTTCAGTTAAAAAACACCAAAAAAACTGCCACACCTTACCAAAATAATTTCTATTAATGAGCAGCTCTCACTAAACCTACCAAGAGGTGCAAGGCACCTTCTGTGTTACTGCTCCTCCTCCTTCAAGGGCCTCAGGGTGCTGAGCCAGCTGTGCATCCACACTTTCATTTCATGCCCTGATCTTGGTGACCAGGGCTGGAATCACAGCTGCAGAGCACCAGCCAGGTAACAAATAAATCTGCTCGTGCTGGTGGTCTCTCTGATGCTTCGGGTAGGGGAAAAAAATAAAAAAGCAGTGGCAAAACCAAAGAGAGCAATATCTTCATTCTAAGCTAGACAATGAGAGTGTGGACACTGAGCAGTTAGAGTGCTTAGAGGTACTAAGCACCACATGAAATACAACTGTGTGGTATCTGCAGGCATGGATCATGAGCAGATGAGATTTAGGAATTTAGTCGTCTGTATTATTTCTCTTCATAATCTTTCTTTTAAAAGCTGTAGATTCTCATATTTATGATTTCATTGTGCTTTAATTCACTTACGCTTTAATAAGTGAAAAGGGTTTGGGGGCTTGGGAGTGGGGAAATAGATTGTAGTTATGGCTTTAAATAATTTATTCTTCAGTTAAATCCAAGCTATTTTAATGATTTATTAAACATTCTGCAGCAGTTGTATTAAACAGAGACCAGGAGAAATTAATGATTAGGTGATAATAGCTGGAGATCCTATCACTGTTACCCAGCTAAATTGATTTTCTCAGAATAGCTAAATAAAAAAAATTAAAAGCTACATGACAAAATGCAAAATTTTGCTGTTAAGCATACTACGTACTGCTAGATCCCAAAGGGAAAAAAAATAAGGAAATATTTTTTCCTAATTCTTAAAATGTCAGAATACATTTTTGTTTTTATTAAACTCTTCTACAAGATATGACTCCCCTCTTCAGTGTAATTTGTATTTCTTTAGTTGAAATTGTTTTTTTTTAAAGAAAGTGCTAAGTCTCTCTGACACAGCTAACTCTAAATTCACTATTCATATTAGTACGAAACTCCCATATTCTGTGTATTGTGTTACCCCTGGTGCATCCCTCTGCACTCACAGCTAACCCAGGTCTCTAAGATGTCTTCAAGTTATTCCCTTGTCCAATAAACTTCACCTCCCAGTGCATTGTCCATAAATCTCTCTCCCAGCAAGGCCAGGCGGCAGAAGATGACGGGTGCTGAGTGTTCAGCAGGAGCAGGGCTGGTGCCAGCGTGCAGGAGCTGGGCTGGGGCAGAGCCTGGCACTGGTTCCCTGCACAGAACCGCCCAAACACGCTGGGGCTGCTCCCCACTGCTCCCCACAGCTGGGGCAGAGGAGAGAACCTTTGTTCCTCAGCAACACCAGTTTGCAACCCGGCCTTTTGGTCCCCTCACTGCACTTCCAGCCTGTCCACAGTCACCCCCTCCTGCCTGCCTTGCATACAGGGGGAGCAGAGAGGAAAAGCCCATCTTCCTTAAGTGCTGTCACCCCACCTTAGAGTTACAGCTGCACCAGAAATCTAAATTGAGGAAATTACACCTCTGAGAAACCAAAAGATTCTGAAAGCCCTTCCATTTAAGGGAAAAAAAAAAGTTAATTTACCAGGCTTAGCATTAAGTCAAAGGTTGCTCCCTGAGTAATTACTGTCATAAGAACTTCTTAACCTCCAATTAAAAAGAAATCTTACAGATGAAATTAGCCAGCTGCAGATGAATAGTCTCCAAAAGGATTTTTTAAAAATCTGAAAAGACTGTCCCTTATGCTTTATTCACAAATATCTGGCCACTAATAACTTGCCTGGTTCAACAGACTATGGAAATTACTTTTTTTTAATGGAAAATGGAAAACAAACTTCTCCAAATTTATTATAGCCCATTTATATTCAAGACTGTAAGTTTTGAAATTCCATCTGCAGTAAATTACCAGGCAAGCAATTTGATAAACCTTCACATAGCTCTTGATGTTAGCATGGGTATCTCCATTCTAAGTCAGGCACATGTCCAAGATCCAGTATGCATTCGTGCAGACCTGCTAAATGATAAATACAGACTAGTCCAATGCCATAAAGCACTTCAAATGTCTCCCAGAAAGTCAGGTTATAAATCACACAAGGAAAATCATTCTCAGAACAACTACACTGTCAACGCTTCGCATCAGAAATGCTGAGCACAAAAGTTTAAGGAAGGTCTGAACTTCTGGTGCAGCCTGCTGAAATGCAGCACAGGGGGTTGGACCAGCACACCACAGCATTTTCCACTGTGCCTCATGAATCTTTGGCCTTGCACCCATTCAAACAGCTCCAAAGCAGACTGCTGCAATAAGAATGCAGCTGTTGGGAAGTTAGCACTGTGTTCTAATCTGTGAAGTAATGAGCAAAACAAGCTGAGCAAACTCAGCAGGAGATGAAGGCCACTTCACCAAGGCAAACAATAACATGTATTCTCCTGAAGTACAGAACTTTTACAATGCATCAGGGAAAAAGGTGCCTGCCTGGAGACTTGTGTAGGGGAAAGTGCTTTTTTATCTGTACAGGTTTGGTTACAATCATCTTGGCCAGGCAAACAGGCCAGGTCCTACGATGGTATGGGCAGAAAACAAATCTCTCTAGAGGTCTCCCAGTGGAAACAAACCATTGGTAGAGGCTAAACAGTATAAATTAAATTTCAAATGAAAACAACAGGGACTCAGGATTATTAAACAAGGTAAACCATAGCAGTAGGAATATTTATTAGAGCTGCTGGAATGGGCCCCTACAGTATCTATTTAGATATTACATCATGTGGTCCATCTTGAAATTTTGCTTGAAGTCATTTGTAAACTCTTGAAAACACATGCTATGCACACGACCTGGATTTCTGGATATCACTTCCTGTATGCTATTTTAATAACTAATTTAATTTTTTCCTCTTTTCATAATGAGACTAAAGATTACACCATACTGTCTTTATTATTATCCAACACCCAGTCTGGGCAAAATCATAGTGTACATCCCTGAACTTCTCTTTCAGCCATTGAATCAGCCTAGCTGATTCCCCAACTCCGTCTCTGCACATCTGTGTATCCCAGCTGTATCCACAGGGACAGTGCTGAAATTCTTTCAATTAGCTATACCTCTAGCACTAAGCACATTCATTATTTAATAATTTGATGAAGACATTTTTAACAGCAGTGAGAGCACACTGTGGAAGAGGATGACTAAAACTACCTTATAAGTTGTAATCCCTATGTAAGAGGAGCCCCTCACAGTCATTTTTAGGGAGGGCAGAAATTGTTACCTACCTCACAAGATTTTATCCAGCATAAACCAGACTGAGAACGGCTGAGCAGCTGATAATTGGTATATGCAGCTCAAGTCTGCAGCCCTGAGTTTTATGTACTCTGCTTTTTATTAGAGTAACCATTCTAAAATCAAATTATCTAAACTTTTATAAGTCCAATCAGAATCAGGTCTCATTAAATATTTATCAAATAAGAGAAGCTATGACAGTCTGAAGAGAAAATACCTGGTCTGAGTGGAGTCTTGAAATTGCATTCTGTAAGACTTAGTGTTCTGAATTGCTGGCATATTGGACTGGTGGAAAAAATATTGTGATAAAGCTATTGTGATAAACAAAGTAGCATATTAGGGGGAAAATAATAATAATAATAATGAGCAATGCCTGCCTCTCAAGCATTCCTATTTGGAAAACTGGAGTGAAACATAACCTGTTTTTATAACTGGCTGGCAAAATTTGTCCTTCTCTAGCCGTTTATTTTGGAAACAGAAGGGTGAAAAATAAATTTTTAGATAGCTGTGTAGTTGGTAGGAGGAAATAATTAAAATTCAGTTGATTGAATGGCACAACTGGGGTTTTTTTGCAGGTTTATTTTGTTTTGATTTTTTTTTAAGTGTAGATGTCAGTTAGAGCAACTATTCTTCTTTTATGTAGAAAAGGTCTTTGGATGGAGAAAAATGTTTTATGTCCCCTCCATGAAGATGTATGTGTATGACACAGTATAGATACCCCTTGGAACAAAAACATGCTTATAACTGGAGATAATCCCCACCCTCAAAGACTGCTATCAGCTCTTCACCACATCAAGCAGTGGAGCAGTATGAGACTTTAGATACATCTAATCTACAAAAATTGATATCTTCTCTATACATACTTCTCTAGGCAGTCTACAAAATCAGGCTATTTTCAAAGGTTAAACAAAATTTATATTCAAGTTCTCTCCATAAATATATTCAAGCAGGGACACATATTATATCAATATTAGTAAGGTTTTTTATAGCAAAATTACTAATTGTATCTCCCCTACTCTTTGCAGGATTGTAAGATATCTTTTGTGGTATAATAGCACTCTCACAAAGTTTTTTTACAAGTGTTTCTGTGTGTGTGTGTCTGTGTATGTTTTTCTTCTACTTTTTTCCAGTTAAACTCTAAACATAAACAGATGAATAATCTAACTTTATTCATGTTTTTCTAACACTTTCCCATCTAGATTGTATCTATCTGCTTAGAACAAGATCAGAACTCTGGAAAAAAATTTTCCTGCCAAACATACCAGTAATTGTGCTCTAAAAAGGTCACATTGCAATGCTGCAGGCTGCTTCTGTGAATAAGATTACAGATTAATTAAGATTAATGTGCCCTTTTACCAAATTTTTTTGAGCTTAAATATTAAAAATGTCATACAACCTCAAGAAAATAAAGTGGTTATCACTTCACTGAGCTACAGACAGATATTAACAAAAAATACCAGTGACACATTGTCAAAATAATCTGTGATCAGGAATTATTCCCATATATTTCCATACCACGACAAAAGTCAAATTAACCAGCTGAGCTCATATCAAATGTACAGGAGGACTGATGGCCTCAAACCCCACTATAGGATCATTAAAAGTAAATCTGTGGCCATAATTCCAAGACATACACATTCAAAAGAAATGTTTCTTCAGGCAGTAAGCAAAGAAGCTCCAATTATTTTTTCCTTTGAAGAAGTTTCCTGCATGAAGCCAAGGAACCACACTTTCACTCTTCCAACATGTCTGTACCCTGTGCTCTCTGCCTCAGGCTCCTCCAGGCGATGCTGAGAAGCTCCATTCTGGTACATACCCTAAGCTAAGGTTCCCCACCCCGACCCACGGGGGACAAGGAAGCACAAGGATAACTCATCTCAGTTTTCCCATCTTGGGTAGGGCCACCACGGGATTAGCTGGAGGAAGCCCTGGGAAAATGGAATGGATGAAGGGACATAATCAATTCCACAGGTATCGCCTCGAAGAAAGACCACCACTGTGACCTTCCAGTCCAAGAGAACCCACTCAATGGATAGCAAACTTCGGATCAGGTCTCAGGAGTTTCTATGAAACAAAGACTTTAACAGCCTTCCAGAATGGAGGGTGGGGTGGGCAAATAATTCTCAGGTCTGATATATTTATATAAGCTCAAAGTCCATACATTTCTGGAAGCCACATAATACACAAGTGCCCTCACATGAGGAGCTGATGGTGTTCACTGCTCTAAACAAGCACTACTGCCGCCCAGACACTGGCACACCAGTAACCCTTCACACTCCCCTCTGCTCTTTACTCACACTGCCACAAAATAATAAAATCCTTCCAGCTAAGCAGCAAGGCCAGGGCCCTTTAGCAAAACAAACCCACGCTTCCTAGAATGTTCCCCACTTTTTATGAGACACTATTGCCATAATCCTAAATGCAGATGATACAGCTATCAGCTGGTACTGGAACTAAATTAGTGTAGAAGATTTTCAACACAAAAAGCTCTATTATCATCTCACAAACCACCATGGATCCACCTCATAAACAGCCACAGTTTAGTTTTGCATTATACTGACTGACTTCTAAAATACCTTTTATTTACGGCCCAACTTGTCTCTAGATTTTGCATAATATTTGACAGAATTTGCTGTACAATTAACTGGACGTTTTTATTGTAGGTACCTTTTGCTATTCATATCTTTCAGAAGTTGATATCTCAATGGAAATCTCCAACATCAAAGATAAAGCAGCCTTTACATTGTAAAACTCTCGCAATTAAAAGAAAATTGGATGCATCCATAACATTAGCTTTTAGTTAATTGCTAAGCATTCTTTTTTTGTCCATGGCAGGAAGGCTCATCTAGATGCAAATGTTTCTCCAGAGAATCAGAATGATTATTTTTATGACTATTTTTGTTATTAATGCATTACTATTTGGGGGGTCTGGTGTGGAGAGTGTTTCTCTCTGACCAAGAACAAAAACAGCAGTATAATCTTAAGGGCTCATGAAGACAGAAAACATGTTTTTCTTTGTGGTTTGATTTTTATTTTTTTTAAACCTGCCATGATGAGTGACAAACACATCCCCACCTCAGTTCACACTTCAGTTTGTTACTGGCCTATGAAGGAATTCATTCTCCTCAGCTCATCCCATGGCTTCCTGACATGTTACAGTTATAATATGTCAGATTTTTTCAAAACTTTGAAGTGACAGTTCTGATATAAGGTCATGCCTTCTAGGAACAAGGGTTGAGATTCACAGCTTTCAAATGCTTTGACTATTTAGTTTCTGCGTTAGGATGATACAAGAACATCTGCGTGACCTATTTTGTTTATTTAATGAGACTGTGAAGAGAATGCTTTGCATTTCTGACAGGGATATTTTTCCATTGCCAAAGAAGGAAATTAAAAAATGACAATATTAAATGCAAAGGTTTATTTTAATTGGAGTAACACAGCGTGCATTATAATAAAAACAGACTATGGCTGGCGTGACTGGGTGCTATAAAGCAGGCAGCATATATAAAGAGTCAAATAAGGCAATTAAGATTATGGGAAGATAAAATAAAAGATAAACAAGAGTCTGTGGACTCTTTTACTTTCAGGGGCCAATACTATTCGAGACATACACATTCGATACATTTCAGTCTCAAACCCTACATAAAAAGGGCCACAATAATAACAGCAATTATTCCATTTGTTTCTCATCAAAGCATTTAAATACTTAAGCTGGTAAAGTAAAATCTTTCTAGACAATAGCGTTACTAAAAAATACTAAAGTATTAATACTATTAGGTTCTTTGGTCTTTTCAGTTAATAATACCTCAATTATTAATGGCTTACTTGGCATTTAAGCAAAACTTAACTTCACAAGATAAGAACAATAATTACAGAGAGAAAAAACCAAAACTGTTGATTTATTGCTTCTCTTCTCAAGGTTTCCTAAACCCCTTTCTACACTCTTTATGAGGATATTTTTCTTCACTCTTCATTCACAGCTTCTGAAGTTACCTTACTGCCACCGACTCTTAACATTTGGGTTTCCCTGGTTTTGTGGGACTGAGTTCCCACAAAAAGCCTCCTGAGAGCTGCAGCAGGAACACTCTGTCCTGCAGGGGGTAACACTGATGTCCTTCAAAGTCTCCCAACCATTCCATCAATCTCCAAAAACACTTAGGACTCACAAGCTGATTTCTTTTCAGACATCCCTATGTAAAAAACACTTACAGGAATGAGTTTCAAAATATGCCAGTTAAAAAAAACTATATAAACCAACATTCGTGACAACAAAAAATTGCTTCTGGAATGAAAACTGTAATTAACTTCAGTATTAACCTACAGAGAAAGAAATAACTAACAGACCAGCTTCTATAATCACAACACTATCATCTGTTCAACAAGTAGAAATTAATTCCTTACACATGAATTTACAGGCTGCCTCTCCTGTAAATGTCCCTCTCCAGAGGCATTCCAAACACCCCTGGACAGGATCCTGTGTAACCTGCTCTGGGTGACCCTGTCCTGGCAGAGACGTTGGACTGGGTGATCCCTACAGGTCCCTTCCACTCCTAACAACTCTGTGATTCTGCAAATTTAGGAAGTCTTTTCCTTCAACAGAATTAACACTTTATCTATTGGAATAGGTTCTACTGTTTTCATAAAATTTCATATTAAGAGAGATAAAGCAATGGATCCAACACCCAAATATTTCATACTACCTTCAGTAAGGACCAGAATCTCAAACTGACTTACTAAACTTGAAATAGAGTCCTGTAATTCTATTATTTATATATTTTAATATTCTTTATGATGTCAAAACAGCTGAATCCACCACATTTTCACAACTAAAACTGTGCTACAGTTATTGAACTTGGCTAACGACTTTTATGTGGAACCTAATCTTTCCTGCAGAGGTTAGAAGATACTAACATGCTTTAGGGCTTTGGAACTGGATGATCTTTAAGATCATTTCCAACCCATGCTCTTCTATGATTCCATTCTGTAATATTTTACTAACAAATACATCACACAACCATAATGAAAGTGCTCTGAAATCACCACAGATCACCTGAAGAACTGAGACCACAGTTGTATTTGAAGTATGATTTGCAACGGTATTTCCTAAGACTACTGCAAATGCTCTGGGACATGGCAGCAAATAAACACCTCAGGATCTCTACTTTAACCCCAGGAGAACAGAAAATCTACAGAATCTATAAAAGTCCTTGGGATTAGAAAAGCTAATGGGATTATAAATTGCAATGTTATTTTGTAAGCAAAAAATCTCACTGATTGCCCATAGACCTTCTGGACACTTATGAGCAGTCTGGCACTCCTAGATCTTATGCTGACAGACCACAGCATACCAACAGAAAAACAGTGTTGTTCAAGCACAGTGCCTATGGATATTACCAGGAATGGAAGATCCTTCACTGCTTTAATAAAAGCATTTTAAATAGCCCACTGTAGTTCTCCACATAAGTTTCATTATATACAGAATTAACCACCAGGTCAGTCATTCAGGCAATGCAAAATCTAGTACAGATATAGCGGGGTCGAACTATATAAAGTGTACGTTGTTTCCAGAAGTAGTAAAAAGAGAATAATATTTTTCAAATGAATGTAAATTAGCCACTGATCACCCTTTCAGATACAAGTGTTTGCCTTTCCCTTTTACAGTATCCCCTCAGATCATGTGTCTGGAACAGATGGTACAATTTGGTCTTTTCTTATGAGTTCCTCCCACACACTCCTTGTCATTGTCTGCTAGCAATCATATGAAAAAATCTGAATAAAGCCTTTATTGGCAGAAAAGGTTGCTTTAATGAGAGACTTAGACCATTCATCAGATCAAACACCACATCAAAGAAATGGCTTGTAGCTTAAGTTTGCCCTTTTTTGGCATTTATAAGCAAGAAAATTCACAGTAAGCTCTGTATCAGGTTGACATTTCATTGATGTCGTTTTGATTCCCCACCTGACGAAATACTGGATTTTAAAATTTCACACAGGATAACATGGCTAAAGTGAAAATAAGACATTTCAAGCCATCACTAAAATGATGAACTTTCTTAGTGAAGGGCCCTAGGGCAGAGCTCCATCTCAAACTGTGTGGCAGGGCCTGAAGCTATGCTGGGTTTGCTGTGGGATTGCCTGCCCAGCCTCCAGAGCCTGAGCCAGCCTGGCCTCTGCTCTCCAGCAGCCCGTCAGATACTGGAGCAGCAGCCTTGGACCACCTTGTAAAGGAACCCTTGGTGTCCTGGGATCCTGGCTCGGGACACCTGCACCCTCAGACACAAGGCTGATGTACACCTTGCCTGCAAATACTACCAGGACACAGATTGCATAAGCATCACGTGTAAAAAATACATATCCAGTGCCACCAATTAACAAGCTTAAATGTAATTACACTCAGGATAATAAATGCGTTTGGGTCTGGAAAGATCTAGCTTTCCTGTTTTAAATAGAAATGAATGAGATACCACAGCACAAAACTACATCTCAAATTACAGGCATTAGTAGCAACAGTAATCAGTTGAAAATGAAAATTAATTGAATACAGCATTGTTCCAAACCATTTATCTAATTGGATCAAGGTATCATTAACTAATTAAGTAGCAATGCTTGAGTGTACCGCTTATTAAAGCACAAGGTCATGTGGAGGCCACACTGTCAGCAGAAAACATGGTTAAGGAAGGCTGTCTCTAGAAGGGTTTACACAAAAGTCATGAAAGTGCACATTTACCAAGTGCTTTCAGAGTTGCCCAGTCAGTTAAAAAATTGCCAATCCTTATCTAGGGGTATGAAACTGCGTAATAATGCTATTATAACCTCTAAGTAGCTTTTCTCAAAAAAAGAGTTATTTTCAATGTAACATACCAATGATCTTAGCACACTTATTTGTGTATTTCAGACACAGTCCTTGAGGAGAGGAGGGTTACAGAACTTGTCCATAAGCTAAAAGTGATTAAGAGCCAAAAACTGATAGAAGTTTGCTCAGAATCCCTCCACAGACATCTAGGGCAGCAGAGGTGGGGGTGTGTGGGACATCATTAGTATTTACATTTCAATGTGGCTTTTGAAAAGTTGCACCCTTTTCTTGAAAAGGTTCCACTGAGTTCCACTGTGAACACACAATTTAATTTTCCTCCCTTTAAAAAACACAACCAAAAACAAAACAACCAAAAAAATCCCACCTAAAGTACACAAGAAAGCCTGGCTGTTTCAAACAAGTGACTGATACGGTATCTACTGCTCAGAATTAACTTCCTTTCTCATCTTCACTTGGTTTGGGGTTTTTTGTTTGTTCCTTTGGGAGTTTGTTTGTTGGTTGGTTTTGGAGGGTTTTTTTTTTGTTTGGTTTGGGGCTTTTTTGTGGGGGGGATTTTGTGACTTTTGTGCGTGGTTGTTTTTGTTCTTTGGGGTTTTCATTATTGTTGTCTGTGATTTTTTTTCTTTTTAAGCACTATGTTGAAAGGTAAGGGCTCAGTGAATGACACAGTTCCAGTAAAACATACATTGCAAAAGCAATTCCAGGAAATATAGACTTAAGGAATGAAAGTAGTGTGTGCCTATGACAAGTAAATTGCATGACTGTGGGGTATAGTTCAATTCTACTAGAAAAATCCTGTTATACAGTTGAAAAATTAATTTCATTCCCCATGGCCTGAAAATATTTTTTTCTGACATTTGAGAGAATTGTAATTGCAAAAGTACAAAACCACATCTATCTTGTCATTTGCTTGGTTCTGTTGTGGGCTGAATATTATCACGGACACCCCTGCGGTCCCTGAACTGCTTCTTGGGAGAGCTGGGATTGCCATCCCTCTTCCTGACACCAAGATCTGAAAAAAGAATACTTTTCTTTTTCCAGCGAGACAGCTCAAGAAAAAAATCTTTCTTTTTGTTTATAGGACTGGCAAACAATAACTCAAGTATTTGTTATTTGATCCCATTTTTCTAATGCCATTATCTATTTTAAGCTGTGGGTGCCAGAGTCGCCATCGCTGCTGTAGCTGAGGAGAGAGGTTGTCTGCTGGACCAGGCAGGAAGATTGCCTTCCTCCTTTCTGCGCCCTGGTCTGGAACAGCATCCTTGGGAGCCTCTCCTAGACCAGCTCCAAATGCCTGGAAGAATAAAGCTCAATAAGGGTAAAAAAGGAATGTTGGAGAATCAATAACCAAATCTGTACCCAAATCCATGCAAAAAAGAATTGAACTTGTTTACTTCCTCCATGCTTTGTAATTAGCTTCTTTTTGTTGTTGTTGTTGTTGTTGTATTTCTTATAAAATGGGAGAAGTAAGGAACTGTGAATAGTGTCCTGGGGTGGGAGTAGAGACTCCATCCCCAAAATAAAATTCGGGTAAATCTCAGTAATAAGCCAGTCACTGAAATTACTAAAAAGCCTTATAACTGGTATGTCTTATACATAACTGGATAAGAGAGACCTCAGTGACTCTTTATATAAGGCAGTGGATACGGAGTGAAAATGGAAATTGCCTCGCTTTAAAGGCAGATCTAAATGCAGATAATCACTACCAACAGTGAAACCTGAAGAAAAATAAATAAATGTTCTGGTCTAGAAAGGGACTAGGTACCCAGCAGACATTTCTTTGCCTAAAGGTAAATAATCACATTTTAAAATTGTATTGCAATCACTAAGCCAAAAAGTAGAGAAAGCCAAGAGCTGCGGATGTGGAACATAATTTAATATTCAAACTTAAACACGTTCTCTTTTTATTATCAGTAACTACAGCCCTGAAACCAATTGGTGCTTCTGTACTTAGAATGAAACATTTGTAGTCCCAAACAATTATTTTTCAGTCTTTGAGGCACCAGAAACACAAAGTAAAATAAATTATCCAGATTTCTCCAGCAGAACTGGATAAAAAGAAAACAACCAACTTGGTAAAACTTTAAACAATTATCTCTTTCACGTCTATGACTCAGCTCTTTATATTAGGATGCTATCTTGAGTACAAATCAAGTTTATCACTCAGATTCTAATCAGGAAATTAATTAGGAAGAAACAAGAAAGCAAAAGAAAGATGAAAAAACATTGTATTGCACATCAAACTTTTTAAACCTGACAATTACACTTTACGATTTCATTTCCATGGCAATACAAAATATCTGCTTAGTTGATTGAATCATTTGAAAGAAACAAACTCCTTAACAAGATAACTCTAGTGATGTGCAAGATGATTAACAGAGGTGCTTTACTGTTTACCTTCAGGCAGGTTTGTTTGGGGTTTTTTTAAGTGAAGACTTGATTAGGAATGATTTTGGAACACAAAGGCAGGAGACTGCCACATTCATATTGAATGAACTGTAGAGATAACATTTTCAAATTTCATTCCAGAAAATGAGCTGGGAGCTCATTTAGCATGTTCCTTCAGAATCTGTATAAGTGGCATACATTCATGCTGATTTAAATCGCCATTTAAATCAGCATGAATGTATGCCACTTATACAGAGGTTCTTAGACCTCAAAGTATTTACCTCATATTTTGCTCTTGTTTGAAGCAGAATTACTTTTTTAACAGTTGCTGAAAATTACTTAGTGCTTTTTTCTCTTACTATCCCCTGGCAGGCTCTTGGCTGAACCCCTTTTTACTTCTATTCAATTAATTTTAGATTTTCATAAGCAAGTTCAGTGAATGACAAATTATATGGAACACATTTTTCCCCATCATTCATGGGCAATAAGATCGTCTTCTTCCCCCAAGGGAAAGACAGACAATATCCCTACTTTGTTTCAAAATGTTGGCGTTGGTCATGGCTCACTGAGAACATTACAATTATTGCCATAATGGAATGGAATTTAGTCTTTAATTTACATTTTGACTTCTTGAGAATAAATTAAATTATCCTTCTATTCAAAGGGCCAGTTCATGGCTTGCGGCCTCCAGGAGGTAAAACGCTTCAGCTAGAGACCAATGAAGCGCAGTCTTTGTGCATTTGCTTTTCATAAACGTGATTTTCAGACCATTTATGAGCACCTAACTGTGGGACTGGAGTTTGTTTGCAGAATAGTTCATGGGAAGGTTTTCCCTACTGTGAATATGTGTTTACCTAAAAATAAACAGGAGGATTCATCATGAAAATGTTTAAGAGCAGGATGGATATCACACGGCTTACTTTGGCATGAGGTTAAAGAAGGACATTTTTAAGTCAAACGCATTTTGCCATTATTCATTTAATCAGTTAAACATTACAGCAATTGGAAATTTCAAATAGTAATGGAATTCAATCTTCGTGGATTATTTGCAATGAAAACCAAGCCAGCCTGACTTTCATTGAAGTGGCAACGTTCTACACCACCATGAAGAAGCCAAAATCCTACATCGTCTGCTTATAATGTGTAATCTGCCACAGTTCGCCCAAAACAGGAAAGCTTTTTCCCATCTCCTAGACAAACATGACAGGATTTAGGCTCTGGCAGGACTAAAACAACTCAGTCAATTAGTTTCTGTAGGCTGCATTCACATCTGAGCTGGGACCGCTGCCACTGATTGGTTACATTCAACACACAGCTACCCTGAAGCTTTTATTTTAATCAGTAAAGTTTTACAACAAGAATCATTTAGTCATTTTTCTGGATTGATTGGCTAAATTTTAGTGAATGATTTCTTTTGTTGTTAGGCTGCTCTCCTCATACTTCATTAATAAGGCAATAAACAAATTCCACAGGTTATTGAATGCCGTAGCTGGAAAGCTGATTTGTGATAATTCATCATTATGGGCTCCAATGAATTACATGGATATAGTTTGTCTACTGCTGCCACTTCTTCCAGTATTTTTTATGCTCACGTTCCTGAAGAAAAACAGACTTGTTTCTTGAAGTAATATGTGTGATTTTTGCTTGTCACGTGAAAGTAATCTTTACAGAACAACAATATTGTCAAGTAGAAGTTTGAATATATTCTTTTAAAAAAAAATCCAACAAACAAACAGCAACAAGAAAAAAAAGAAAAAGAGTGGCAATCTTTGTTGAAATCTCAACAAAAGACTTGTCTCACGAAAATATATAAACATCTAAAGCAGCCCCTTTAGATAAACAGCAGCACCGATTCACTCTAAATGTATATTTTATTGTTTAACCAATTTTTATGCATCGTCACCAATTTTCCAGTTACATTCTGGCGTCAGAATAGGATGATCCAAACAGCCCTCATACCAATGTCAAATACAGGTACAGGAACTACTGCTCCGACTAAACAGTTCTCTTTTTGTAAATCTAGGACCAGAATAAGGGCTTCAGGGCAATTTCACCCCGAGAGATCATAAACTGTTAATCAGCCATTATCACCATTCTGTTGCTTTTTCCATAACTATTTCCCAGAACTGAGTTCCTTTCTCAAATGTTTAACCTCTCTTAGAGCATGACCAAATCAAAAGCCCTCAGACAGAGAGTGTGTGGCTGACTGAACTCAGCTGCCTAAACCATGCAGAATGGCTAGGACCTGAGGTGGTTGTTTTGTATTCTCCACTTTTCCAGAGACATCTGTACATGTAAGTAATGATTAAATACTACTTTTGCTGTTGCACCAAACTATTGAGACCAACATTTTCTGGAATCTAGAACTATTCAAGTACAGTGACCACTTCCTATTTAAAATTACACTTTGAGATTACTGTAAACTACATCCTATTCACATAATGCAAGTTTGCTACACTCTGCATAAATAATTTTCTTGTTTATTTAAGCTGTGTTACAGTAAAATGTTGAAAATCCCTTGTGTCTATGATCTATCTTTAGTACTGTTTTTAATCAATTAGCCAAGCTTGGAATTGAATGAGAATGTCTTATAAAGTTAGTAGGACACTATTGTCTATCTAAAAGTCCTGCCAATTGTCTCAGACCTATGTTCCTCTTAACTGCCTTCATCGAGGACCACACAGCATTTCCACAGTCATGCTGGCCAATTCTAACATTCAGGTAAACAATCCTATTAACCCTTAGGAAATATTAAAGAAACATCTATCTTCTTCTAGAATGCCAAAACTTTATACTGTCTGGGAGCTCTGGGGAAAGAAACAAACACAAAAATCCACCAAACCAAAAAACATTGAGTTCCAGAAGATTCCTTTGGTGACTCTCTAATTCCTTTGCATACTTGTTTTTGCAACTGCTAATAGGAAAGAACTTAACTTTATCAGCCACAATTCAGCCTCATTAATAAGTAATTCACCTGGTTTGAATGATGCTAAAAATATGTCATTATATATGATGTGCTTCCCTCCTTCAGATCAGAAACCTTCTATACTACTATCAACAATTTTATCAAGTTTGACTACAAAATTATAATTCGGATTTCATCTGCTCTCAATATACTTAGAACCTATATGGTACAGTCTAACTCTGCTCATCCTGGATTCTTCGTAATGCCATTTTGCTTATTTGATCACTATGGAGAACTGATAGAGAAATGAGACACCGATCAAATTTTTATGAATTATCAGATGTGCATGTTTAATGTGCATTAAAAGAAAAAGGTGTTTTAGGTAGAGGGGAGAGTGCACAAAGCAGGAATTCCCAGTATGGCATCTAGAACAAGATAAACTGAGGAACATTTTTGCCTTGACCAGGACAGTAGCCAGATCACTGCTGAATATGATTATTAAACTCAGAGATCTTAAAAATATTGACAAAGCCTCTAGAAAAGCCTAAATAATGTTAAAATGCATGCATAAGGACAAATATCAAAAGGAAGTCCATCTTTTAGTAATGAGAGTATCAAAGACTGAAATAAACTGTTTTCTCAACAAAGAAGTCACAAGTGGACTTTTTTACAAGTCTCCTTATTTTAGTGAAATAAAAAAGCAGATAACAAAAGTAACTTCTTCAATCACAATCACAGATCTGTGAAGGATCTTTGGCCACAAGACCATTTGTATTAGATTAATCATGCTGGGCTCAGTACTCAGTCACCCCAAGGCTACATATCTGCACAGTCATATGCAAAATTCAGCTAAGCCTGTGAAAATGGAAAACATCCAGGACTGGCATCAGAAAATCCTGCCACGATCTGCCTTCCAAACAGGAACCAGACTTGGATGCATTTAGGAAGGAAATTGCACTCTGAAATAATTAAGTCTACTCCTCCCTCTCACAGCAGGCTGAAGACAGTAAGCAGAGATTACAGAAAACCACATTTCACATCAGCATTTGAGAAAAATACTGTAGGCTCAAAGCACAGAATAACCCCACTTCACCCACCCCTGCCACCAAGTTCTGCTGGGCTCACAGTCTGCCCTGCTCACGTCTGAAATGGCACTTTCTGACTCAGGTGTGGGACAAAGAGCAGCTGATGCCAACACAGGTAGGATGAACATTGCAGTGTCTCTCCTGATTTATGGGCACAGTCTGTGGAGCTGAAAGGCACCTATTGTTTAGCATATGGTGTGTTCAACCACATCACACAATTCTGTATAAATCTGAAACTGTAAAGACTGCAGAAAGGGGGAAAGGCAGTACAAGACAGAGCAATCTCATTAGTTCTACTACAGCTTTAATGAGCTCCAAAGAAACCTGCCCAGATCCAAAGTAGGACAGGAAGGGAGGGTACCTGGAAAGAACACTGGGATGATGCATCCAGAAGGCAGAGGAATAACAGAAATATTACAGGGAGAGATAACATTTCTCTTCACAATCAGCTTCATTCAAGAAAGACGAGATTTCTCAAATACCTGTCCTATGATGACAGTATACAAGTGAACATTACAAAATTTTACAAATTCTATTCACAGCCTCTTGTCCTGTCTCCATCAGTGTATTAGTCCATCCTCATATGCATATTTTTTTTAATTCCCAGAACTATTTTTACCATTAAAATCTGCATTGTATTCCAATAATGTTAAAAATGATCCAATTTTGCAGCACTGAAGAGTGAAATCATAATTTCTTACATTTTTAAAACAGTTGTGCAAAGCACTCAAAATTACCATCTCAACCAGTTTTATGGCAATTCACAATGAGGACAAACAGCTGCTATTTATGAGATAATGAAAGCAATATTGCAAACACAGAGGACCCCATGTTATTTGACTGGAAGAAATCACTAAAGCCAATATTCATTCCCTCACAAAATATAATACATTACCTCACAACAGGTAGACTAAGGTCTCTATTCACTCCCGTCAGTGCAAGTAGATCTGGTACATCAAAGTGGCAAAACCTCAAAGTTCAAAGCAAAACCTTCAACCCTGGTCTTAAAAAATCAAACTGAAATAGTAAGGCCCATTGCAGCCCCCTGCACATGTATAGCAGGACTGTAAAGCATAAATAGGCTCCTATTTTAAAGCTACAAAAATTATTCAGCTTTTCAGTCCCACTGCAACACTAGCTTAAAACCCACTGTACATGGCCATACCAAATGTTCCAGCTTTTTTTGTGAGTGAGCAACCATCTCCTCATCACTTCATTTCACTTTAATACCCACAGCACCACTCCTGAGCAGGACCACCACTGCTCTAATATCTGGGGACAACCAGCAGGGAAACGAGCCCTGTACAAAACTCTCAGCTACTTCAGAAGGGGAACAATGGCTTCAAACCAGCAGAAATATTTAATGTTAATATGGATTAAGACACTCTTATTAAATACATTTATTGTGATTACTGACAATCACAACCCCCTACTGACAACAGGGGTTGATTTCAGAGACTTAGTTTTATCTCAGCACAAGGACAACCCCCCTCCCCAACAAAGAATGTTTTTTTAATGAGTTTTTAAATTTTTTTTTTAAGAATGCAACATCAGGAGCCAAGAGAAGGGGCTTGAGCAGATGGTCAGTGAGTGACACCTCCAGCAGGACACTGACCAGAGCTGTCCTGTGCCATGGCACTGCCCTGAGCTGGCTTGGTTAAGCCATCCCAGCTGAGAGCAAGACATGGCCAGAGGTCATTGCTTTGCTCGTGTAGATGTCTAGGAATAACAAGCTTTATGTAATCTTCCAAATGATGCTACACCTTTCAGTTGCTGTAATTTGCACGTTGGGTGCAGACTTGCTTAGGCTGTCAGTGGAGCTCCCAGTGCCTTGGACAGCAACCCAGGGGAAGCCATGGCATATCAAAAGCAGTGAAAGGGCCCTGATTTTACTAAAAAACAGATGTTCTAAGAAACATCAGCAACTTACTTTAAATACTTATGTTTTGAAATAATTAAGTGTTCATTTAGGAAGAAAATTATCCCATTAGACACATCCCTTTCTCTAGGTTCCTTCTGGAACTCATTCCCAGTCCCTGCTCTAACATGTCACTGCAGGAGCACAGAGAAGTGCATGCTATCCAGGAATTCCAAATTCCCATCACCCCTGACGGATCCAATGCATCAGGCCCACAGCTTAAAAGAGACATCATCAGCTGCTTCTCTTCAGACTTCAAGGCACTTTCTAGCTGACTCATTCCTTTCAGGCCATAAAAACACTATGCTACCCAGCCCTGAAACAGAGGTCATAATAATAAAGGGGAAAAGTAGAGAGAGAAACAATTCCTGCATTCCTATCTTTTCTTATAGCAGCACCAAGTCAGGTGTCCAAGTCACAGCTCACTAATCATAAAGCAATGCAATAACCAGGCAGAAACGCGGGATAAGCTTTACTGACCATGATGAAATACCAGTGTCAAAAAAAGGAAAAAGTTTGTGTTTAGTGGAACTCCACCAAGTTCCCTCATTCTTGTAAAGAGGGTAAAGGAATTGCCTGTTTGAAACTACCTAACCCATCTGTGCAGCCAAGTTATACTGAAAAAAAATTACACCAAAAAAAAATTAGCTGTAGACTGAAGATCAATAAGTGCATGGGCATGGCTAATGACTAAATAAATACTGCTAGAAAGCTTGGAAGGAAATTTGGAACACGGCTCAGAATTCCTGGTTTATTGATTATGTATCTGTAAGATTGTGATATGCATCTCACTAGTAGAGGCAAGTTTTTATAAATACTAATTATCCAAATGTTTTTTTAGACACAGAAAATACAGTCTTTTTAATGAACCCAGATCACAGCCATCTAGAAATCATTCTGGAGGACTGGTTCAAGTGCAAATTCAATTTAGAAATTGTGGCATTTCAACCAGCTTGCTTACAATTAACAAATGCAACTATATAGCCACAGAAAGCCAACTCCTAACAGTAAAAAAGAAGTATGATAGATATCAATGAATTAGGCATCAGTAAAAACATTTTACTAGGAAAACAAGTCTTGATAGTAATTCTATCTCTAGACTTTTAAAGGGTATTTTTTTCAGTTCCTCAGTAAAGAGGGCTTTAGTTCAAGTCACAAGTCACCCAAACAGGGCCGCACACAAGAATTAGCTTAAGCTGTACAAACAGGGCTGCCTTGATATCCCACCTCCAAAATGGGACCCTCAGAATCCCACTCAGGCAGAGGCCTCTGAGCAGTTCAGTCCCTGCCTCAGCTGTGCCCCTGCTGCTCTTCCAGGTGAGGTTTTCCATGGCCAACTGTGCTCTTCAGGATGACCTGCTGAGGAAGTCTGTGTGCTCACGGGATCAGGATTTGCACAGGACAGCGGGACAAGGCAAGGAGCACCAAAACACCCTGAAACAACAGAGCAACCAAACTCCTCACACTCAGTACTGCAATTCCTACCCTGGAAATAATTTCACCTGGTGCCTTAAGGAAATGAAGAGCAGGATCATAACCCCCAAGTAGATAAACCAGGCAATGCCATCTGATTGCTCTCAAGGTTGGCTCTATATCAGGAGAGAGCTCCAATCCAGCCCTGTCAGTGCTGCTGCTGACTGAGACCAGGCAGCTTTTCCTCTACATTCAGAAGGGATTGAGAAATTTGCATTCACATTCACAGATTTCTAGTCTGACTTCAGGGAGAAGAGCATTTCATTCTGGGGCAAACGTCAAGGTTCCTTCTCCTAGAACACTAAATTTTCTTTTAAAGTATGGTAGTTGTTACGATGCTGTGAAGAAAAAAGAATCAGCTAAATTATTATATAGGTTAAAACTGGTTTTGCCATCTCATTAATTAAATAAAAGTATTAAAATCAGAATCAAATGGAAACTTTCTCCTTCAATGATTCAACTTTTACAAGCAATCTGAGGGTAAACTGCAGTTGTAATTAATATTTTGTAAGGTACTCGATGATGTGGCCAAATATTAGCAGCCAGACTCTTGGAAAACATCATTTTTCTGCCAAGCTTTCCTTTTGTTTTACAAAGCTACAAATAAATAGTGTAGAATGTTATACAGAATGGCTGTTTGATAATACCTCTTTTCTTGGTAGACCTAACTTTCATCAGACTTCTTTAATGTCTAGCTGGCATGTACGACAAAAAATGCAATTTTAAACAGAAAAGTCAGATGGCAGTTGAATAATTACTCACACTTTTTCTACTGAACTTTGTAATATAAACTTTGGACTGGATTTGACACATTTTTAGATTCATGCAGAGCAGTGTGCAGTACTGCATACAATGCAGAGCAAGGAAACCCAGACCCACGTGGAGTGCAAACTCAAAAATGGTTTGACCCATCAGCTGCTGTATGTAGTAGTTGATTTGGGATCAAAAACAGTAGCTGTTTTGGGCTTCCTCTTCACCAGAACTGAGCTATTGTCAGACACTGTAAAGGAGCAAAACAAATTTGTTTCATTCTATTAAAAACTAAAAAGGAACAATGCATCCAAAATAAATTCAAAATAAAGGAATAAAGTTAAAACCTGTATTTTACAAAAAAAAAAAATACACTTTAGAGGAGAATCCAGGTCTTCATGCAAGTAGGAAACATGACAACTTAATTTTATTTATAATTTAATAAGTGAAGAAATTAGTCTGTGCTCTCATGTAACCATATTAAGTGGGTAGATTCATATTCTAACAGAGGCATTTACAGCACAGTAACTTCAGAGACCATTAAAGCCATAAGAGGGAAGTTACTCCCTGTCTCTGCATGCATACAATTTCTCAATAATTATCCATAGCCCTTATTAATGACCATCTTTTACAGCATGATAATACTTTCCACTACAATTCCTAAAAATCACACTCTAATTCCAACAGAAACAACTGCTATTTTTTTTAAGAAGTACTAAATATTTATTTTGTTATTAACAAAATTAAACAAAAGCCCTAATAATATCGGTCCAATCATTACAGACAATAGATAGGACATATAAGCTCATGTACTTGCTAAATGGATGGAATATTTTTAAGGATATTCAAAAACACACTGTGAGAATGCATTAATAGAACATATCACAGCCTAGCCCTGAAAGAATGCTAATTAAGAGAGTTTTCCTGAGCTATTTCACTGACCCACTGTACACGTGGCCAGGTTCTGCACTGCAGCAATCACCAGCTCTCTGTACTGAGACAGAAAACACACGGACACTCTCAGGCTCACAAAACTGTGTCCCCTCCACTGAGAGCAGGAACAAAACTAGGTAATAAAGAGTTTTGTTGGAGCTCCCACACATTAGAGCAACTTTCTGCCCTGCTCTTTATACATTCTTTTATATCAATTTTAAAAAGTTTTTATTGGGCAACAAAACAATTTTCATTTGCTGCATTTTATATCTAATTTTAACTGTAAAAATGCCTTGAAAATTGAGACCAAACAGGTATTAAAGCCTAATGGGACTTTTCTAAAGATTTATTTTAATTGCTTACCTCTAGCAATTTATTTCTACCTGTAAGCTACCTAAGTAAAGTCTAAGGTACAGCAAATGAATATCTTTTTAGAATAATCTCCTACAAAAAGCTTGCTGAAGAGGTAAAATTTAGAGATATTCAAGGAAAGATAGCTGTTCTTCCACTATGTTCAGAGAAAGAACATGCCCAAATTGTGTTCTAAGTAAAGAACAATTGCACCACTTTCCTTTTATTTTTGCAAAAAAAACCAGAGCAACCAAACATTTTCAGCTAGTGGCTTATGTCTGAATAAGTAATACCTATTCACAAGCATCAAGGTTTTTTTTCCTCTTAGAGGGTGTCAGAACATGTATTGCTCAGGCTATACCCTTATACATGCTTGCACTGATGAAATAGAGTATTTGCTGAACATCAACCAGACACTGGTCTTGGGTATTAAACAACCAAAGAGGAGCACAAACATTGCACTGGCAAAGAGAAATCCATAAATAACTATTTGACAAGCACGTCACATCCTTGGATACCATATGCTCTATGACAGTAAAGCAGGCATGGCACAGTAACAAATTTGATTACCCAAATTCCATTAATACTTAGAGAAAGCTGAGCATCTACCACTCAGCAAAGTGCTATGGTTGTTCTGCCACTGAAGTGCTGGGACTTCTCACCCCCCCCATCCTTTCAGTCTAGGAACAAACACACAAGATTAGTCTTTGTAACAGATTGCACAAAAATATCTGGCATCCTTACAATTCATAAATGTTTGCCAAATAACATGTATGCAGAGATATCTTAATAATAAATGCAGCAGCTGTTTGCTATCTTAAGATGTAATAGAGAAACAGTGAGAAATTATCTGTTATCATTGTGTTACAAAATGAGAGTCGAGACAAAAATAACAAAGGCGTTGTTTATGAGAAGGCTTACAAACAAAATAATGTCTTTCAGAGCTTTAGATAAAAAATCTGGATAGGCAGAAACCCACAGAAGCAGTGTCCTTAAATAATCAAAGTAGTCTAGCAGCAAATGAAAGTCAACTTTTGAATGTGTGTTTCTCCATTTTTTTTTTTTACATTCAGGTCAGAGTCCCCATGGACACAAATACCAGGGACAACAAAACCCACTGTGATCCTAAATTCATTTGTAATCTCTCAGCTGGCATGTTCAGGGCAGCCAGCTCTCAAAAGTGGATAGTGCATAGGTCCACCAATAAGTTGAAAGATGCAATTTATTTGTGACACAAACTGTATTTGAAATTTTGTTTCATTTTACTTTTTTTTAGGTCACAGAAATCAATGACAGCAGCCAGCAAAGGCAGACTAAACCTGTGACTCCTACCAGATACTGGATAAAAACTGGCTACAATTTCCAGTGAGTTTGTATTTTCAAGTATCTCATAGAAAGATAGAGCTCAAGTTATTGTTAAAGTGACATTGTCAAGAATGGCAGACCTGAATTAGTCTTGCCTGACATGATCTGAACTATTGATTCATGTACATACTCCACATTTGAGCAATGAAATACACACCTCCTGCTCTTTGAAGTGTTTCAGAAAACCACATTCTCCACAATCTCAGTACCATCCTGCCTGTTTGAAAGACAAAAGCTCTGCACAGATGTCAATATGTATCTCAGACACGCAATCATGATGAGAAAGTATCACCTCGTCAGGTTTGTCCATCTCACATAATAGCAGTCTGGAGCTTATAGACCTCCCAGGCCAGAGGAGGTATTGCTCTCTCAAATTGAATTCAGTTCCAAGCATCAAACAGTGTTTTACCTACTTTTGTTTCATATTTGGGAGGGAATTTAGCATGTGTGTGTGCAGAGGCCACTTGGCTGGGTGAGTGTAACTACACTGTAGCTTTTTAGCAGAGAGGCATCAGAACAGTGTAAGAGATTCCTCTGGGGATTTCTTCTCTTCCATTTCTTTTTCTAAAAGGTGCATCTTAAATGCAGTCTAAAAATAATGGCATTTTCCTCCTATATAAAAATGCCTACATTAGAGAGAAATCCACTTACAGCCACACTAATGGCAGCCAGCATTTCTGGTGATTCAGAGATTCCAAGAGAAATATCTTTTTTCTACATAGAAGTTGCAAAAGTTCCAAGCAGTTGTGTACCAGTGGAATGGCACTTAGGCAGCTGCTAAGGTGTAACCTCACTTTGAAGTCACACAGGTCATCTGGAAACACAGTTTGGAGTAGAAATTTAGTCACCTCTCTCTAGGTGGAGACGATGCCATGCAGCCTTCCTCAGGAGTCCATGAATTATGTTCAGTATAAGAAAAACAGTACATTCAGAAGGTCCCTAAAAGCCATCAGCCTTGAAACGGAAGATAACACCCATTTTATATGCCTTCCTCCAAAAGGGGGAACAGCAAAACAGAGTGACATATGTTGAGTGTCAAATTCACCACATGAAATGACAATTTCATTTACATAAAAGCAGCATTACAGAGTTTTAATTAGTACTAATGGTTGTCAGACTCTCAGAAAAAAATCCAAAATATGGTAGAAAGTGAGGAAACACAAGTAGGGCAAGTGTAAAATACACTGCAATATATTCTTTGCTCATTTGACAGGTATAGTTCAGTTTTTACCATATTCCATAGCATGATATGAAGTGCCCTGCAATACTTTTTTTTTTGAAGGATGATCAAGTTCTAGTACCATTATTACAGTAATCTGTACTCTGTAAGAGCCTCGAGTCAACACCCATGGGAAGCATTTGAAATTACTACACTTTGTTTGCACAACACAGAATACTATGTGGGGTAAAGCTGATGGATTCAGGACTCCATTTCCCTTCCCGCAAGCAGCTCAAGGGGGTGACATGTCAGTAGATAATTTCAAAATCATCACTTGGAGTTGCTGAAAACAGTCAAGACTCAGGCCTGAAAAGAGTGAGGATAGCAGGATGGGATCCCTGGATTCTGGGAGGGTCTCCTCTTCCTACCACCCAACCTCACCGCCCTTGCCCTGGAGTCAAACCTTTGACCCAGCCAATTTAATCCATTAAACAGCAATTTTCTCACCAGACAGCTTTGCTAGTCTAATCTTAGTGAGGTCTGGGCACATAGGCAACAGAGGAACACTACAAACTTGGAATTTGGTCTGCTCAGTTTCCCAAGACTGAAATAAAAAATAAAGTTGGGACTTTAAAGTACTACACATGTTGTCAATGAAGGCACCCAAATTTTGAAGTTGGTCTGAAATTTTTTTTCATAAGATTGGTGAAGGGTTTGCATAAAAGAAATGTATGCATAAATTATAACTCCAAGGGTTTGATTTAACAAGGACTTGGTCTGCCTTAAAATACAATGGCCTCCAGGGATCACTACCTACAATTGCCTTGCAGAATGATTGTGGGTCCTCAGGGTTTCAAGCTATTGTATATTAAATTCATAAACAAGAGAAAAGGTTTACTAATACCTATATCCAGGGACAATTTGCTTTACCACTCTTCCTTCCATTTTTTAAGCCTGTTCACATCACACTATTCACATCAGTCACATTCCCCCTAGTGACAGCACAGAAGTAGGAATAAATCCACCAAGAAAGACAGACACTAGGTTTTGATTATCTTAGTCCAGCAGTGGTTTTACAGCATTATAACACTGCTGACTTGCATTCTGTTCCCTTTGGTTTTAGTGAAATCACAATCATAAAACTTTTGTCACTGGCAAACCTGCTGGATGCCAATACATCACCCTGTGTTTTAGGAGAGTTTGAGAAGCATGTATTTCATCAGGTCTTTTTTCCTCCTTCCTTACAGAAAAAATAAAAATAACAAAAAATCAGCCAACCAAAAAACTAAAAAACCCACAAAATTCCCAATCTGGGACATGTTTAACAAAAGCAAGGCAAGATAAAAAGCGCAACATGACCTGATCTATTTAGTAGAATATTTAAGGAATGAGGTGGTGGAGAGAGAGCAGAGTTCATGTGTGGAGAACTAAATGCGAGCCAAGAGATTCAGCTTTTAAAGACTCAGGATTACGTGGGGCATTCTTGGGACCAGCTGCACTCCCCCAAGCACTTAAACACTACTTATGAACTTCATTAGTCAGAGTCAGGCTGCCTTTGCTTTTCTGTGTATATACTTGCTTGGCTATGTAGAATTTTACTTAAAATTATTCCCTGTTCTATCATAACTATGTTTCTTTAATACACACTTGAATACAAAACCACAGAGTTCAAAGACAACATTCAGATATTTCTTTCCCTGATCAGCTAACAGTTGGAGCTGAAAAGTAACTGGAAAATCTTAGTTTGTCAGCCCAGAAGAAAAACTCAGACCTTGTAACCATTTTCACCCTATATGTTTAGAACATGCTAAGCACTGTAAGTGTACACCATACTAAAGACATTAAAACTATTAAAGTTCCTCTTGCATTTCAAGACAAAAGCACATTTCCAAACAAACTGCTAGAATAGATCACCTTGATTCTTTAGGTAAATTACATACTAGTGTAAAATGTCCCAGAAAACATATTAAAAGATCAGCTCATTATTTTCTGCAAGTGCCAAAAATAAGTTAAACTGTATACCAAAAAAAAAAAAAAAAGAAGGACAGAAAACTATTTCTTTAGCACTCTTGAACACAAGTTTCCAAATTACTTCAAACCAAGCTGAGTCATTCTCTTACAACTGAGTAAAAATATTCTGTGGCCACAAGAAAGAGGAAGGCCAAAGCTTTCCAGTATTGGATTTAAAAATGACAAACTCGAACTAAGTTCCATAAGGCAGGCTGACACACTGAAATATAGTTTGGGAGTCAGTCTCTTTTCACCATCTCAGCCCAACCCTGCTGTGTTTTCCTTGTGCCCAGTCCTCAGTCCTGGGAGACTGCAAAGCAAGGCGGAGCAGGGGCGATGTCCTCAGCCAGGGTGACCTGTGCCCTCCCAGCCTGTGCCTGACAGCACAACCCACACTCGCCCTCCAAGGACATGCTGCTTTTCCTGGAGCTCCAGGGCAACAGCCTGCCCCGAGACTGCCAAAACAGCCTCACAGAACAGTGACCCTCCTCGCTCCTGTAGGTAAAGCTGTGCTAGTAAACTTCAGCATCAATTGATTGCATTAATGCAGCAATTAGTCGTAATTAGAAACATCAGCTCTCACACACTGAGGTCAGCTCAATGGCAATGCAGGAAAACATTATACCTGAATATGGAACATTCAGACTGAGAAACAAGCCAATGAGTTTACAACGCTTAAAAAGCATTTATCCCAAGCTGGAAACTTGTCTGAAGTTTATACTGAGAAAATCACTCTCAAATACACCTTTTTTAATTTCCTATTCCTGCTCCCAAAGTTAGGCTCAAGCCCAATTTGACTTTTGGAGAAATCTGGAAAACCAAGAAATACCACTGTGAAGAACCCAAATGGTCACTGAATAATAAACTGGTTTGAAATTAATTCATAAGGTCACCTGCAATCCAGGCATTTCCTGTTCTATGAGGGAGAAGTACAAGAGCAGTTTGGTAAGAAAGCGAACACAAGAAAAATGGCTTCAGATAGAATCAATTTCTATAGCAGAAAGTTATAGATAAGTAGATTAATGCAGTTCTAGTGCAGCTTTGCAATGAGAAGAAAAATAATTCTTGCTTGCAAGAAGTTCAAGGACATGAAGTAAGCCACAGAAATTTGTTGTTGAAAACAAGTGTTTTATTCTGCACCTGCAGTATTGTCTTGCCAGATACACAGGCTTGGCCAGGCAGATGTCTTGCCTATTGTGCCAATTTGGTAACCTAGCTACGGTATCAGAGATCCATGTAAAAGACAAAGGGAAACACTGCATTTTCCAGGGGGAAAATAATTGGTTTTGTTAATAGAAGCAGCAGTATTGAAGTAAGCAGTTCTGACTTTTTTCAAAAGTATATCAGAAATAGACAAAATAATCCACAAAGCAGGGTTTATGCATTCCCTACTTTTTGCACGTAGAAGAAAGTTCTGAGAAAGCTGCTTCAGGAATATGTCAGAAGGAGAAATTTTATTTGGGGTTGGAACCCAGGTTACACATCAGAAAAGAGTCAACAACTGGGTATATAAGTCAGCTTGTAACAAAAATGTTGTCCTCACATTCTGGTGACAATCCACATCAATCATGAACCACACATCTGACCCTCAGACTGAACTTGTATAGAAATTAAATTCATCATTCCTCGCTTGAGCCCAAGTCAGATATGGATTGCTTTGTGGTCAAGGATTGGGTATAAAATTGTATGTTAATAAAAAGAATTACTTTCATTACTTACCCATCAGAACCACTCCACTTAGGGGACTAAACTGCAAATGAGCTGGCTTGCACCACAGATAATGCCTATCAAGCAGAAACACAGGAGTAACATCTTAGCAAAAACCCTTGTGAGGAAAACAATAGCCTTTTCTATAGTTCTTTGGAAGACAATGCTGGAAGAGGATTTCAATCCTGGTAATAACTTGTCATCTTGATGGTGAACAGAAATGTAGAAAAGTACTAAAGTTCCAGGAAGAAGAGGACACCTAACCCTGTGGAGCTTAAAACAGTTTTCCACCCATACAAAATTTCCCTAAATTAANACAAACAAACAAAAAAAACCCAAAAAAAACCAACTGGGTTTATAGAAAGCTTTCCTTACAATAGTTGTCATCTTTATCCATTTTTAACTGACATTCAGAACAACCCTTCCTCATGTCTTTTCACTGTTTATGTACAGTGCCCCTGTAAACAAGGAAATCGTCAGTTTTCAAACTGTAGTAACAGTAGTAACACAGATGGCTTGTATCACGCCATGGTCAATTTGATTACTGTCAGGAAATATCAAGTTTTCACTGACTGATCATACAAACCAATTAAAAAGTTTCACAATTACTTTGGGACTATTCTGTTAGCTCAGATAACGCAGCACTTCCAAAATCATGTCAAAAGGCTTCTTCAAAAATGAGAATAAAGAAGCAGTTTACATTGTAAATATATTCAATTTACAAATCAGAAATATGACCTCTAATCAGGTCTCTCAGGTTCAGTGTATTTAACCAGTGCACCTTTACAAGCTCTCCTCCCAGCATTCCTGTTAGTTTTGATACAGTTGCTTTCAGAACTGCTAAAGACCTTAATGAATTACAGAAACATCAATAACTGTAGGCACTAATTGGGCAGTTAGGACCATGAATTTTCACAGTTCTCAAGCAGTTATCAGTTTCTGCTATTCCTTACGTAAGTTCTTATTCCAAATATTATGTATTTTCTTTGCTGACACGAAAAGAATGAGGTTTCATTTCTGAATTCTCAGTATTTCATTCATGAGCCCTTTTTATGCAGTGATTCCACACCTGACAGCAGGCCCTAAAGCAATCATACACCCTAAACAATTACAACAACTCATAAAAATAAGCAGTGCATAAAATGTAACAGAAGAACATTACCTTACAATACTTGACACCCTCAGGGGATCCATTTTCCTTTCACAAACACATAGTTCCCTTTGACATTAATGGGAGCTACATGAATAAGAAAAAAAAAGGCAACAGAAGCTTTGCTTGAAAAACACATTTGTGCCAAGTGGGTATTGGCAACCTGTTTAGCCCAGGTGATTGGTGGGGGGCCTGCCCACAGATATTTACCTGCAGGCTGCAGGCTCATATTCCAAACAGCTGAAAACCACAAGTGTCATTACTGCTCTGAGGATCACTTGCTGATTTATTGTCTTGGTGTCTTTCATTCACTTTTAAGGAAGAGCGTTATTTGGGGTACGTTCTGTAAAGTGCTCCTTCCAGTGTGTTTAAACACACTGGTACATTCCAGTGTTAATTAGAGCAAAACAATTTGTACAGCACTGGAACCATTCTCTGCCATTGGGAAATATGCAGTAAATTGGAGATAAACTTTTAAGTTTCCAGATCTCAGCACAGTTATTTATACACAATTAGATGCAGTTCATATTAAAAAAAAATAGTCAGAACTACTTTGTATTTTGTATTTTCCTTCACGTTCTAGAAAATAATTACACTAGAACAGAGGTAAGTGAAAAAACCAAACAGATTATACCTTTGGCATCAACTGTTAAAAACTACAGTATCTATGATATAATTATATGCCCACATAATTATATTTATATCTATTTGGTCACAGAATTAGAGACCAGCCATCTCATAACATCCTTCTATGGCAGAGTTATGAGCCAAGTATTTTGAGTCCATCTGTTAAATCTCAGCTTGAATTTCTGACATGGAACCAAATGCAATAACTTTGTGAAGGTAAGGCAACAGCACCAGCAGCCACCAAAAACCCAAACAAAAACAAATTAAAAAAAAAAATTCTTATGCCCTGTTCACGCATGCTTAGCCCTCCTGTTAACCTTCCCTTTTCTGACTGCTCTCCCATAACTCAGTTTTTGTTTTCTCTTCCTCACTGATGCTGGATATGTAATCTTACTTTCAGTCACCTCTGTATATTCCACATCCTCTGCCATTAGCTTTGTTAATTAGTGTAGTATTATTTCTGGTTCTTTCCAGACAATTAATTTTTAAAAATCCAACCAAATCTAGATTTGTATCTAGATCACATTTTCTTATTACTAAATGAAGCACCATCGCTAACTCTCGTTGTCACAGTCACACCACAATTTCTGTAGGCCTTTAAAGTGGAAAAGGTAGAGGCTGCTTAAGATTTCCATGGTTCTAAAGAACTTTTTTAGCCAGCCTGACTGCCTAACCATGCCTTGTGCTTGATCTTGTGTTAATACAACAGCTTCCCTCTGAAATGGAGATCAATTCTACCCATATCACAAGACTTCTTTTTGGTTTTGTCATGAATCTTATGAGCAGGATCCTCAGATGAAGCCATTCTGCCATGTAAGTACATTTGTCTCAGAAAACTGACAAAAATCTTCCCACTACCTGAGATTAAATTTCTTAACACCACTAAAAGCAGTCACTGATCCCTACATGAAAACACACAAGACTCTCTGACAAAAAGAAAGGAAAGAAAAGTCATCATCTACCATTTGGCGTCTGGGACAGCAGAGAAACCTAAATGCCCCTGTTAGGGACAGAAACCTAAATTACTGTTTAACAGAATAACTCTCTAATTTCACCATCTGCACTCGAATTTACTCCATATCAAGATACTATCACACACAGGTAATATCCCTTTCTGTTCCTATCATACAGTTAAAGAGCCATGACCACATATCTACTACAACAGAAGTTTGGTGGGCTTGAGGAGGGAGGTTTTTGGGAACTGATGCTCCATCCTATTGGCTCGTGACAACAAATAGCAAAGCTTATACGTCTAACAGATTTGAACTAAAAAAATTCAGTGTCTGTTCTGAAAGCATGAAATATATCCTTGTCATTTAAGGCAACAGTGGTGACCCATTTTTAGACTCAGCCTGTAAACAGGATTTCATGTGTATGCCTTTCTTCCTCTTCTACACGTTTGCTTCTTTCTGTTTTGCATCAGCACAGTAGCTGAGCAAAGGGACCCTGACCCATGGCAGCCGTTTCCAGTTGTTAACATGATAGGATCATATCAAATAGAAAGGCAGAATTTGCTCTTTTTCCTGCTTTGGGTGTTGTGGACCCCAGAGCTGGACACAGCCCTGGGGGTGGGGTGTGAGCAGAGGGGCAGAATCCCCTCCCTGCCCTGCTGCCCACGGTGCTCTGGAGGCAGCCCAGGACACGTTTGTCCCTCAGGGCTCTGAGTGCTCATGGCCGGGCTGTGCTGAGCTTCTCCTCCCCCGGCGCCCCAAGGGCTTCTCCTCAGGGCTGCTCTTCGCCCCCTTCTCTGCCCAGCTCTGCTTGGGATTGCCTGACCCAGGTGCAGGACCTTGTCCTTGGCCTCCTTGAACCTCACGAGGGACACACGGGGCCACTCCTCCAGTCTGTCCAGGTCCCTCAGGATGGCATCCCTTCCCTCCAGCACGCTGACCACACCACACAGCTCAGTGCCATTGGCAAACTGCCTGGAAGTGCTCTCCATGCCACTGTCCATGCTGCAAAGATGTTAAACAGTGCTGGTCCCATGATGACCCTAGGGAATACCATTCATCACTGGTCTCTGCTTGGCCACAACTGTTGACCACAACTCTGTGTTAAGGAAAGTTCCCTGTCCAGCCATCCAGGAGCCACTGTCACACTCCCACACCTGAGCTGGGACCAAAGCCCCCTCACACCCCACTCACACAATCAGATCACGTTTCCTTGCTGGCTTGACACCAGGTTTCCAACAGTAGGAAATCAGACATCCAGATCATTAAAATAATTTAATCATACTGCAATAATTAAATAATAAAACAACAAAACAGCTCCAGCTGGTACCTCCAAGAAGACTCTGAACAAAGGAACCCCATGGCTCTTACACCACCACAGTCTAGGCAAGGGGAGGTGGGGGTTTATGGGCTCCTGCCCTGCCACCCCAGGGTCTGCTCACCTGGCTGCCACACAGGTCCCCAGCACCTCATGGCCTCTCACCTTGGACTCCTGCCCCCAGAGCTCACACACCGAGCTACCTGCCCTGAATGTGTTCCTCAACACCTGAGTGGTCCATCTGCCAAACCCATCTCTTCCCATTTTAAAGATAAGGATGTCATGCACGACTGGGGATATCAGTCAGCTTTAAAAACTCAGAACTGTAAAACTCATTGTCCTTCATCACAGTAAGGCAACTCTTGACCTTTTAAAAAGTTAACTCTGCTACCTCTAGTTGCCCACTACAACAAAGAATTCTGCAATATTTTGAAATTAAAAATCACTTAGGGATAACACACAGTTGTAATCTCAGAACACAAAGGAATCTTTACTTTGCAAGCAGTTTTGGAAATGTACATTTTTATATTGTCACCTTGACTTACCCACTGTCTGCCCATTAAGTAACTTCAGCAAGGATTATTTTTATCACATCCCTCTAAACAGACACTCCTCTAGCAATCATAGAAAGAAGAAGAAATCCTCCACCATAAAGAAGGCCTTATCCCATTCCCACACCAGTATCAAGTACAAGGCTAAAAGGATTTTTGATATCCAGGCAAAAACAGTTACAGATTTGAAGTCAAGCTTCTGCAATCCATAAACTAGAATGTTAATTAACATTTGCAGATACAAACAGAGATGAAAAATGCAGTTAATGGGCAATCTTTTAAATGAAGGGAGATCAACAAGCTTCAAAGTGCAGTGAAATAACAGCCTTGCTCTGTGTATCCACTCCTCACACAAATATCTACAGAAACATGTCAAAATAGTATCAGATTTAAGAGTAACATGAACCATCTAAATAATTGCACTAGGCTGTGCACAAGTATTCTGTAGCTCTGTAAATCATTTCCTGCAATGATATACCCCTGCCTGGATGCTCAGCCTCTCTGAGAAGAGCTCACAATTCAGTTATTAAAACACACTACCCTGAGACAAGACAGACGAGAGCTGTCTCACACCTATTAGAACTCTGTACTGACTTTAATTATGGCCCAGATTTCCTAATGACTCTGGGTACCTCCTAATAAAATGAAGATGATGTATTGATTTCAGCCACCAAGGACTTTGCAGTTATGGGATTTTTTTTTCTAGAATGAAGAAATGAAGGAGGGAAAAAATGCAAAGGGTGATTCACTGGGCCACAAAGAAATATTCTCAAAAAAAAATCATGTTTTCCCCTCTTCCCTTGTGGAAGAGAATGAAAAATAAAACCATTATTCTGTATTTCAATGCCTGCAGCATATGTTTTCACAGGGAAATCCCTTGTGTGCAGAGACATTTTATTACACAAGAAACATTCCAGAAAAGAGCAAGAAAATCCAGTGAAACTAAAGGGTCACAGTAGGGTAAATTTTATTGGGCACATTTTTTACATCTTTAGGGCACTGAAGCAGTTAATGTTTTAAGAACCCTTCAGTCCTGTCACTGTTTACAGGAAGTCATCCCCCTAGCACTGCAAACCCCAGGAGAAGCAACAATCAAGTGCATGACCCTCTAAGATAAGAAAGCACACATCTGATATCACCCAGATGCAGATAACCTT
Source organism: Cyanoderma ruficeps (assembly GCA_008694505.1). Lineage (NCBI taxonomy): Eukaryota > Metazoa > Chordata > Aves > Passeriformes > Timaliidae > Cyanoderma > Cyanoderma ruficeps. The sequence goes on along the minus strand of VZDJ01000028.1, from coordinate 4,804,881 downwards.
TGGTAAATATTCACAGAGCGTTTTTTGGCTCCTGTGCTGTGATTTTGCTGGACTACAGCAGAAGAATATAAGGCCTCACAGGCTCAGGGATAAATTAAACTGTTTCTCTTGCACATAAATGGGGGTTTCATCCCTTTCTGCTACTGCTGAATGAAAGCAGAGCTAACAGAGACAGAAATTACCACAGTGAGAAGATGAGATTTTTAGTTGACATAAAACCCAAATCTATCTGGGTGGATCTGCACAGCTGCTCCACATTCAATGATTGATATTATGTCTCCAAGATACATAAGCTGCAAAATTTACAGGCAATTCTTTCCCTAGTTTCTGTTAGAGTTACAAAACCAAAATAAAACAACAACAAAAAAATCCCAAATCCAAAGAACAGAGAAAGCAAAAAAATGAGCTGGAAATAAACGGGAGAGTCACTGCAGTCACCGCTGATAAAATGTTTAGATCACTGAGCCACAACAGTGATACTAAATATTGAGAAAGGTAGGATGGCCATAAAAGCAAACTGGCTTAGCTGGCAAGTTAAAGCTATTCACAGCCAAACACAAGGTCAGGTAAAGGAATTCAGAACTGGAAAAGCAGTATCCTGAAAAGCAGTAGCTAAAGAACTATCCAAGTAACATATTGGGCAAACGTCTGCATTTCAGGATTCTGGCCCCATGCAGGGAGAGACTGGGACAGGTGAAAACATCTCAAAAAAAACCCCTGAGGTCTGGCTGTATCACGGTATCACCAACCTCTTTCACCAAAAACACATTTCTGAAGGCGATTTTAAAAATAAACAAACTACTTACAATCCTGAAAAATAATTTAGACCCTGGCTCAACAGCATTTAAATATGGGTCTAAATGTCAATAAATTGCGCTGTAAGACACAGACAAACGTTTTCCTCTTCTAGAGTCTTCAGGCTTATTTCCAGGAATTATCATTTTTAAAGCAAGTCATTTTCTCTACAATTCAAGCTGGGCATGCTTCTTTCAGACAAAAGAGAACTGCTGGCCACTCTGTCAAAAGGCACATTGAGCCCAGAACAAACAGCTTGCAGCTCCAAAGCAAGGTCACACTTTCATCAGCGCAGACCACAGCACTGCCAACAGGTCAATGTACCCTTACTGAAAAATACATCACATTAAACTCAGTATTTTGAATATTTCTTTTGTCTCCCATGAAAAATAGAAGCATTTATCTGCAAACATCTGATGCTGTTAAGATACAGAATTCAGAAGGAACAGTAAGAACCACTACTTGTACAGCATTTTTTCTTTTAATAAGAGGGGGCTTAGTCTTTTTAATTATATATAAACTTATCCAGATATTTTTTGTAATAGGTGTTCTCATTATTTTCACTCACATTAAAGGCCACGTGCATAGCTAGCAGAGGAAAATGAGCAGTAAACCCCTACAGAGCTGCAGGCAGGGGACAGGGCAATACATTCTTCCCTAAATGTTCATCTAAATGAAGCAACCAATTCATCCTATTCAGATTGTACAAGTATTTAGATTGGCCTATTAAAATACACTAACAAATGGAATTTCAATGTCATATCTTCAAGGTTAAGTTCTCCATATCCCCCTTGCAGGCTGTGTTGTGTTGACCCTGACTGGATTCCAGATGCCCAAAAAAGCCACTCTGTCACTTCCCTCCTCAGATGGATGAGGAAAAAAATAAAGCAACATGCTCTTAGGTCAAGATAAGGGCAGGGAGAGATCACTCACCAGTTACTCCCATGGGCAAAGTAGACTCAACTTAATTAATTTACTACCAATAAAATCAGAGTAGGATAATCATAAATCTTACCACACCTTTTACCCATCACTTCCTTCTTCAAGAGCTTAACTTCACTCTCAAGTTCTCCACTTCCTCCCCTCCCTGCCAGCAGGGCAGGGAACAGGAATGGAGGCCACAGTCAGCTCATCACACATTGTTCCTGCTGCTGCTTCCTCCTCACAGCCTCACTCTGGTCCAGCACGGGGCCCCTCCCATGGGAGACAGTCCTCCAAGAACTTCTGCAATGTGAATCTCCTGCATGGACAGCACTTCAGCAACTGCTCCAGCGTGGATCCCTTCCACAGGATCCTGCATTTCAGGAGCAGCCTGCTCCAGGGTGGTTCCCCCACGGGGCCACAAGTCCTGTCAACCAACCTGCTGCAGTGTGGGCTCCTCTCTCTCCACAAGACCACAGGTCCTGCAAGGACCCTGCTCCAGAGTGGGCTTCTCACAGCCCCCTTTGGGCATCCCCCTGCTCTGCCATGGCCTCCTGCAGTGGCTGCAGGTGGATCTCTGCTCCCCCAGGGACCTCCAGGGGCTGCAGGAGAACCTCAGCTCCAGTGTCTGGAGCATCTCCTGCTCCTCCTTCTGCACTGACCTGGAGGTCTGCAGGGAATTGTTTCCCAGATGTTCTCTTTCCTCTGGCTGTTTTCTTAGCTATGTTGTCACAGAGGTGCTGCCATCAGACTGATGGGCCCTGCCTTGGCCCCAGCTCTGCCTTGGAGCTGGCAGGTGTTGGCTCTGCAGGTGCAGGTGAAGCCTCAAGCAGATGCCCACAGACAAGGCCTCTGTAGCCACTCCTGCTATCAGAACGTGGCCATGCAAAGCCAGTACACACCTAAATACCAATGTGCACAGCCCAGAGCTAGGAAACAGTGACTTTGTGAGACCTTAGTTAATTAGGTTACAGAATAAGCCATCCTGCTCCAGGGTGCTTCTCAGAATTTTGTCAGAGGGTGCAGAACACGATGAAAAATAAAACATTTAATTAACATTTCATGCTTCAATTATAATCATTAGTTTACTAGGAGAAATATTATGAATATGTACAGTGCTCTAAAAGTATTCTTGGTTTGTAACTAAAGAAGTTCTTTTCAGGATTTATAACAAACCAATGAACTACAGACACCTTTTATTTGGGATCTCTCATGTAGGCATTTTTAATTTAAAAATATTTTGGATATTTAAACAACAAAATCCTGCAAAACTCAAGGTCAAATATGGCACATTTCAGTATTTTCCATGTCTCCGAAAGGTGGAAAGGGCACATTTATCTCCAACATAAGGATCAGGCTTTTTCTTTCAATAAGACAGACAAGAGTAACTCAGAGCTCAGCCAGAACAACACGTAACACTTGAACCAGAAGCCTAAAGCAGCAGCATCTGACCCCTCTCTCCTAGAAGCATCTTATTTTTGCTGTTATGAAGGTGAATGTGACATTAACTGTGTCATTTCACTACTTCTCTGTAAGTTTATCACAGTATACTGACCATTCAAAGGTCTACAAATAGAAGTATTGACAGACTTAGGGAAAACAGAGTGAATCAAATCTTAAGTAACTCATTTTTGAGCAGTTCAGAAGTCATGTGCTTGCTGAGGCAAAGTTATCCACCCAGTACACAGGTTTTATGAATATAATACCAGAACTCAGGGACTCAATCCACCTACTTGAAAACAAATAGTTCAGCTACTAATAACTTATGAAATGAACAAATATATAAGATAAGGACAGTAATTAGCTCTCCTAGGAATCACAAGTCTGCTTCACATAAGGTCAACCAGAGCCAAATAGTAAAAGACAATATAATAGGTATAGGAAAAACTGATTTTTAAACAGGTCAGAAGGGAATCTTTGATAAAAAAATATTAAAAAATCCCAACCAAAAATACAGTCAACATTTACTCTTATATTCTGCTTTTAAATAACCTGCTATAAGAGTCTTAGAGTGAAGTCAATCTTTTGGTATATTGAAATATGCATTTACACTTTCCTGTGGATTTAATTTTTCTTCAGTAATCCTCTGCTTTCAAAGTCTGGCCGTTCTCAGAAGACTTGCACAGTCCTCTGTGCAAGTATAGTAGAGAGAAGACTGTAAAAGCAGTTTACTAGGTCCTGGGGCCTCAATCCATGAACCAGAAAAGACAGACATGAAAGTTATCTGTATATGTTTAAATCTAAAATTATAGACAGGCATTCCACTAAGTAAGAGGAAACCAAGTGATTAACATGCTTCACATCTTTCCACTGGGGTTCTTTGGCAGTGACAGCACCACAGAGTTAACTACAAGCTCAGTAAATTATTCCAGAGGCAGCTACACCCTCACCATCTTTTTTTTTCCCTGCGGCTTTAACACCCACATAGTCACACAACAGAAATGGAGCCCCAACATTTGAGGATGTCTGTGAATCAGCAAAATCAATCAGTTCTGTTGACAACCATCAGCTCCAGCCTTCTTCCCTGTGTGGGATGGAGCCCACCAAGCCCACAATTCCATGAGCTGTCATGCCGAGGTGAGGCCAGACCTACAGCGCAGGTCACAGCTGTGTGCTCAGGTCTTTCAAAAGGAATCCAGTACCCCAAACATGTGGAACTCTTCTGGATCCAGCAATTGCTTGTCCAGATCATCTAGCAAGTCAGGCATTACCCACATGACGTGGGGACTGTCACAGCACCTCCTCTCCCCTCGGGTTTCTCTCCACAGGCAGTCTGGCAGTACATTACACAATGATTTTGCCCTCGTCAGTAGCAGTGTTCTATTGAAAACACTGTGCATCAAGCCACATTACCCTTGGGGACACTCGTCACTTTTATGGATGTGAAAAAGAAAGATGACAAGAAATAACAACTGCCCATCCTGACAGCCTTCTAAGGGTCTAAAGTTTTCTGACAACATGATTGTCATTAACGCACTACAAATCCTAATTAATGTGGAAATGCATGCCTTGTTTCTTCTTCCTTTCTCTAAAAGCAGTCACCATTTTCAAGTGCTGTCAAAAGTGGCACCATTTAAAGGCCAAAAAGTTGACAAAAATGTGAGCAATTAGCTGCTGTCAAGTAAAAATGACGGTCTAAGGGATTACACTGCTAGAAGATTGCTGCATTTGCAGAAAAAATGGAATTACATCAAACAAGTAAGGCTTGATCTGCCCATATCTTTTTTTTTTCAGAAGTGATGATTCACAAGAGACCAGGTCCTCTGCTGCTGTACTATCCCTGGAATCAAACTGCCCTTTTTTCTGGATGCCAAATTACTAGCAATTCTCTCTTTAACTCAAAAGGAGAAACAGAGGCAGACTGAATTTGTATAGGTACGTTTGCATATCAGGCAAACTGAGGGACAAAAGGGTAAATTGAATCTATGCAAGTGGCTTGGCCCTGCCTTTCACTGCTGAACGGGGCCCAAATTCAGCTGTCAGTCAGCTCCTGCCCAGAGGGAGTTTCACCCCCATAAATGAAGTCCAGAAGGGGACAGGCTCTCCTTTCTGACCACTCTTCTATGTGCAGGCCTGGCTGTAAACTGGACTGCACAGGCCGTGAATTTAACAAAGCTCCCTCATGATTCTACAGATACATAATAACACATAATAATAATTTTCTAAGTACTTTGAGTTCTTCAGCTGAAAAACAGTTCAACCCCAAGGTATTACTTCTGTAATATATTAGCAAATTCTACCTAAGCTTTCATTTTCAGGAACAATTTAGAACCAAAGCATTAACCAACATCTAAGACACTTTAAAATCTGAGAGACAGATAACCATCTACATATGGAATCCAAAAAGGGAAGGAGATTAACTATTGTATTTTTTACAATTTCACTGCAGCAGTCTAAAAATATCATAAAGTATACCACTACTTAAAAAATACCTTCTACAATAATTCAGGAGAACATAAGAGAAAGGATCTGATCCATTAGAGTTTGAATAGAGCTGGCATGTGATAAAGGTTACAGTCATATTCAACTGCATTTACTTTCAAACACATTAGGGTGTTTTTTTTAAAAAAAAGGTTTTTTAAAAAAGATATATATATATATTACAGCATCTTTGACTGGCAGGATTGTCATACTGAGAACAGGCTCCAGCACAGGATGGAGAGAAAAATCACCCAAAGAGCTGAAATTAAAGGTTTTCAGTGCTTAAGGAAAAAAAAAAAAAAAAAAAAANNNAAAAAAAAAAAAAAAAAAAAAAGATTATGCCCTGTTTTTTCACTAGATAGGATGGCAAATAGGTTTTATTTGCTGTATTACCATTATTTTTATTTACCAAAATCAATTTCCAGATAGCTGCATTGATCCTGCTACACTTGAGGCCATTTAATATAAGGAAAACTGTTGTTAAGAAAAATGTTATAAAAAAAGCCAACAATAGCAGCAAAGGGCATCTTGGGAAGGTTTAATGAGATTTTTCTGTTCAGTGCAAGTTTAACATTCCCACAGAACAGATCAATACCACTTTTTTCTCCCAGATACGTTGGGGAGCATCCTGCACTTGAACCCATCCAGGAAGATCAATTCCCCCTGGCACTTTTGACTCTTTCTCACTGCTCTGCAGCAGAGTGTTGGCCACGCAGCTGGCAGGAGTGCCAGGGAGAAGACAGCACCTGCAGCATCCCACTCATTCCCAGTCATGGTCAAAAAGGAGTTATTTCTGGAGAAGGGAATCCAATGCAGTCCAGCCTGGAAAGTGTGTCTTCTGTACTTAATTCCCCCACACACAAATATCAGTGGATAGATGAAAATCTTATCTGGTAGTGCTGGCAGCTGTTCTCCAATCACGAGTAGAGCACGGCTTTGAGAGGGCTTCTAACTCTTCGCAATGTTAAAAATCTAATTTAGTCAGGGCAGCAAAATCCAGCAGTATTCAAGGATGAAATTGTGCTGTTCTCCATCCAGTCACTTAATGTCTCCTGGCTACTTTTAAATTTCCTTTGAAGTTTTTCATTCTCATTTTCCTGTTTCACTTTACCCTTTCAACCACTCACACTTTTTCAGGACACACTGTGGGAATTAATTTCTTTTTCCATTTCTTTACTTGTAAACATAGCCTTCCTGAGTTTATAAACAAAGTCAGCTAAAATTATAGGAGAGTTCAACTAATTGGTGTCTCTTCTTGTTTCCTAAAGTAGGCCCTCTCACAATTCTGTATTTCATAATAAAAAATGTCCATGAGAAAAGCAGGTTAAAAGGACTAGGGTTAAAGCCACCCACAAACATAGCTTCTCACTTGAATGCAGCACTTGGGATTTGGTACAGAGCAGAAAAGCCTTTTATTTTATATTTTGAAAAGAGAGAAAGTACTCTGAAGTGAATTGATTGTCCTTGATCTTTTCCACCCACACAGCCCTTTTTCTCTTTTCTCTTGTTTTTAGTTCTCATTTCCATGCTGTAGTGACACAAAGTGCGTGAAGCTGATCCTTTTCCACTCACATATGTACTGCTGTCCCAAACTCCTAAAAAAAACCCCAAAAACAAAAAAGACCACCAAAACAGTAGCACAGGCATGACCTTGAAAGTTTCTGGCTCCTTTGCCGTGGCCACAGACAGCGGTATGCTGCTAACCCTGTCTGCCCACTGCTTGTGAGATCTCCTTGAGATAAATATCATTTCTTCATCCAAACCATACAGCAAGTGCAGTGATAGAAATGAGTATAAACAAATACCAGCTGAATTCATAGCTGTTTTTAATGAAGATGCTTAAACTCAGCCCTAAGAGGTTTTGCACTGTCAAGGATAAAAGCAAAGAATGAAACAAACCACACATAACAGAACTGATTTAAAACTATCTACATACTCAAGCCATTCTCCATACATCTTTATTCTCATTTCCATGGCATTTTCAGAGACAAAAAAATGGCATAAAATACTCTTAGAATAAAATATCTCCCTGCAAACCCTCTCCCCCATCTCCATTTGTGCCGAAACTGCTACTCCTATTACAGTTCATACTCGGTGTTAATTGCAGTTGTAATGGCAAAGGTCAGTATTGATCCATCAACCCATCTACCCAGCAAGACTTCACAAGCTTATTCTCATTCATACAGAATATTGAACAGTATTAAGAGCTATTGACAAGCGAAAAACAGGGTCAAGGACTATGTCTCGGCTACTCCCTGCAATATTATCCCACCTCAGGCATTCCAATAAGCTTTTGGACTGGGCAGCAGAACAAGTCTAGAAAAGATGCAAAACCACAGATCTTCCCGAATTTTACTGATTAGACACTAATTGTCAAACATTTGCAGTGTTTGAAAAGGCAACTCTTCCCAACAGAAGAAACAAACCAACAAATCCATTCCTCCTCAGGATTCTCCTCACCGAAGGGTGCAAAAACAGCAGCTCCATCCTTGGATGTCCCATCACATCCTTTGGATCGGCATATGCCCAATTATTACTGGTCCATGATTCAGTACAACTCCCAGGGTATGTGCACCAATGACTCCCCATTAGCTACGGCAGAATGCCTGTCAGGACCCAAAGCCTGAAGACTTTTGGAGTGGTGAAAAGTAAATCACTTCCTGGAAGGCATGGGAAATGTTCATCCTGGAATCTGAACCAGCTCAAAGCCCATGTGCTCTATATTCATGAACTATTTATTCCTATGATTAGAAACACCTCAAAGGGACCTGCTTGCTGGAAAGGTGCTCCTTACGTCAGACTGTGTGTCAGAAGTAGGTCACTCTAAACAGACATTTATTTTAGAAGGACATAATTCAAACTATTCAAAAGCACCTAACACAGATTAGTGCTTTGGTATATATTTCATACATAGTTGCTAATGTTCAAGCTGGTGGCTCCCAAAGGCTTTTAAAAGATTAAATACTAAGCCCAAAACTAACCAGAATGGGGCCCAGGAAGTCTCAGAAACTAAGAGCTTTCAGAAGCTTTGGAAAGATTTTCCTACCACTCTCTCTCTTATCCTGCAGGATTTAAAACCCTCCTACTGTAAAGAAAAAAGATAATGAAATCCAAGGGATGAAATCCACAGTACCTGGTTGGTGGTGACATCTATATATAACCAAAAGTTTAAAACTTTAGGATTAAAATGACTGTGTGAAAAAAAAACAATTTAAACACTATACATGATACAAAAAACTGATCAGCCTTGCTGCCATACAGAGTGCTATTTCATTTTTGCCACCATATTTTGAGATAAATACTACTCTCCCTCATGTTATGACTATTTACTGCCATGCAGGGCTGAGGCATTCCCACCAAAAGGCAGAAAACTGACTTTACCTGCAGATTTCCCATCTCCTTTCAGCTCCTTTTTCTGCTCACAGTGCTTTGCCACTTCTTCTCCCAAGGCCTGGAGCCCCCATGCAGCACTCCCAGTGCTGGGAGCCATGTCCCACCCTGCCCATCTCCACTGTTCAGCTGTGGGCCTTTGAGAGCAGCGAGACACCCACAGCAATGAGGAAGGAGCTGTTGCTGGGACAATGTTGATGTTCAAGTGTGGGACAGCACAGTGAGCACTGGGGTGGCCCTGCCCAGGCGTGGGGGCTGGAGGGTGACACTGAAATCAGCTGGAAAATAAACTTTCTAAGACAATTTGAAGCATTAGAAAGCAGACATTATTTCTCAGCACTGGACGCACCAAGGATCAGATGTGTGTGGTGAAAACTTTCCAGGGGGTATTTACTCCACCAGGATCATGCATATTCACTCCAAAGTGTTTCCTAGCTCATACTTAAACAAGGCTATTGCTGGAAGCCACATCCAGAGTGGTGAACCAGCAGAGGGGACTGAGGGGAGAAGGTGTGACACAGCTGGCTGGGGGTCAGGCTGCAGCCCACAGCCCACTGGCCCCACTGACTCCAAGAACACCAACATCATTGGAGACGGCTATTCAAAAAACCCACCTGTCCCCCAAGGAGAGCTGGAGAATACCAGTCCAACCAATTCCTACAGCAAAGCACAGGTCACACAGCCAAGACCTTTTCTGCTGGGGCCACACAGCTTGGGGGGCTTGAATGGAGGTGTAAGATACAGAAACCAAAATAGCCTGGAATGCTCTGACTGCCAACCTGACTCTGACAGGTAGCAAAGCAAGCAGCTTTTGGGTTCAGCACTGGTTAAGCAATAGGGGAATAGTAATTATTGAAAGATACAATTAGGAGAACCAAGTAAAAAAAAATTACATTTGGAGCTTTCTTACACCTAGGGTTTTGTGCAAATTGCTTTCAAATAAATAAGCCTTGTTAGTGGAAGGAACCTCATCAACACCTTTTAATTTCCCTCTTTAAGATGAACCATACGCAAGGTGTTTTATGTTGATTAACCAGTTAGATTAAAAACAGCTTGTTTTTGGCTTGTTTCATTTATTTTCCTGGTTAAAAATAAAAGTGAAAAAACAATCAAAACCTGAAAACAGATACATTAAAAAAAAATCCCCACACCATATTTAGGAAGATACCATAATTAGGAAGATAGGAATAATTCATCCACAGATAAAATAGGATGTAAAAAAAAAAGGAAAAAAAAAAGTATTTTTATTACAACCTTCCACAGTAGTGGCAGCAGGGAAAGAAAATGCAACTGATCTTCATCCTCCTACTTAAGCCAGGACACTAATGAGGTGTGGCTATTACATAAAAAATGAGTGGAAAGTGGCTTATACTGCAGAAACCCCTTGTAGCTTTCAGTTAAGCGTCTCTTTCTGCTCTCGTTAGCAGCCCAAACATATGGACAGTGGTCATAGAAAAAAAAATGCTGGAGCAGATTCAACATATTGAACAAATCCTCTGAGTTTGTAATTCCCCGGCATTCTCTTCTCTCCAGATGTTACCCAGGATTTTAAAAAATTAAGTTACATAAAAATGCTTTCATTCCAAGGAAATGGAATTTCATTTCATCCTATTCAGAAAACTTAATAACTGTACAGATTACTGTACCTCATGCTGCATAGGAAACCACTTTAGAAAAAAAATGAAGTCTTTTCACTAAAAGAAGGAAGAAAATGCATTCCAGTAAATTTACATTTGCAGCAGATTTGCATCTGCTGCTGTAGCAAAGTGTCACTGGTAGAAGCAGAATTTAGATAAAATACCTCCTTATAAAATGAGTATCATACCCACTGACAACAGGAAAAACTTAATAAATCAAGACTGAAAAAATTATTATTCATTCAAAAGAAGCCACATGGTAGGATGTGTAAAGGTAATCTTGACATGAATGCAGTTATCTTCTGTGGGATAATTTATATGACTTCCTTCCATGGAAGACCCATTAACAAGGTATAACAAAACCCATTATTAGTCTGAAAACAAGAATGCAACATTAAGTTTCCCAGCACCTCAAGTTTTCTAATGAATGAAATATTTCCTGCTGTCTTTCATCAGAAGAGTAATCTAATAAAGTTTTATTAAAATGTACAGTAACAGAACAGATAGGTTTAAAGTACAGCCTCTGTACAGTGTAATGAGGTTTTGGCTCATAAAAATGCTTAGACTTTCATTAAAGAGATCAATGAACCCAAAAGGAAATTAGTTTAGCAGAAGTAGACATGCAGGTTCTGCAGAAGACCATTGTGTGTGAGCATCAGGACGAACCAGGGCATCCTTCACAAAAGAATATCAATGAAGGCAAAGCCACAGTAACAGAATAACAACACAAAGCCTGGACAAAGCACTAAGGGGCAGCCCCAGACTTAGCAATAACCTCTGAGTGCAACACATTTGAGCAAGTTCAAAGAGAGAAATGTAGAGTGTGAGAAAAAGCAGAGCATTGCACAGCCATGGCATCATCAGAAGGTGCAGTGGAGGATTAATGGAAGGAGGGTTTGCTTCCATATAGGGATGTCCTGCACAGAGCCAAGGATTATATTTAAACACATCTTCTACACATCCAGTCCTGAGACAGATTGATGTGTTTTAAACTGGGTGTAAACCACTGCATTGCTCTACAACAATATATACAGCTCATATCACAAGGAGACATACTAAAAACCAAACCAAGTCTAGGACTTGGAAATGTTTGCATTTTCATTCCAGTTGCAATGATATACAAAAATTGCCTTTAAAGTTTTGTAGGCATAAGACATAAATTTTTAGCAGTAAATAAACAAGTAATAACAGTCATGTTGTAACAGCTAGAAGTCCCTCGTAGATCCAAAATATGCTTTCATCTTGTGCCCGCTGCAAATTTCTGAGGTCACTAAGCACCTCTCTTACTCTTCCCACTGAAGCAACCCCAGCTCTCCTCAGACTGTTTTCTCCAAAAGTGTCTGGCAATAACACTGACAGTTATTGTTTAGCTTTTATTGCGCTCTTTGGAACTAAGGAGCACAATATGTATTTATACATACACAGAGAGAAAAATACAGTTATCAGATTCCTTTAGGCTTTCATTGAGCTGGTTTTACCTGTTCACCTGGTTTTTTATTTAATGGTCCAACAGATATAAATATACCTTTCCAAATACCTTACTGGGATGCTCCCCACTACCCAAAGTAAAATAAACACTGTAAGTTAAAATTTAGATCTGTTTTATAGGCAGTGCTTGCAAGAACATAGAAAATAGCCACTCTTAAATATTCAAATATGATTAATAATCTCCAAAAGGAATAATACTGGACAAAGTCCACTTTGGAATAGTCACCAAGAAAAAAAAAATCCCGTAAGCAAATACAACTTCTGAAATCCAAACACTGCTGAGGAAACTAGCTAAACATAAATCTAATCTAATCTGAGATAGACAAGTTTAGGGTATTACCAAGCAGCAGCAGGAAAACACTGATCTTTCAGCTGTATCCCTCTCCAGTCCATCCACTGAAACACATTTTTCAAAACTATATGCAACAGTTTTTCAAAGTTGCAACACCAAAACAAAAGGAGGGTCATAATCTGCAACGTAATTAAACATTTACTGATACTCCCAGCCTTGGTATGTGTTATCCAGAGTAAAAGTGGGACAAATAGCCTCAAGTGCTCTTACAACTATCAGTAAGACTTCTGAATACAATTAGTTTCCTTCTGACTACAGCAAAATTTAAAAGACATGTACCCATAGTCACAATACAAGGACAGGTGGCTTCCACAACAGATAACAGCACTTCAAGAAGATTAGTCCTATTCAAACTGTTCACACAATGTTTATGTGGATAGCTTAAGGGATAACAGATCTACTGAGCAAAAAGGTTTCCAACTAAAAGTGTGTGTGTACACCAGGTTTCAGAATATCTGTGCTTGGGGTTCCAGCCCCAGTGGTGTCCAGCAAACTCCTGGCTGCCATTAGCCAGGAAATTCCCAGCAGAGGGAAATTTGCAATCTGAGAATGAATGACATTCAGAGGATTGTGTGAAGTCCAGGAGTTGTACCAGGCTTGCAAGACACATAACTCTTCAGCTGGATGTGTTCCACTAAGCCACTTCGTCAGCCTACTGCACTCTCTGGATAAAACAAAGTGTTTGGCTGGCCCTGTTCCCTGAGCCATAAACAACTGAGACAGCACCATTAAGTCACCTGCTCCTGCCTCCCTGCAAACCAGGCAGCCACTGGGATACTCCACAGGCACCATCCACAGCCAATTGGGGCCAGAGGCACAGCAGGGAACCAAAGCACCAGGGCAGAGCTGTGGGGCCAGCAGCAGGAAAGGGAGGCAGCTACAAGAGAGCAAATTTCGAAAGTCATAGCTGAGACACTGTGGGAAGACTTAAAAACCACAGAAAAGTGCAGGTAAAAAATGAAATCTTAGCCTGGGATAATACAGTCAGCTTCATTCTCTCCTCATGCATCCCCAAGCCACCACCAGACAAGTTTCTGGTCAGTCACCCCACTGTCTGGGAAAGGGAGTTTGTAGCAGCTGACTGACTGCTCATCAGTATTAACTGCCTATTCCTGAATGGTGTCATCCAGGAAGACAGAACCTAGATCATTACTGTTGCCCATAAAGATCTATTGAAAAGGGAAAAACAACCAGGGAGGAGAGCCAAAAATAGCTTGAAGATTGGCAGGTTCAATCTGGAAGGGAAGACCAATAACCAATGAAGGGAAGGAGAGTTTCAACAATAGGAAAAGGAATCCAAGGGAAGATGTGCATGTGAGCAGGTAACAGGAGCCTCTTAACAGCTCCAGATGTAACAGCTACTTACAGTGGCAGGGGATTGTGTTTCAGCATCTGGAGGATCCCTTCAGCTGAGACAGAGAGTCAGGCTAGAGCCTCTCGTCCCCCAAATCAATAGCATTCTCACTGTCTGCAAGGCAGTTAGAGTTATCCAGGGATTTGCAAAATGGACACTAAAAGTAACAATTTCAAGAATATTCTTACTCACCAAAAACCTGTTTTTCTCAAAACAGGTCAATTTAAACAAGACAGTCAAATGCTTGGAAAAAGAAGCTTGTTGTACAACCAGTAATTGATGTGAGTTTTGTTGCTGTCTTAGTTTTGCTATGCTAAAGATTAAGCTGGGTGTCAAAATATTGGGCTTCCTCACAAACCATAATACTTCCATATTAAAGGCTGTATTGTATTTTAAATTGTCAATTAAGTAGTTTGCTATAGACTGCATTTTTCCTAGAGTTTAAAATGGCTAAAATAATCCTTTATTTATACAAAGAGTATAATTTTTTCTCAGCTTTGTGAGCACAAGTGAAATTACTTCAATTTAGGCTTTCTTACAGTGTATACCTGGGCAGCAATATATGCTTAGTACAATGGAATTAAGAACATTTTCATAATTACAGTGATTTTACTACAGATTACTATCTCCAATATAACATAGCAATGTTCAGTTGGGCACACAGTGGGAAAAAGAAAAAGCTTAAGTATCAGATAAATACATTTAGTAATCCAGAACAACATGCTAAATTATCAATAATATAAGAGATATTCTGCTTTTTCTATTATTAAAAACACAGGAAGCACTTAATCCAACTAGATTCTAGAAAGGACATGAGAAAAATTAAAGTGAGACACAGAGTTACATATTATCTGTATATATATACATTCAATGTTTCAAGAAAAATTGTGTTTAGGGAGCAGAATTACATAAATTTTCTACAGTGCTGCAAGATGCAGCAATTATTCCACTCCTTGGTAGAGAGAAGAGTGGGATAAATTAATCAGAAGAATGTTACAGTTTGAGATATACCCCAAGTAAAACAATGTGTTCTCTGAAAAAAGAAAAAAAAACAGCCCCCACAATTAAAATAACAAACCACAACCCTGAAATGCTTGGATGTTCACAGCTGTCTACTCACTAAGATTCAGAAATTTAGAATCTTAAAGTCTGTGTTATTGTGCTCTTAGCTAAAATATGGATTAACCCTAAACGAAACGGAGACGCAGAGGTATTTCCCCCTCTCTGTCACATTAAGTACTGTCCCTTCACACAATGCAGATCTTCACCAAAGCCACCAAGGCCCTTCTAGGAATGCATACTATAAACCTAGTTTTTTCAGAACCAGGACATTTCATGTAATGAAAGCTCACGTCTTCCCCCACCACATCCCCCAGAAGTCAAGGGAACGGACTGACATTCCTGTGACCCGAGCAGCCCGGGACTGCCAGGGCTGCCTGCAGCAGCACGGGCTGCCCGCACCTGGGGAGGGCCGAGGGCAGCGGAGCATCCCCGGGCAGCCCCGAGAGCCGCGGGTTCGCTGCCAGCCCGGGGAGCGCCCTGCCCTTCGCCTGCCCGGGGACACCCAGCCATTCCCCCCGCACAGCGCTCCTCCCTGCCCAAGCCCCTTCACAGCGCCCGCTGGGCTCCATCCAGCCCTGCCCCAGCCGGGGCCAAAGGACAGCAGCCCTGCCGCTGGGCAGCTGCGCCCTGCCCGGACCCTGTGGCCTTCTCGGCCGGGGCTGGGCCGGGCAGGGAGCGGCTCCGGCTGCTCCCGTACCTGTGCCCGTCACGGAGCAGCGGCCAGGGCCGAGCCCCAGACACCGCGGCCAGGGCCGAGCCCCGGGGGCCGCTCCCAGCCCGGCCTCCCCGCCGCAGGCTGTGCCCGGAGGCCTGGAAGCGCGCTCCTGCCCGTTGGAAGCAGCACGGCTTCCCCCGGTAGCCCAACAGTGCTGCAGGGTCCAAATGACCGCAGGGGAAAGGGGGGGAGACACTCCTTTAACCTCAGCAAATTGTTGGATTAATATTTTATATTGTGTCTGTGTCTTCTGTGAGTGGATGTGCCGAGGCGATGAAGCAGCCAGGCAGGCAGGCAGAAAAAGAAATCGCAAAATCTGGACAGCAAAATAACTTCCTCAAGGCAAATTCAATTAATATTAATTAAAATGAATGCCAAAGAATGTTGGGGGCAGGGAGATTGGCATGATGGATTGTCACCTCTAAAGAGAACAGAAAACTATTTCTTGGTTCAACACACATGGCAGAAGAATTTTATTCAAATTGATTAACCAGTATCTTCTAAGTAGCTTAAGGTTTGTGTCTCCAACCACTTAAGCAAATAGGATTTTTGACATTGATTGCAGTAACCACAGGAATCTGCTTTACAGACTTGCCCACTGCACAACTATAAAACACTGTAGTTCTCAACATTCTTTTATTTGACCAGACATTCCCTAGGTGACATTTTCCACTTACTCTTGGAGAAAAAAATCTCAAAATTCTCAACAAAAACAATACAAGTCTTCCTAGGACATACCCTTTGGTCTGAAAATCTCCCTGTAAAATCTTTATACAGTCAATGAAAAATTAGTACTGAAGGGGATTTTAAGGGATAAGCAAAAACATTTCCCTGTCCCAAGGAAGAATTAGCTGTTTCTTGACATTGCTGACAGATACTTATTTCGCTTGTTCTTTAAAAGTTCCCGTGGCAGAAATGCCATATTTCCATGTTGAATATGTGCTGTTTCCCCAACTCTTTTTTTTTTCTCCTACCTAACAGAAAACTGATTATTCACCTTAGTTTTTGTCTTCTCTGTTTAACTATTCAGCTTATTCCCTTCCTTTTCAGAGTGTCTTGTTTCTGGTCCTGTAAGAAGTTGTGGCTTTCTTTTTTAGAACAAATAAACCCACACTCTCATGCCTCCTTGTTCTCTACACCCTTGTGCTTTCTCTGTACTTTCCATCTGATCTTCTCCACATGGTCCAGCTCCTCTTTGATGCAGAGTGGATGGGAAGACAGGAACCTTCTCCCAGCCTAGATCAATACAATTATCTCTGGAGTATGGCCTGCTCTCCCTGACACACTTCTGACCCAAGCCAGCAATACCTGTTGTGCAGGGTGTCCTCTGCACAGGGCATTGGAGCCCAAAAAAGCAGCAGGCATCAAGATGGAGACAATTTTTTAGATTTTTGTTACAAGGAAAAACTACTACAAATAATTTTCTGAATACCTCTAAGTAATGACATTACATTTCATATACCTGAGTGAGCACTCCTGTATTTAGATGCTAAATGCAGCAATCTTGGATTCCAAGCACTCGGGCCTTATGCACAGGCAACACTTTTGCCTTTGCCTGTCATTATTCTTCCAACCTGATTTGTATGGTGCACCCGAGCAGCAAAGCATGGTCAAGAATTGGTTTGGCTTCAGAGTGAGAAATTAGAGAATAAATACATGAAGAATGAAATCTAAAAATAGAAATCATCTTCTAGAGTAAGAAGATAAGAAGAGGTTATACATGGCCCATGCCACAACACAAAGAGATGCAAAAAGAAATTCCTAAACAACTGAATGACAAGATGGATGAGGTAGCATAATACAAGATAGTAAGCAGAGCAATTATTTTGCCTTTTTTTTTCCCCCAGTCCAGGGCAAAAAATGCAGGAAAAATGCAGGTATTATCCTCTGTTCCTTTCATATCATTCAGCCAACAAGTTCTATTATGATATTGCATTACAGCCTACCCCACCACCACTGAATAAAGGCATATATATATTACTGTCAGCTACCAATCTCAAAGCTTCCAATTCCAGAAACATGAATCCATCCTGCAAGTCATCCTGCAGAGTAATAAGTATTAAAATTCTTTGTTCCCTCTATGCTTACATTGATCTCCTCTAGTTTCCCTCCAAAGGTTTAGGAAATGGTGTTTCACCACAAACACTTCCAAGCTCAGACTGCATGCTGGTAGGAATCTGTGTCTACCCTTAGGACTTCCTAGAGAGAGATTCCCAAGATTGATGTAGACACCTACCAAAGTATAAGCAATGGTATAAATGATAAATTAGGACTATTATATAAGCATATCAACCCTTGGAATATAAATTGTGGATTTGACTATGGATCTGAAACATTTTCCTCTCAAATGCAATCCTAGTTTGCAATCGTTTTTTGCAGACTGTACCTTGTAATTCAGGTGTAGTTCATGCTAAAAGAGGGGTTCACAGGGAAAATGTGTTGTCATTGCAGTCAGCCCTGCAATAAACCGTTCCCCTTCCTCACCAGCCATCCCTACTCTCTTTAATTCAGCATAAAGTATGACACCTCAGAATAAAGCAGTACCACAGTGATATTCTTTCTGTAGGTTTTGTAACGTGATCAGTTGTGTGCATGATGCAAGAAGCAGGACCAAGCAGAGCCTGCACATGCACAGGTCACTCACAGGTCACAGTGACCTCACTTTTGAGATCACTTTCTTGCATGCTCAGTGTGGCAACTGCATGTTCATTTATGAAAACTGCACCTCCAGTGATGATGCAGCATGAATTAAAATATATTTCCATTCAAGGCTCAGTGAACAGTTAACAATCCTGCAATGGTACTATAGTTCAGAAATTCATGCAGTTTCAAACACCTCAAACCATCTGTGTTCAGAAACATTAGAGCTTTGGTGTTAAAAGTGTTCTTATCAGTAGTTAGTTAATCCCATGATAAATCTGAGCAGTGAAATTAACAGTTTAGAAACAGAGTCAAAAGAAGCAATGCATGATATTTATTTCAACACATTTCTCTAATTGCTAATTGGACCTTCCTGGACCATGAAGATAATTAGGTTATTTTTTTCCTCTCATTTTGTGATATCTCAACTTCTGCATGCACTGTGCCTGGGAGAACACAATGTTCCAGCTGAGGGAAAAAAAACACTGAAGGATGGTAATTAGAGAAAATAGCAATGCAGAGTTGTGACCCATATCATGAACATTAACAAGTACTCAGGAAACAGATCTCACTAGGAGCAACCAGTTAATGATTGTATGAGAAGTGCCTTAAGTTATTCTGCTTGAAAAGGTGCAAGCTACTGAGCAGGGTAAAGTGCTTGCTGGCAAACTGAAAATAGGACTTGCAGACAGGCCCCCACCCAAACCTCACATCAAATTTCATATTTACAATTTAATATGTTTGTACATTGAGAGCATACAGAGGAGAAAACTGTTTCAGATACAGGCAGCATGACTGGTTCAGTAAGTGAAAAGGCTCTAATTTCTTGTTTTCATTAAGTGAGGAAAATGCATTTCATTATATGAGTGAGGTGACAATACCTTTATATTTTTAAGATGTCTGTATATTATTTAGGACATTCATATATATTTTCCAAGAGACATAAACATGTTCCTTGCAATTTAAATATTTGAACGTTTACCTGTGAAACTGTTTATACGTGACTCTCATTTAGTCTCTGAGTTCATTTACCATCTTTCACGTCTTTCTGTAAGTTTATTCCATAAAACTGAAATGAGAAGGACGATACAGTTTTTTCTGCTTAGTAGTGACTGTCAACTCCAGAACATTCAGCTTAGCTATCTTGTAGCCACACACATTAATCTCAAAACTTTGTTCAAGGTACAATGCCCAATGGCATCCTAAAGAGTCAAGACAAGACTTGAGACAAGCAAAGACATCTCCAGATATTTTGTCTATACGAAAGTCAGGCAGCAATTAATTAACACTTTTTTAAAACCTTTTTTTTCTCTTCTCAGGATTAGCCAGCTGAAATGCTTACAGACAGCACTACATCTCCAGCTGGTTGAGGCAGTGGAGAGAGGTGCACTCACATAATTTCACATCAGAAGACTCTGCCTTCAGCAGAAGGATGTGGCTGGAACATCCCCCGCCAGTGGTAGGCCTGAATTCAGGGGGAATCCTCGTAAAGAAAATGGCCAGCAAACCTTGTATTCAGTGCTGTAACATAACACACCTGATTTTATCTTCTTAAACTTCTAACTTTTATGAAGATTTCAGGAAAAATTCCTGCAAGTATTTTATTCATGCATTAGAATAGAATAGGCTGGGCATATACCTACTAAAGGAGAAAGTGGACTGTAAAATGAATATGGTTTTTAAAATTATTTTAAAAGCAACAAATAGATTTAATAGTTTTAATAAAGGAAATGCATTGTAGGAGCAACACCTTATAGGCTAAAAACAAATTAACGTGTAGTATGATAGTTATCTGAGTCACACATTTATGATCTTACACAGCACTAAAACACTAACTAGGAGGGAAGTGTAGCAACTTAATACAACTTAAAAGAAATGTCTTAATAATTAAGAAATTACATTATTTTATTTTTCGTCTATCACAAACAATGCCATCAAATTTATCTCATGTTTTTCCTAAGTAACTTAACATTTATAATCCCTTTAACCTGAATCAGTCTGTATCCATAGAGACAAAAAGAAAAAAAAAAAAAGAACAATATGGAAATGTATTAAAGATTCCATTCAGCTTTCCCTGAAGGCTTCCAAGCAGTTTCAATTATAGCTGTGTCAAACTTAACACTCTAATGGTCCCTTTACACGTTGTTTCATATATTTATACTCCATGAAATTACTGGTAGAAAATAAGGACCGAAGTAAAAAGTTCCTAGCAAAGCATGACTGAAGGCAAGCTTTAGATAAATTATACATCAATTACAATTCTATTCTTGTAGCTATTACTGATACAAGATGTTCATGTGTCTAAATAAAATCCTCTCACTGGTGTCGTTTTCCAAGTTGTACAGGCGCTCCAGAGTGTCACCAGGTAAAAGACAGATAGAAGTTGTGGGATTGTCAGTTGTGCTTTAATTCTCCTACTGAGAGGTTTTGGATTTTTTTAATTTACTAAAGCCTTTCATTTTTAGGTACCTCAATATTTATAAGGATTGCATATGGCCCGAGCTTCAGCTGATCTTCAGTTCAAGCCAAATCCATACAGTTTTTTTCAGCCAAATCCATACACTTTTTCAGCCAAATCTTTTTCTAGGGTTTGGTTTAGGCCCTTCAGAGATGCTGTCTAACTAACAGCAAAGTGTATCTGGCAGAGGCTTTATGTCCAGAACAGAGGGTAAATCATTTCCAAAACCTACTGGAAGGTGCTTGGGAGATGACAGGGAAAGAATTTAATTGTATTGTGAAAGGCTCTGTGGAAAATCCATAGGCTAAGAGAAAGCTTAATTAGCAGGAATATGTGGTGACTGGTCTATGCAGCTATGAGAATTAGAACAATATATGCACAGTTAACTGTTTTATATTTACATAGGTCAAGTACACAATGTACAGACTCGGTGCTGACTTCGTCAATGTTTGAATAAAAGTTTAAAATGTTTGGGGTTCATAGGTCAGAGCAATTAGAAACAGGGAGAATTTGGTGCAGGTTTGCTTTGCTTCAGTGAGAGACACCTCAAAAAGGTGGATGCTGTGAAAACATCACAGAAAATATTTGATTATGAGATACTTTTATCAGCGCAATAATATGCCTTGCTCACTATTTCAAAATGGGAAAAAAGTCTGGTTTCGTGTCAAATTATG
Organism: Cyanoderma ruficeps; assembly: GCA_008694505.1. Taxonomy (NCBI): domain Eukaryota; kingdom Metazoa; phylum Chordata; class Aves; order Passeriformes; family Timaliidae; genus Cyanoderma; species Cyanoderma ruficeps. The sequence continues at coordinate 4,783,474 of VZDJ01000028.1, read as the reverse complement.
ATCCAGTTCTTGTCAACAGATTAGCAATTAGGCCAGAGAAGCATATTGATATTCACATTTTGTGGAACTAAAATGCACTATATTTATCAGCTTTGAAATAAATATTGACAAGAAAAGATGGGGAAAATTTATTTGTTATCCCATCTGCCACTCAAAATGTCAAGTCTAAGCAATGCCATTTTTCAGTCCTTCCTGATATGTGATCATCAGATATTATTTATCTTTGCTTTGTGATGGTGTTACAAAAGAGTACTCAGAACTACAAAGGTCAAGTTGTTCCTTCTGGTTTGTCAAGCTGTATAATCCTTCTTCAGTGCACTTAGATTTTGGGAAAGATGTGGATGACAGCCCTTTTAAGAGAATTGAAAACTAGTTCTGACATTGAAAATCTTTTGGAGAAAACAAAATTTATCGATCATAGATCAACAAAGTCACATTATAAAAACTATTAGGGATTTCTATCACTGTACATTTGTCATCATATGCCCCTCATGGCTAGTGAGGATGAATATGGCTACAGGGACCCCTTATGCACGTTATCAGAAGGGCTGAATTCAATGGAAACAGTGCCTGTCAACTTTCCTGCTTTGGGAAATGGCCCTTTTACCCTTCCATGGGAACATAATTTTGCAGTAGTTCAAATGAGTCTAATGGTGGTTTGGAGTCCAAGGTTAAAGTTTCAGTCCCATAATAATGACTGATCCATTCAGTGGCTGGGATGGGATTTTAGTCCATACATGGTGGGATGATGTTATAGAGACTATATAGAGTTGCTACTGGGATTGATTAAAGGATGATACCTCGCTTTTTTCTGTGTGAACAAAACTGAGCCCTTTGGAGGGAGGAACTGCAAGGGAAACTGGTTTACATTTACTCTCCGACTACACCATTTGGGAGAACGTTTCTGAAAAACTACCTACATGTGATATCTGATATAAAGCTTAACTGAGGAGCTTGGCCCAGGAATATTCTTTTCTGGAGGTTTGAACATTATCAGTTTGGAATAAGAAAATTCTGTGCTTGAGCGATTTTAATTTTTTTTCCTTAGAAACAGCTTACAGCTTGCAGCTGTGTGGACAGATGCCACTGAGTTGGAAAGGTTGTCTGTAACTGTCTCACAAATTCAGGATGTGGATATTGATTACACAACTCAAAGTTGTCCACATTGCTGGATTTTGGGGGTAAATACACATATATCTGCAAAACAGCATTATGAAAGCTAGTTATTGCTAGCAGCATATACATTTAATGACAAAAGAGTATGACTTCTGTAGGCTCAACCTCACATACTCATTTGCAGATGTTAATGAGGTGGAAAATTAAAAAAGACAACAGTATGTGGTATTTGCTAATTCCAGCCACTAAAATAATTTATTTTACGTGCCTAGATCTAAAATTTTCTTAGCCAGAGATCACCATGCTCCAGATTTAAATCACAGAAAATGTGGAAGTGTAAATTATTGAAATTTGTTTTCACTTGGGGCTGTTTGGCTCATCTGTGAAGATGTACAAGTTAATTATTTTTATTCTATTAGAACAATATCACTAATGAGATGTGAGCAGAAGGGAGAAGAAGCATGCAGCTGAAGTTATTGTCAGAGTCTCTGCTGGTAGTGCTATTTTGTATGCTCCTGAGAATAGAATAACAAGTACATCCATATAATTTAAGAAGTCAAATTACATTTTTTCTCAGCTCACTTCACATAACAAATAACATGTTTGCTATAAAGTCCAAAACTACATGTCAAAAAAAGCAACAGGCTTGTGTTGAATAAATTTCCAGCAACAAAAGAAATTAGATACTAATGAAAAAGAATAAGGCATATTGCTATCTCAGTACTATAAAGTGTTCTCAAATCATTTTTAGAATTGGGACCTTGGTTGTGCAGTCTTTGGCTCAACCAATGGGACAGAGACATACATTTTGTCTCCATTGGCCCGTGGCTGGGTAACAAGACACCTTTTCTTTCCTCAGAGGGGTCTCAGAGCCTAATAAACCCTTATTTTCATCTCCTGGGCAGTGGCAGAAACACTCCTTCCACCATTCTCAGAAACATGCATTGCTGGAAGATCCCTTAGTGCCACAAGGCCACACCTCCCTGTGCCACAGCTTCTGCATTCCAGTCCTGAGCACAACACAAAACCCAGCAAGGCCGAGGACAGGGTTTTTACCAATTCTCATGGGCTCAGCTGCTTCCTGACTTGATTTGAAAGATTTATGGTTGCATCTGACCCTTGGCAATACCCTCGTCTTTGTTGGTGACTGACACAAGACAAAAGAAAATTTTGTTCTCTTTAATTTGCATCTTTTTTTTCCAAATCTGTGCATGGGCCTCAGTGTTTGAACACAGTTCCTGCTGATTTAGACACGGAGAGCAGAGTTGAAGGGACTAAAATGGTTAAAAAATATTGCATTCGCCCTTCAAATATATCTGTAATTATTTTTTTCTTTTAAAACCCCGAAAGATAAAGACTGAAAAAGTGTATGTGACATTTTTCATTGACTGTATAGTCTTTCCAAGTCCTACTGATAGTTATCCTACTGATAACTTTAATGACACAGTTACTATTTTTTGCCTTCCAAGCAATCATGATCTCAATGGAAGTGACAGTAAGAGATGCTCCCACTGAAACTGTGTCTCAGGAGATAGAGCTTTATTGGAAGAAATTCAATACACTTTTGACACAATGAAAACACTATTAACAGTAACTAAAATATATTCATAAAAGCAGTTTCTTTTCAATAGCAAAATCCTTGGTATTTACGCTGTTAAAGAAAGAAAGGATCTCTGTGGAGCTTTGCAGTGACATTGTGCTCCCCTCCCTGAAGCCCTGTGGATGCAATGTGACTCT
>VZDJ01000028.1:4393957-4780605 GCA_008694505.1 Cyanoderma ruficeps | reverse complement strand
TCTTCTCTTCTCTTCTCTTCTCTTCTCTTCTCTTCTCTTCTCTTCTCTTCTCTTCTCTTCTCTTCTCTTCTCTTCTCTTCTCTTCTCTTCTCTTCTCTTCTCTTCTCTTCTCTTCTCTTCTCTTCTCTTCTCTTCTCTTCTCTTCTCTTCTCTGAAAGATTGGTCTCAGTGAAAGTGACACTAAAATGTTCCCACTGAAATCCTGTCTTTGGGGATAGGAATTTCATGGAATTGATTTAGCTGTGGCACAGTGAAAACACTAGTAAGAGTTTTACTTTTCAAATGCAAAATCCTCAATAGCTGAGACTTCAAAGGACAGCAAACACCGCAGCTGGAGCAGAGCCTTGATGCATTTTGCAAAGCTGAGGACAAACAAACAGGTCCACCATCAATAAGCCTTTATTATATTTTGAAGAGAAAGTTAATAAAGTTTCCCAAATTTAACATAGCAGAACAAAAATTTTCATTCCATGCTTAGTCTCTGTACTTAAACTCCGTGGCACAAAAGATCTCCTTAAACTGCTTCTAATAAATGGACAGTGTTTCTAATCCAATTACAACAACTAGAGAGGCCAAAGTGACTTCGAAACACAAACCTGAGATATGAGGCAGCTGCAGGGGAGAAAAACCAACTGACAGTCACCGAGTCTACCATCAAGCTCACGCTGTGGCCTTATCCTTCTAAAGATTATTTCATGCAACTTCACCTGACAGGAAGGACAAGATGGGCAGTGTCAAGCATTTCTCTGTGTCCTGTCCACAGAAGCTACACCACGCTGGGATTATGGATCCTGCACCTGAAGTGTTTGAAAATTTCAGCAGCAAGCAGCTAATGATCTTTACTGCATGGGCATTAATGGAAATTTCTGCCACAAACTCTTGACAGTAAATGATATTCCTGGGAAAGAGAAAAGAAAAAATAGGCAAAAAAACCCCCACCAAAAACAGAGAAAACCCCCACAGACCCCAAGGTCTGGAACAGTCAAACAGCCATTTTCTCCCCTAACAGATCTAAAAAATGTGGAATCTTTTAATCAAACTTAAACATCACTTTGAACTACTCAAAACAATACTGGGAGTGGGAATAAGGTCAATTTCAATCTGAAGTCTTGCAACTAAAAGGCAACTGAAAGAAACAAAATAAATTGGAATTGTTAGGCAAACTTCTATTGTTAAGGTCACCTTCTGTTCTCATTTTATGACATCTAGCTGTATTTAAAACTTAGCAACTCACCTTTCTTGCAAATGAAATTTTTTCTTTAGCACCAGCCTTTTGTCATATCTGCCTGATTTTGTTATGCAATTTTCCCTCAGTGATTCCACTTTCTCTGTGGCAGTGTATTTTACAAGAACAAGCAATGGAACCAAAATGAAACGCTGCATGTTACAAATATTTTACCTTTTTTTAAACTATGAATAGAACCAATCTTACTCCAAAAACAATAATAAAACAAAAGTAGTATGAATGGAGAACTTGTAGATACTGTCATTGCTGACACACACAAGATGACTCAGAAAATGAAATCTTAATCTCCTCAAATAAATGGGATCTTAGCTGCTGACTTTTATGTGCATGGTATTTCATGCAAAGAGCAATAAATGTGTATTTTCTTGAGAGTGTGAGAATGACAGCAGTAAAAAATGTTCTCAGTGGCATCTCTTCAGGGCAGTTACAACCCAAGTTGAAATAGCAAGAAAATGAACTTAGTAGTTATTTTTACCATTCTGCTGTCTTCCATGTTAATTGAAGAGGATTAGAGTTCTCATGTGTTCTAATCTAAAATAATTCATTCACACTATTTGTTTGCAATTAAACAAATCTAAAGAGAAGAAAGAGAGAGAGAGAAAGAAGAACATTTGAGGTGCCAATCAGTACAGTCATAAAATGCCTTTTTAAAGCCCTTCTGCACCCATTTAGATATAGATCTGAGAGGAACAGACAGGATGCTACATAAGGCCATTCTGATCCTCTAAACTCTGAGGCCAGGAGACTCTGGGGTACTGGTGGGTGTTGGCATCCCAGCCCTGTGCCCTCAGCCCGAGTGCCAGCAGGTGCCACAGTGCTGTTCCTGTTAACAAGGAACTCGCTGCGCTCACTCCTGGCCTGCCACATCCCATCCCTCCTTCTGACACGTTGAGCTCTAGGATGATAATCATCATCTTCATATTTGTCCATGTGTAAAATTCCTCAGGATCACATTTTCCAAGAGGCCTCAGACTGATTGCTAACATTTCAGCAGCAGCTCTCGTCTGAAGCTCTGCACACACAAAATTCCTTCTGTATTTGTAGAGATCGAGAGATGTTGCATCAATCAAGCAGCAGAGGAGCTCTCTGAACTGTGTGCTCTGGCAGCACTGGTTGTTTGAAGTTCACAAAGGAGCTGTGTTGTGTTCTTTGCTGTTGAGCACTGCCTGGGAATTTATTGTCCTCTAGTTTTTCATGCAAAAGCTTGATAGTGAAACCATCAGTACAGAGTGCTGAAAAGACAGATTACAGCAGCCCTGGAACAAAGATGACTTTGTTTTTGTGTTTCTCTTCCCTCACCTTCCAATTCTATTCTAACCTTTTTACTTATTTTCTTTACAATATTTTAATTTTTTTTTTACATTTAATAAAATGCACTTTTACATTTACATTTTAAGGTTTGTGTACTCTCCAAATATTTATTTTATGAATAAAACGCAGTCCTTGGAAGAATCGCTAACGAACAAATTTTTGGTAATAATTTTCAATGTTTTACCTTTTTACCTTTTTATTTCATGTTAAAAATACACTTGTACAAAACAGAAATCTGGATTTCCAAAATAAAACATATCTGTATTTTGACAGAAAAAAAAGAAGAAGCCACAAACAAATGTTTCTTGCATTCCTCCAGAGAAGCATCAGTTTGAATCCCAGATATCATGATACAGTCACCAAACTATACCTTGTCTGATGGTCATCAAACAAATATCTCAAGATGCCTCTTTGGATTTAGGCCAAAATCATGTGTTCAGAAAGCAAAAACCCACACTGTGTTTTGTGCTTCAAGTATCAGATAAGTTGTACTGTGCAAATGCTGGGCTCCCTTCCAAGCCTCCACAGGCTGCAAAACAGAATTGCAAGCAAGAAATTGTCCCATGGCAAGGCTTCTCTTTCAGTGAGCACCCAAATATATCTGCATTTTTTTCTAGCTCTTGATTTAAACTTTATTTATACTATGATTTTTAACCAGTTATTTTTAAAATAAACTATTTTAATCATAAAATGTGCTACTTTACAAGCTGGACTAAGAGGAATAATCTTCCAATTCCTTCATTCATTCCCATTCACAAATACCTTTGGACTACGAGGAAGTGTGGCCTCCCAAGGGACAGCTGAGTGTTGTCCCAAGGCAATTCTTGGTCCCCTTTGGGCATAACCAAACCAATCCATTTGATGTAAAAGTAGCTGTTGAACCTAAGCAGGTACATGTTGGTCCTTATGTCATTCAGTCTCTCAATAAAACAGGAACACCCTTTGTGCACCCACCAGAAACCAGAGCAGAGCAGCAAAAGCAGTTCCTGTGAACAAACCTCTCAGCTGGGGCTGGCTTTTGTCCCTGCTGTGCCAGAGGGCTCAGAATGCAGCAGGACATGGGTGGAGCTGTTGGTGCCTTCCCCCTGAGCCGGGCCCAGAGTTAGTGTTGAAGGGTTTGATCCCAAATGAGACTGTGAGAAACAACCATGGCCAGCATTAGGTACCTGTGTCTCACGGTGACACATAATGAAATGAACAGCGTGGAAAACTGCATATAAATTCATAACAAATTCACAAAGTCCAATTCTCTTATTTAATTATTTCAGCAAATATTGGATCCATGTTTAATTCACAATTATGCTGAAAGTTTTACCAATGGGTACACTCTCCCAAGGGGTGACATTCCCTGATAAGGTTGAACAAGATGTGGATTGGAGTGGTTTCCTGCTGTAAACAATATTTCCTAGTCCCACTGCACATCAGTGACACTTTACAGACGGGTCTTACAGTGCATACGAGCAGTCTGAACAAACACAGAGGTGTTTGCACAATAAGCCCTGTTTGTGATGGGATCTGCATGCATTGCTTTGGTAGCATCAATGAGGACAACTTCCATGAGTAATATATTATAGTAAATCCACAGAAAGCCTAAAGAGTCACGTATGAGCAGCCGTGATTCAGCACCACTTCAAACAGGAATAGAATACCAATTGGTGCAGCAGAGAGATGCAACACAACCAATGCTTCACTCAAAAATATCATGGAAAAACTCCTGTTTCTTCACTTTATAAAACAGTTTCCACCATCCGGTTCTCCCCTCCTTCAGTGTTCATAAAATAGTGAATTGAGACAGAAAAGAGAAGCTTTAGTTGACTGCAAAGGGTAAAAAAAAGCTTTACAAATACAAAAAGCATTTAGATCTTTCACAAATGGTTACAAGTTATAGTGGATGCAAAGGAAATCATCAGTAATGAAGTAGACAAAATGTAATGAAGCAATAGTTTTAAGTCGCTAGTCCCAAGAAAGACCAAATCTTGATGTTTGCACTCAGTGTAACAGATAAAATTTCTTTGCCACAGGCTGGAGTTGTTGGTAATGTTACAAAGTGGTTCTGAGTGTCAGAATCTGTTGTTAAACACAGAATACCTCATTCCACACAGCATTCAGCATTTTTTAAATTTTAAATATAGTCTTACATATTTGTTGTACTGAGGCATCTGCAGCGTTGTAATACATCAGTGGAACTGATAGAAAAGTAAGGAATTGTTTGTCACTCTCAGAAGCATCAGAAAATGGCTGAGGAACAATCCATGCTAAATAAAAGCATTTCTTTCCCAAAGTCTTTAAAACAGCTTGAAAAAATCTTTGTTCATTATTACTAATAGAGAAGAAAGTCACAAAGGTCTGGTAGAAACAAATTGAAAAGTATTTGGCTTCTCTCCTCTGCCTTTCATGCCAGGCACTTGCACCATTTACAAGGCTGTGTCTATGAAATTTCCAGCTATTTTTGCTACCAGCAGAGATGCACAGCGTGAAGCTTACCCACATCAAACTGCCTCCTCCAGAGCCTACCAGTCACTCATCTTAATGTGTTTCTGTCTTGCTAATCAGCTTGGTCAATCTCTGGGTTTTTGCATCTCATGTATGTCTACACATTATAGTGCTGGTGGTTTATTGAATTTATGAAATTTCTTTACCCTGATGGACCAGCCAATGAGTTTTCTGCTGATAATTTTACTGTGGTAGTAAGCTTCATCCATCATTCCCTTATTTATCTCTGGAAGCGAAGGCAATAGTCACAGAGTCTTTGAAAAAGGGTTTGTGACCTGACCCTGTGCATTCAATGAAAACTAATAATGAATTGATAATAACGGGATTTTTCTTAGGAGTATGAGACCTGTCAAAGCATAGGCTGGAAAGAAAGTTCCATTAAATAGCTTGGCAATGATGCAATGTTGGGTGACCTGATTGTTCCTCCTTCAAGAGCTATAAATCAATAGCACGTGCCCAGATTCATGAGAAAAAAGTTAAAATCTCTTTCATTAAATGCTATTCAAAGGATTTTTATTATGTGTTTTCATACATTATTTAATAATTTGATTTATAATAATTCTTTTTATCAAACCGTGAAGAATTGCCATTTCATGTTCTTTGCATTATAGTCTCTACAACTGCATAATGAAAAGGTAAATCTAGAAAGAAACAAATTGTTGTGTCCATCCTCCATAGAAAATAATATCCAGATCCAGATAGGTGCTATTTTGCCTGATTGAGGGAAAAAAAAAAAAAAAAGCTGTAGTTTAAAAAATTTCCTCTGACATTTTTCATGATTAGTTTTCAACAGGCATATTGGGTTTCTATTTTACATACAGATAAATGTTCACCTCTTTTCCAGCAATGAAAAATATCTCCAAAATAATACAAAATGAATCCTCAATGGTACCTTCATGAATCACATGAAACTGTGTGCATAGAACAATATTTTCTGGGGTGTCAGAATCTCACTTTGAATGCAAAACACTGAAGCAGGCTCTGTGTCAGTCCCGTATGAGACTGATCCTTCAGAAGAACCTCAGCCCCACACAAGGCAACTACCAAGAAAACAAATATTTTTCTGCTCTACCTATACAACAACCAAAAAAAGTGAAAAACCTCAAACAGAGCAAGAGTCACAATAATATTTTTGTAAAATTTTGCACAGTAATTCACTGAAGGGTCTATAAAACAGTTGCTGATGAAAAACAAAACAAAAAGAAATGGTAAATGAAACTAAGGTACTTTTGGGGGAGCAATGCCAACACAACCTCCCTGCCTTGGGGACTGACCTTTCCTGGCTTCATGTTAATCAGAAAACCTGGCAGTACAGGAATGCAGAATTTGGACAGTGCTTTGACTCCAAACCTTCCTAGTACTGAAGGTGGTAATGTCCTAAGATCCTCATTTAGAGCCAATACAATTTATATAGTCTGTCTTAAGATCAGACTTGTTAATTTAACCACACTGTTACTGAACTGGTACAGAACTGATTGATTCCTATAATTTCCTGTATATATATTTATTCATCAATAAGTTATACAGAGCTTTGCCTGAGTCAGATGTTATCCTTTCTCTTTAAACAGTTTCTTTCTCCTTCTTGGTGTTTCTCCTGTTCACTTTTATCCCTCTACATTGTTTAATTAAATTAATTTTAAATAAATAAAGGTGTTTTAATTAAATTCCATTTAGAAGAGCAAATATATGCTACCTCATCTCTCCCTTTTTTATTGTGTTAAACTAAACAAAGCTTTGCTACTTCCACAGTACTTTTTCCACTCCCTTTTCAAACCTGTACTCTTTTTCTGAATGCTAATTTTCCTTCATTTTGTGGGACCAGAAACTAAACTTTTGCAGACAGAAAAGTTCATTACTTACACAACAATACCACTGCTCTTGTGTATCCACACTTGTCAGAAGTCAGAGTCCACAGCTGTGGGAGCTTCACTGGGCACAACTGAGTATGGAACAAGGTGCACTTTTAGTACAGCAACATTTACCCTACTGAGCATTAGGAAAAAAGGGAACTGGAAGTGGAAAAAGTGAGATTTGCAATATTCGCTGTCTGGGGAGAGCATCTTACAAACAAAGCAGGAGAAGACTATTTATGTTCAAGTAAACGTTTCAAACAAAAGGTGCAACTATTTCCTCAAAAAATTGTCAAGAGAAATCTTTTATCCTTTGGTTCTCCTTGCTCTGTGATCACCTTCTCCTTCCATCTGCAGTGTGACAAATATGTACGAGCACATGTGTAAGTGCTTGCATTTGTCATTGTCTGTGGGCTTTCAGAAAATGCTTTTGCTTAATGGAAGCATTGGATCTTTGTGTGAAGGCAAGGCACTGTTTAGTGCTGAGCATTCTGCTGCGTTATTTGCATGCTGGATTTTATTCAGAATCACACTTTGTATTTTCCAGTCTTTTTTTTTTTCCAGTATAGCTAGCAATTCCAATTCTTTGCTTTGTAAACTAAATCCACTGAGTCATTATATCATCTTTCTGCCAAAACTTCTGTGGTCTCTTACTTTAAACAATCTTGTTTTTCCTAAGCCAGGCATTGCAGCAGTGTTTTAGTTATTTTGGGTGTTCTGGTCCCTGATACAATCTGTCCCTAAATTCCATTCCTCAAAGACATTAATCCTACCTCACTAACTATGGAACTGCTTTGGGTTTTATTCTGATAATGCAACATTCTTTAAGTCTCTAAAGTAAAGCCTGATTTGTTTTGTTCGCTTTCTCTAAGCTGCAAAAAAAATCAGAGGTGTTACTGTGCTCAATATCTTAAAATACCTTTAAAACAATAGCTAAGACTTATTGTTCTTTTCATCTCAATCTACTTATTCGAACCCTTTCAAATTATCTGCACCACCTGGAATTACAATAAAATTTAAAATCACTCTTCTTTTTGGTAACACCTTTGCTAATTTTTTTTTTTAAACTGACTTTTTTCTCCCTGCAATTGCTTCATTTCAAATGCTATGAGTAAAAATAACCAAATGAGAGTTAGGAGTTTTGACACAAATTGGAGGGGAATGCTTAACAGTGCAGCTGCTGTGCTGGACGTTAGAGGAAGAAGTTTGAGAGAGGAGGAGGAAGATGTGGGCACAGGCTCAGTTCAGTGTCCCTGCACCACAGTTCCAGTCCTCCAGCCCCACTGTCTGCTCCAAGGCAGCTGAAGGAGCACCTCTGCCACTCCCCACACATCTCCCACCACTCTGTCTGTGTCCCTAATGGAAAATGTCCGTACTTCTGGAACAGTCCTGTCTCCTGTGATGTGTGGTGCAGCACAGAGGGTCGGGGAACACAGAAGGGTACATGGAATATGTTCAGAGGCCATTTACTGTCTGTTAGAGTGAAAAAACTCTGGAAGTGGGAGGCCAGATGATGGCCACCATAGCGCACAATTGCTTTCTCTGTAGAGCTCAATGAAAATAAATATTTGCAGAAAAAAATAAAATTATTTTCTTAGGTTACCTGCAAAGCCACAGCATCAAGATATTCCACATATCAATGCACAAGGTATCTCACTGAGTCAGCTTCTCTGCCAGAAAAAGTCAGCACAAATGTCACCATGGTGGTGTGTATCTCTGCTGAAGGAATCTCCAGGTGTGCTCAACACCTTGCCCAGGCTCACCCTCTGAAGCCATGATAGTTACCATGGCAGCCACCAACAGAGACCTTACAGGACCCAGAAAGGCAACCAGAAATACCTGAATAATGTCATTTAGCACACAGCAGTAATCTCCTACAAATTCAGCCAGGATTTCTCCACTTCAGCCCATTTTTTATTCCTTTTACAGACCTTGCGCTGGAAGACAATATTTTATCTATTTTGTTTGATTAATTTGAATAAATTTCACATCCTGCTTTGTAGTTAGGTATGAAAAGCTGTTCAGAACTGCTCATGTGATTTAGGAGATGAAAACCAATAATATGCAGCCACATAACTTGCCAGAGCCACGCTGGTATCCTTGCACTACACTGCACTGGCAGAAGAGGATGCCAGCTTCCATCTGGGAACATCACATGGAATGCTGGGTTGTGGAAACAGCTCTTTTCTAAGTCACTTAAGTGCTTTTTAATTTCTTGGCAGCAGTGTTTGGTGAATTTTCCGGGTTACAGCTAATTTCATTTGAAGAAAATGCAAGCAATGACTATTTCAAATAATATGAAAAAAACCCCAAATTATCACAGAGGGAAAATGAAGAGAAAAATAAGCAACAATAATGGAAGAAAACATAAGCACATATGCTTGGCTAAGGTGCATTAACTGAAATGCACAGTCAGCATTCCAGAAAGTCATTATTTTTTCCTTTAAAAAAAAAAGGCAAAACAAAATACATGGGGAGTATTCCTTTTTTCTTATGGAACACTGTATAGACTGTCAAGAGTTAAATCTTGGGCAAAAGCAATCCTAGGTAGCACTAAGACAGCACCTAACAAGCAGAATCTCCCAGCAGCAGGGAGCAAGTGAGTTGGAGAAGTGATGAGGAGAGAAGAGGAGAAAATATGAGTCCTATGCAAGTCAATTCTTCCTACCAAAATAGAAGCAGCAGAAGGAACAAATTAGCAAGGTTTTTTTAGGTACAACACAGAGCAGTTGAAAAGAAGGATGATGTAATTGGGGTCATGGAGATTTGGCTTATGCTGGAGACTGGCTAAGATACCTAACTGAAAAAAAAGAAGGAGGTTTATAAAAATGGAAAACAAATGCTGGGAAAGGGGAGATTCAACTCCTAAACTTCATATTGCAGATTTGATAAGGAACAGAGAACACATTATCATTTCCACAGAGGTGTGGAAGTGAAAGACATTAGATGTTGGGATTCCATAATAACCCCATGTCCTAAAAGGCAAAATATGCCATATGATCCCACATACTCCACCATGGTGGAACTTCTCTGCAGCTTGCCTGGGAACACCAACAGCCTATTTGGCCTACTGGGAATGGAGATGTGAACAACAGAGAGCAGGGAGCTGGCTGAGATATTACAGTCAATGTTCCTTTGTGATCAGACACCCTGGATCAAGCTACAGCTGTTGTATCTGGGTTTTTTTCCATTTCTGTTGATTCCCTATGGTTTTTAGGACCTGATACAGAGGATATTTTAAATTTTCCCCTCTTTCAGGATATTCATACAAAATTATTAACTTATTTTCTGCAATGATGATAAGAAGAGAGCAAAGAGGTGAGGAGGTGTTGCCAGCTGTCCAGCAACTGCTGAAGGAAACACAAGTAGTGGGACAGCTAATCTCTGACAGACTGCTCACCTACCATGATGCAGAGAAAAGAGCCTGCCTCTGGCAGGAATTAATGAACAGCAGAATCTGGCAACAGTCTTCTGCTTACAATAAAAATCTGAATCTGTGGCTTCAGAAGAGACTGAAATTCCTAAAGGCTGACATTCCAGATCTAGTGCAATTGAAAAACATCACTAAATGGGCCATCACTGATGGGCCAAACACAGGTAGAAATGCAAGGGTGAGGAGACTGAATTTTGGAAGACCTCTTCAAAGGCTAGAAGTGACATGCCTTAGAAACAAAACTGCTTTGAACCTCTGTATCTTCTGAGCCAAATGATTCTAACATCTGCATAAAGATCCAAATGTCATCTTTGCATGAACAGCTTGAAAGGCTCACACACACCTTTCACTCTACCTCAGAAATGCCTTCCTTCCATCTTTACTATTAGTTACAGTAGATTTTCATCAGTTACCAACATGGGGTAGAACATCATTAATCAACAACTAAATACGATATAAGGTACCCACAGGGTCTCAGCATCTTCCTTCATGGTCCCTGTATTAAAATCTTTATTAAATATTAATGAAGTTTCTTGAAACTGCTCCTGCAATGAAGCCTTTTCAAAGGAAACACACAGCTGATAATGTGCTTCAGTTCAAGTATTTACAAATGTCTTCTGCTTCCACTGTTGAGAATCAGTTAAATAACTACAATTTGTGCCACATCTTTCCTCATGCAAGCTATGGCTGATTCCAGCAAAGTATCTGAGCATGCAGCCTGGTATAATTCTTTCAATTAATTAAATATGAAGGGTAATTTATAGCAGAGAGGTAATTAATTAAAAAAAAATCCCAAAACAAAACAAGCCTCAGGTAAATCTCTGCAGACAATTTTCCTCTTTCCTTCAGACTCATGCCATATTTTTGCCCCTTTTCCTTGAGCTTTGTCCTCTCCCATACTCTGCTGAGCAGATATGCAGACTTTAGACTCGGGTTTATAAAGGTACTTTCAAAATACAGACATTGAGCTTTTTCCAATTCATTAAATTATACTTAAAATTGACCTTCTGGTCATTTCTTCAAAGGTGTCCTTCTAGCTTCAAAATCACAGGGCTCTAGGCCTTCTAAAGCCCTTGTCCCCACGCTTCTAAGGATCTCCACAGCATTTTATCCTATTTCCATCCTTTTCATTCTTTAATTATTTACAATTATAGCTATGTTTAACTATGAATAATCTAATAAATACCTTGAAATCCCTCGCCTTTATTTAATGTTAATCAAAGATATCATCAAAATAAGTTACAATAGTTACAATGATTTAGAGAACCTTAGGCACCAAAACAGTTTAAATAAATTGACACAGCACTCAGAAATATGCTAGAGTGATGAATTATTTCTAATCCATTAATATTGCAAACTCCTTTTACCATTTCAAGGCTATTTTTATGTGGATTCAGGGCTTATACTCTAATGTTATTTATTTGAAATAGCAAATAAAGGCAAACACTCAGCTAGTGAACCTTTATGCTTCCTTAGGATTCCATTTCTCCACTCTATCTGCCTGGGCTCTTTAAAGTGCAATATTTTATTATGCAATATTTATATTCTATCAACCAGCTATTTGGCACACACAAACCATCATACTTACTGATGCAACTGAGAGGTGACATTCTGTAACCATTGAAGTGCCGGGTACATATTTTGGAGGGATCATTATGTAATTCTTGATTGCATGACTTAGCACTGTTTAAAGCCTGGGTATTTAACAATAGTTAGCTGTTATATTTCAAATATTTGTGAAAGAAAATAATAAATTCTGTGAAAATTCTGTGCACTGATAACTGTGCACAGAATTTCAGACCTTCTCAAATGGAAAAACCTGGATTATTTGGTCTGATGGAAGTGGGGTTAACTGCCATGTCTATAGAGAATGGGGATGGTGAGAAGAGAAGGAAAGACAAACACCAAGAGAAAGGGAATAGGGGGTGTGATGAAGTTCTTTTAGCTCCTCCAAATTGGAGAAAGAAAATTACTATTTCTAGAATTCAGAAATGTTAAGCATGATGGAAAAGATGGAAAATCATGATGTGCCATAAGAGCAGTACTCTACAGAGTTCAAGACTTTTATCATCTGGTTGGAGTTACAGTCCTTGGATTATCTTTTGACAGTGTATTGTAGCTCTCCCTCTGGGGCTGAGGGCTCCTGGTTTAGCTTTTTATTCCCATTTTCTCCAGTTGCTCGCTTTCACTGGCACAGTATTGATGAGGGCAGGGCCTTATCCTCCCTAAACGTGTGTTTAGTGTCTGTGAAATCTGGTAGTTCTACTATGCAGGACAGTCAGTGAGAGTTGTTTTGTATTGGGTGCTCAGAAATGTAAATAAAATAATAAGTGTTTGTTCAAATTTTTAGTGTTGTACGTCCTTTTACTAACACTTTATTTATTCAGTAGGCTCAGCGATTAATATAGCATGAGTAAAAGGCTTTTGGAACAATAACTGATGCTCCCAAATGACTATTCTACACAAACTGTAGATTTTAATTTGATCTCATTTTTAGTTTGGAAATTAGGGAGCAAGACGTTTTAAAATGTTGCAAGTCTGCCAAATTTCCTTTCCCACAGCAAATGGTGGCCATCTGAGAACAAATTTGAAAGACAGATAAAAGTCTGAAGTTCTTACACACAATTCTGGAAATCAACAGCTGTACAGGAAAGAAACCAATTAGTGTTCTAAGAGAGGGAAAGACAGGATTCAGCCATTATACACTTCTCATTGGCAGCTGCATGTTAACTGCAGAAAGTGCTATTTCCTGCCAGTGTGATCATCACAGCAGACCTGGGAAGGAACTGGGAGTAATGCAGTCAGAAGAGAGGACTTAGGACACAAAGGAAATAAATCCATAGGGAGCCAACCTCATTAATTTCCCTGATCATAATGAAATATTCTCTTTCTTAACAACTACTTTTTTGCATTATAATTGCAATTTTATATATGTGTATACATTGACTACACACACAAATGAGTAGCAAAATATCAATTTACNTCAGGAGAACCAGCAGGTGAACTGCATGTCAAGGAGACAACTGAGCAGTAAATATTTTTCAAGGCACAAGGGATAAACCACACAGGTATTTCCTTTTTGAGAGGGAATATCAAATTTTTCAGATTAATAACAGTAATGAGAAAAAGGATATGGATGAATTTCAGAAAGGAGGGTGTGAAGAATGGGACAGAGAGAGGAAGGAAAGGAGAGAAAAGAAAGGGAGGAAGAAACAGAGAGAGAGAGGGAAAGGGGGAAAGAGAGAGGAAAAAAAGAGGAAAGAGAAAGAGAGAGAAATAGAGAGAGAAAGACAAAGACAGAAAGAAAGACAGAAAGAGCAGGATATTGATAAAAAAATTGAAGAAAATGAGATTACAACTAACAAAGAAGAGTTTTGGTTTTGTTCTCAGTGTTTTCTCTAGAAACCCTTAAAAAAGGATGGGAAGGAAATTATGTGTTTTCTTGTTTAGCTTTTCAACTACTGCTGCCAGGTTCTGGAATCTAGAAGATGGAAAGGGACAGCAGTGCTATGGGCAGGGAAGATGTACGGGGAGGGGAGAAGTGCGTTTTGATTATGAACTTTTAATTTAGCAGCAAACAATTGTTGAAAATTCAGAATACTATCCAAAATAAATAAAAATATTGTGGGCGACGGATTTCAGTATTTCATGGTACTATCAGCTCTTACCAACAGAAAGAAGCAAATTGTATTTTTAAACTGAAGTCACAGGATAAGTGTTAAGACTTTAAAGGATCTGTAGCCTGAGCTATAAAATGCTGCTATAACAGTCGGTTGTAAATCTCCCTGACAGTTATGTCTGCAGTTCTAAAACTGAACTACTGAAACAGTGATACAATAATAATAAAAGCAATGCAACATAAGTCCTGGATGTACTAGATTTATGAATAGGATATTCCTTCTTGAAAAGGGCAGAGAAACCCCAATTAGCTAGGAAAAGAAAGATTAATAGATTTTTTTCAGTATCCCCCAATGTGGCTATCACCCAGACAATGAATTATGCATTCCTTAAACTCATCTGATTCTTCAGTAATGTCATGCTAAAAAAATTTACACTTACAATTTACACCTTGTTTCTGTATTTTGGTGTAGCAAAGGAGATCACTATCAATATTTCACAGGAATAAGGAAGAAATGGAGAGTAAAAGAATAGGAAGAGCTGTCTACAAAGTCTGATCAATACCAAACATCAATAGGGCTTGTACTTCTGCACCACCAGCTTACCAGAATACAAGAGTATTGTTATAGCAATTTTCTGGCTTGATTTCTTCTGTAGAACATTGTTCAGAAGATTTTTAAAGGAAGTTTTCCGCAGAAGCTCAGTATAGCAGTAATTAGAATCTTTATATCACTAAAGCAACACTTAGAAACCTTGAACCTTAAAAATATTGGATTGAGTCCTATTTACATAGACCTTAATGCTGCATTATGTACTTGAGCACAGGAACAATCCCATCAATTTAAATTAGATTTAAATCAGATTTAGATTTAAATTAGGTGCTTGAAGTTAGACGGGGACATAAATATTTTGAACACCTGCCTCTTTTTCTTCATTGATCTAGTGCAACAGACCAAAGCAAAGTCAAATCTAAGTCAGAAATTGTTGATCTCATCCTCTTCCTTCACTTCAGCATCAGACTGCAGCTGGGGGAAGCACAGTCCTGTGGGCTGCCTTCGGAGACATCATGAAACTGGGTAATGCTGATTGTGGCCAGAGGTTATGGTTCCACTGGATGGCCACATGAAGAGGAAATACCTATGGGATTATCTCATACCATTAAAATTGCATTTGACAGGTCTGAGTATATAATTATATAAAAATTCTTCAATAATTTAGCATAATAATAACTCAGCTTCCACTGTGCTTTGTACAGACATGAGGTGGGTAATGGTAATCCCACAGCTCTATCAGTGCATCTCATTATCAGTTTCTGACAGCTGCTTCCTCGTGCTTCATCCTGATAGAAGAGGCAGACAGCTGGTTCAGAATTCCAATTGGGCTTTGTCTAAGGGTGATTGTACAGTTTGCATCAAACATTCAGTCAAGAAATCTCAGTTCTGATTGATTGCAATAGTGACAAAGGATTTTAGACTAATCTTGTTCCACTCAGATTAGAAGAGTCTTAGCCATGTCAGTGGGACAACTCAGATGAAAGAGTGCCTAGTACTTGTCTGAGAGGAAGGAGTATAAATCCTTTACTTTTATAGCCAATCTCATTCATTTGTGAACACAGATCAACTTTCCCACAGTGCATTAATAAAGAAAATAAGTCAATGGAAAAAAAAACTACTCATGCTATTTAGTTTCCCAGCATAGCCACCCACAATACAGTCAGTGTTAAGAGAACTGAATGGCTCAGAGAGACTGGGAATTCAGTATCTTAAATGTAGTTCAGGGAGGTGGGGGAGGATTTCGAAGATTTAAAAGATATACAAGAAAGAGCAGTAACTGCCCAAAAAATAACACTGCAGAAACAGGGATAGATACCACCATGATTGAATAAAATTACGGTTCTGTAAAATCAGTGTGAATACAATATCATGCCAAGTTTTACTTTGAAGCAGAGAGCAAATTGCAGCTTCTACAGAATTTTACCCATACTTTCAGGAAAACTCATATGCATGAACCAGCTGTCATTCACCTACTGTCAGCAAGTGGCACAATTGGAAATATCCATCAAAACCTGCAGAGGAAGAAATTATCCCCAGTACAGTGGATAGAAACCTTTCTTTCTCCCAGAGTTCATTCCTTGTGACTGCAGTTCCCCCGTGAAATCAAAGAGAAAGTGGATGAGGAACTGCAGTTCTATTTTGGCAGTGACTGTTATCACCCATGGAGTTCCAAAATAAAACAAACATAAATATCCCCTAGTGCTTGGAGGATGTACATCTCTTGTCTACATATGGATGAACGAGAGCTGGGGGTGGGGGTTGTTTGTTTTAGGTTTTGTACTTGTGAACAACATCCAGCTCATTTCAAAAGCACCACAGCTCTAGCAGGGAACACTACCCCCACTCTGTTATCAAGGTCACAGGCAACGAGAGCTGATGAACAGGCAGCCAATGCTTTACAAGTGGTGAGAAGCCATCAACCCAAATGTTTTATTAGTAACTTTTCTCAAATGATTTTGTTCTCTTAGAGGAAAAACTCCTGCACCATACTGTACTGTGGAAAAAGGATAGAAGTTAATTTCAAAACAAACTGTCAAGAGTTATGGTGCTAAAAGCATCATTTTCACAATAAAATTAAGCTTTTCCTCATATGAATTATGTTGCCACAGAAACCAGCAACCATTGGATCTGAGGCCATTTTCTGTGGAATAGAACTCATGTGACCTTGAGTTTAATCAGTAGTGATGGTATTAATTTAAAAGCTGGAAAATAAAAAAAAGTATTCTGCCATTTTCTGGGAGTTAATAATTTCACAGCTGTGGAAAAAGGGCCGTTCTTTTTCAATAGTGTAATTTTGTAATTTGAACTCCACTGCTGTGAGCACTCTTGGACATAGTGACATCTTATTAACTTCACTGGAGTTGCTCATAATTGCAAGCACAGCTGACACATCCAGCAGTAAGATTTTGGAAGGCAAAGCTTTTAGCTTAAGAGACTTCAAAACAGATTTTATCTCCTTTTATTTGTCAGAAAAAAAAACCCTCCAGATTTAGCTGCGACACTTGAGAAATGATTGCTAATATCCTTTGGAGAGGAAGACAGGGAGATCACTCGAGGGAGTTTGCCCTCAGCAGCTCCATATTCTCTCCCACGCCCTGTAATTTCCAGCCTGGGGAAGCTGACAGACATTGGCTCTACCTAGGAAATTTCCATAAATACCAAACTAAGTGCTATTAAACCCATGGAGGAGAAATTCGATGTTAAATTGGACTCTCATGCTCTACAAATGGGAAAAATTAGGGGATAAAATGGAAGTGCTTGAAGGTACACACTCAGCTGTTAATGCTCAGTGTGATATTAGAAAAAAAAGAAATCTAAGGGCTAATGTAAGAAATCTTTCAGCTCTGTTAAAAATAATGGTATTTTATGCCATGAATTAGAGGCTCTAGAGAAGCAGTGTCAGAGCAGGTGTTTTAGCACAAGTGGTGTTTTCAAAGGGAACGGTGACATTGAAGTAGTTCCTGAGTATTCCACTTCCAGAGCATGGCAAAAAGTGCATCTGACCTGGTGAGCCTGGTGGCTCAGAAATGTGAGCTGCTCACAGGCATCAGAGCTGCCTGCAAGAGATTCTCTCTTCCAGCTAAGCACATTCCAGTTTCACTGCTATTTCCTAAGTAGACTTAAACTTCTAAGAATCTTACGATTGACTCAATGGGAGCAGAATTTCTAATTTAGAATGGGTTCAAAACACGTCATATGCATATTTTTATTGAGAGGAAAACCATTTTTAAGTTTTGTCAAATATGTTCTTTTATGGAAAAAGATAAATTTGTTTTCATATGTATTTTTTGATATAAAAACACTTCTTTTCACATGAAATGTAAATAGGATAGTTTTCGAATATAATGTATATTGACAAATATAATTTTTAATCTTATAAAAAGCAGAAGTAGCCTATAACCAGCTTTATAGTACCCAAGTGGGATAGGACAGCAAGAGTTTTAATGTTTATTAAATGAATGCAAGTCCTTAGTGATGAAAAATGGCTCTTTCTACTGTCCTAATCTAATTTTATTCCAAGAGAAATTTTCCTTCTTCCAGTAATGTGCTCTGTCAAAAAGCTGCACCACTATCCACACACCTTTCTTAGGCACAAGTAAACAGAAAATGTCCTTACTCTGATTCCAAGGATAGATCACAGTAGTGAACACACTGTTAGGAAATCAGACATTTCCCAAGAGCCATCCATTGTAAGCCCTCTCCTGAGATCTGTGTCGATCAGATTTTTGCTGTTGTTCCAGTGCAGCCTTCAGAGCATGGGCTTCATGAAGTAAATACAAAGCTTTCAGGAAACAGCCCCTCTCTGAAGGAACCATTTCACTGATATCTGATGCTTGCAACTTGTCAAAAATAGGCAACAGAAAGCTGTCTTGCACTTACAAGAGATCAAGGAGGATATCTTTTATATCTCCAGTGTCTATGATTTAGCTTTTCTTTCCCCTTCATGCTCATGCAGTTGGCAGAAATTTTCAGGACACTTGCAGCTTATTAAAACTATATATAATATAGATTTTTAAAATGTAAAATCTTCCCATATTTTAGTTTAGTTATAGAATCAGTGGTTTGTAATCTTTTCCCATGAGGTGCCTTCTATGTGTGCTGTGTAGTGCAGAATGCAGATACTCTCCAGGAGGTCCCTGAGGTAAGAAAACATCATATAAAATTTAACACTCTCCTCTGACACTTCAGTAATAACTAATGGCATGAGCTGAAACTTGGTAAGAGGGAAAAAAATAAAAATAAAGGAACTAAAATAAAAAACAACCAGGGGTTCTGACTCAATACATTTTAGCATAACAAACCTGACATGTTTTGAGGCTACATTGAATGAGAGATTTCAGACAATACTTCAAGCTCCTTTAACATCCTGGTTTCTGCAGGTCTCCTTTTCTTTCCCAATCTTTATCAATTATCATTTGTATTGTGCTGAATTTTATAGTTTTTTTTGTTCTTGTTCATTTATTGTGGATGTCCACTGAAATATATTACTGTTTTTAAGCCCTGATGTCCACAGAATACTGCAGCAAGAAGGTATCTATTCTAATTAGTGTTATTGTAAAGTAGGTAGATAAAGAGCTGTACACAGAAATAAAGAGCAGATGCTCATAAAAAACCAAATTATCCTTTTCACAGAAATTAGTGGTATTTAGAAAGATTTTAGAACCAGAGCAGAGGTGAGACTACACAACATAAGCACCTGAGTTAACATGGAGCTCAAAAAGTAAACATGGAAATATGGATTGGAGGTCAGGAGAATGTTCCCTCTATGCCAGCATGTCAGTGAGGCTTTTGGTGGGCTGTGGCATTTAGTTCCAGTGTCCATGTTAAAAAGACATTGAAATTCCAAGACCTTAGCAAAAGTGTTACAATATTTCACATTGTAAAACAGTCTACATTTTGAGAAAGAACAAAAAAAATCCTAGTTCAGAACAAAGTTCTAGTTCTAGTTCTGAACTAAACAAAGAAATGGTGGTAGTGGACCGGTTATTCAAGGCTGCGTAAGATTCAACATTAGTTCAGCTTGGTAAATCCTGATAAGATTTCTTTAGAATTAGCGGAAGTTCAGAAATTCAAAGACATTATTGGTTACAAGCACCATTTACTGAAACTCAAGCTGTCTGTATTTCTGTAGAAGTCACACCAGACAAGTTTAATTGCCTGTTCTGATTATAGCAGTCTACAGGTCTACCCAGAATTACATGTTACAAAATGTTGTTACAGCTTTTCAAAGTATTATCACTGAATTTCACCAATATTCTTTTGTCCTTAAAAAATGCTAAATAGTGTTCTCATTTTGTAAAAGCAGTGAAGCTGGGCTGTTAGCTCTGAAGAGCCTGTTTTGAAGAGCTTCTGAAATTCTCTCCGTATCTAACCACCCCACTCCTTTGAATGTCTTCATGTCTTGAAAATTTTCTAAAATACAAGGTCACAACCACCCTTCCATATCCTCATGCTTCTCTTCTGTTGAATTATTTGTCGGAGGACATATAATTAGAACCAATTAGCAATTTCTGAGTCATACAACTGGTATTTTTGCTACTACTGTGTTTTCTTCTTTCTACATTACAGAAATACTTTTTCCTATTGCCCAACAAAAACTAGTTCTTGTTTAACAGATAAACAAACTGCCTGCTGAGCCTACCTTAATTTCTTTAGGGTTTTTTGGGAATTTGGTGGGGGAGGGGGTGTTTGTTTTTTTGTTTGGTTTTTTTTTGATTGGTTTTNGAGTGGTTGGTTGGTTGGTTGGTTGGTTGTGAGGTGGAGGGGGTTGAAAAAAGAAAAGGCTTTTCCTGGAGTCCAGTGAACATGTGAATATTAGTTTCACATTGCTGAGTCTATGTGACATTTGGGTGAATAATTTTCCAAATAATCAGAGAATTAAATCTAGATACATAAATTTTCAGTGTTACTAGAGATGCTCGAAGTTCTGTTGTCAATGCAACTGATGTAGTAAAATCAGAACTACCTTAAAACATCCATCAGACTGAAAACTTAGAAGAATGTTACCCCTACTATTACTATCTACATGTTCAAGAACTTTTTTTAAATTATATATTAAATTTTTATGCACAAATCTCATTTGTTGAAATAATTTGAGATCCACATGAGGCCAGTAATATAGTAAATGACTATAATATCCATGAAATTATGACAGCTAAGAGCAATTTGGACTCAGTTCTAGATCCCTGTAAACTATCAAGGGTGATCTGATATTTAACTGTGGGTATTGAATTACCTGTGTGACTGGAAGGGGTTTCTAAAGCTTTTTGTTCACTGTTTTGCCGGTCTGAATTTGGTTGTTTGAAATTAGTGTTACAGAGTACTAAAATGAAATATCTCACGGGAACTACCCATAAATTCAGTTATCCTTTCCTTTCCCTTTCTTTTTAGTTCAGTATATTGCAAATTCTGGAGGGAGAAAGCCTAGGTCAGACAATATTGATTCCTGACTTGTTGAATCACACCATAATAAAGGTATTTGCATCTCCTATTCAGGTCTTGGGAAGATGTTAAATGATTTTTCTCCATAAGATCCGACGTAAATTTAACCTATATCCCTGTCTCTACATCTCTGAAATACTTTCTTTAAATATAGACAGATATCCTGGATTATTATACATTGGGAAATAGCTGAGGAGTTAACATCTTAATCTATACCTAGAAATTATTTTTATACAAGGCTTATTCTACCTGTTCCCTCCGTGGTGCAGTGTGTGTGTGCAGGTTCTCAGAGACAACCTCTCTGAACCTACTACTGAGTCCATTTTCCTTTCTGAACAGTGCACTTGTCCTGTCATAAACAAAAGATAAAACAAAATGAAAACAATAATTTTTTTGGCAAGCAGAGAAATAGAAGCAGAGAGATATATTTGAATTATTTGGCCTTTTGCAACAAGCAAACTGTCTAAAAAATGGGACTCGTACTTATGGAATAAAATGTTTTGACACTCAAAAGGACAATCAATGACTGTAGAATTTCTTTAAATACTGAACAGCTTTAATGGAAGTTGAGAAAATGCTAACCTTGAATGATTTGCTGCCTTTTCACAGGCCCAAATTCTTAATGCTTGCAAGGGTAGCCAATCTGTCCATCAAGATCAATAGGAATAACAGCCTAGGCAATATCTCACAGGCAAAGGACAGCAGGAAAGGGAAAGTAATAGTTATGTCCTTTTTTTGAAAAATATTTTCCAGAAGTTTAAATCTGACCACTGAATCTTCAAGTCATCAACATTTACTAAAGAAAAAAGACAAAGCATGGGATCTAACTCAGCTCTTACAAATGAGGAAAGAAAGAAATCTTGTTTACTTCAGAGCAGCAGACTATTTGAACCAACAAAAAGACATTAAAATGAAAAACTGATTGTGCCAAACCAATTCTTACTATGAGAAATTGTCTAAGTCACCAGAACTCTTAACTTTGGATAAATACATTAAATTGTAGGTAATATATTCAGGCAGAAGTTTTCAGAGATAACATAATTTCAGTGGAATGCAGGACTTTACCATTCTCATTTCTTTAAAGATATTCTCCTTAAACTGTGGGTCAAGATTATTCTGACAAGATCACAAAGCCATACTTCTAGCAGAAGAATAACCTGCGAATGCATTTGATCACTTGGCAATTACATTTATCTTCATCTCAACCAATAATATGTAGAAACACCAAGATATTAGAATAAATGTTATGAGAGAATATTGGGAAGCTATTTTCTCAGTATATGTTATCAGTATAAATTTAATGTGTGTCATGTGCATCCTGTTTTCCAAGCAGGCTCACCTTGATGTTATCAAGATAGCATTTAGCAGCAAAGTCATTATAACTAGGTCTAAGCTCCTCACCCATCTAGATGTTAGAGAAAATATTTCTATTTAACACCCAAGCTGAGGATTAACGTGACATGATTTAGCTCACAACAGATAAGAACACCACAGGTCAAATATAATTTACAAAGAAGACTATGATGGTCAAGGTAGCAAGGAGTAATTTGTTCTAGAGCCACAACTGAACTGCATATGCCCCTTTTCTAAGGTTAGAGACAAGCCTGAAGTCATCTACTCAGGGAATGTGCCTGGAGGCTTCTAGAAATCCTGCTATGGACTTCTCTTCAGTCCTAAGTGTATAAGTACATCCTAAAATTCATTCATAAGAGGCTGTCTGAAGCTGAGTATCCTCAAGTGAGCCTACCCTGGTAACTTCCTCAAACAACAGGACTAATTATCACTAGTCATATATTAGTATGGAGCAAGTAATTAGCTAGCTATATACTATTATCCAGAAAACAAACCTAGAAGAATTCTGGTTTTCATTTGCAAATACAAACTTGCAAGAATCCTAAGAACTTTATAGATGCTATTTTTTGTAATCCTTATATCAACTTGAGGCAGTATTTTCAAGGCAAAAACATGATGCTCCCTGTATGTGTCACTTTTACAGTTTTAGACAGTCAGCCCCCAAACCCTCTGTAGGCATCATTTCACACCTTTGCCATTATGCTACTTGCATACTTCATAGATTAGGTAACTTTATTAACAGGATCTTGGTTTGCTGCTTTGAGGCAGGCAAATTGCTCTCTAATTTTGGAAATGAAAGGAAACTGAAGCACAGAGAAACTTTCAGAGTTATGTGAAAAAAAACTGAGGCCAAACCAGAAAGGCTCATGCTGAAAAACATACTGGTTCAGAAGCCAATGCATCATGACAGTGATCATTCATCAGAATAAAACTTAAGAAAGGCCTGTACAGTTCCTCCTCATTCAAAGCATTCACACAGCTCTGAGACACCTGATGAGAAAAGGCCTTTCCTGCTACACCTGCCAGAGAATCAAGCTCACAGCAGGGGCTTAGGTCCCATCCTTGTCAGCCAGATTTCTGTGTCTACCCTGCCCAAAACCTAATCAGTTTATTCTTGACAAGACATATGTATGTATAATCATTTTTAATGAGACTGCTAAGAGTCAGATTTTAAAATCTTAGAACTTAAACAAATAGGACTGGCAGATACATTAGTGTTCTACCTGATCCCTCCATCTGCCCCATAACAGCATCAGATCATTGAGGAAAAGGGAAAATCACCTGCACTATACACCAGCTTTGAATATTCTGGGGATATAAGAGCATTTGAGTCACTTCAGGTCACCGGATTGTTGGATATCTTCAAGTTTCAACTTCCCACTCAGTGAATTCAATGGAAGGCATTGACTTTAAAGGAATCACAGATTCACAGAATTCTGCAGAAATATTTATTGTCAAAAAAAATTTAAAAGAAACACTAAAAATTGTCCTCAATGCCATCTGGTCTCTCATTCCCCAAACTCGAATCATGACCAACTGTACTTAGCCATTTTTGACAAATCTAAAAAAATTTCTTCCAGCAGTGAATACTCCATGATCTTTGTTGGAAATTCATTCTAGCACTCAATTTTGCTTATTATTAGAAGGTTTTCACAGCATATTCTAACTTATCCTATTGAAATCCAAGGTCTCTATAATCCGTGCATGACCTACAGTGAACAAACAGTTGTTTCCAATTACTTAATCAGGTAATTAAATACATACCTGTATCCTTACACATTTTTTTCTGATAATTATTTTCATTCTAAACTTGGTTTTCAAAACATTTATGAGTTTTAAATTTCAATTTCAAAATGGCTAATAATTTTAGAAACAGATTTTTCTCTTTAAACTAAAAAATTGATAGCCCTCCACCATCAAACTGCACTCTAAAAGAAAGGTATCTATTAATTATTTTTAAGTTATTATCAGAGACTTACTGATCTTCCATAAGGAAAAGTTTAGAAAGATCTGAGAAAGAAAAGAATTTTTATCTGAAAAACCTTTTCTACACAATTCACTGGATTGTGATTGGTACAACTATGAAAAGAGTATGCAAAGAATAACAGTGATGGTTCTGTGTTATTAAGAACAGTAAGAGGGCTAAACAGTTCAACCTGTTTATTTTATAAGAAAAGAATGAATGGTGCCCAGAACAGGATATATAAGCACATTTGCAGGAAGAAAACCCACCCACAGTGTAAGGCTCTGTAGTGCAGAGGAAGAGCAGTGAATGAAAGAAAGCTAAAATAAGCACAGAGGGATAATTAGCCCCTGCAACAGTTCATCACTAGCAATGGAGGATTCCCATCAATCAAAACCTAGAAGTCTATTGGAATTCTATGATTTTCCCATCAAAACGGATGTGTAGAATTCTGGCAACTCAAAGAGGTAAAATGGGTAAAATTCCTTGATATTCTGAGAGGGTCTTCTACCTTAGAAATTCACTCTACCCAAACTGCAAAAAAGTTAAACCATTACCGGAAAAAAAAAAAAAAAAAAAAACCCAGAGAAGTGGTTTACAAAGAAACACATTCCTAACTCAAGCCTCTCACAATTCTGGTTTGTCTTGAGGGGGAGCAAGGGATGAGCCAAGCTGTAACTTAACATATTTGTCAATTGCCATTCATGCTTTAAAAAATGTTCAAATAATAAGAGCAATCAGACAAAAACATGCCTTGTCCATGATCAAGGACTTGAGATGCTGCTTTCTGAAGGAAGGAACTCTGATGTAAGGTTTTCATCTCTTGTTTGCTGTTCTCAGAGCAACTGAGAAGTAAAACATGCAAACATCATAACCTTAGTCTGCCACATAAAACCTTCTGGCAAAAGATCAAAGAAGATGCAACATAAAAGTTCCAGATAAGGCTTAAAACTATAAAGCTTGAACCAAAGGCATGAGAATTCACAAGTCTGTTTGTAGAAGGAATATCTCTAACAACAAGCATTGCCTCCACGGAAACAGGAGCTTGAGTCTGGGCTGGATCCAGGGAGTGACAAAGGACATCAGACAGTGAAGGTGCTGCAATTGCCTTTAGAGTCTGAAATATCACAATCCTCATAAGGACCATTTTTTTAAGGGGAAAAAAATCAAAACCTTGCAATGGGCTTCCCATTCTAATCACTAAACAGCCTTGCAGGGAAACCAGGTAATTTGTCAATAACAAAAGGAAAGGAAAAAAGCTTTATTAGAGAACCAGACACCGGCCAGCATATCACAAAGAAAGGCTGCAGAATAGTTTTCCTGCACACACCAAATGCTCAAAAGTGTTCACCTCATAAACAAAACCTGAGCTCACAGAGCTTTGCCCCTGCACAGACATCTGCCTGTAACAGCTGCCCCCTAATAACTCACCCAAGAACCCTCTGCCTGCTCAGCAAGAGCAGTGGAGCTGCTCTGAAGGATTTTCAGGACAATGTCTGGGCAAAGGAGTGGTGCCTGAGCTCTAGTTATTATATACAATTTTTACTAATATGCATGACCCTACCTTGAAATATTTGTCTTTTCTTGAAGGGAACATTCTAACTGATTCCCAGTCTAAAACAGGTAATAAATTCCTTGTGTTTCTTTATTCTTGTCCCCTCTATTCCTGGTCTAAGTAATTTTTTTAAACCACTGAGATTATAATTTTATTTATTATCATGACAAAACCAGTACCCATTTAATGTTAATGAATCAGGAAATTCTACAACCACTATGCTAACAGGAAGAAGGAACTAGAAAAAATCTTGACTAAAATCTTTTCTTACACTTTTAGTATACATACTCCAATCATTAATTTATACTACCCTGATCTTGCAATTTTCCCTTACCCATAAGGCAGTGTGTGAATTAATCACCCCTAAAACAAATACCTTTTACTTCAAATTATGGAAATAAATCTTTAAAATTTCATGCCAATGTGAATTTAAATTAGCGAATATTTATAGATGAAGCCTTAATGATTTTCTTTATTCACTCATTCAATTTGTTTTTAAGCAAAAATTCCCAGCTTGCTGGCTTCCCTTTTCCCCAGGTACTCCTGCTGCAAGCATACAGCCCTGTGCTTGTGACACTGCTGCTGCCTCCAGGAGGAAAATGCAATACCCCAGACATTATCTTATGATTTTTCTGCATTATTAATCAACAGAACAAGCAGTGAAAGAGCAATTGAGGGTTTTTTAGAACAAAGAGAAAGAAAACGAAATTAGGAAGTCAAACAACAAGACATAAGCAGACTGCAACACTCATGGAAGAAATACAGCCCAGTCTTCTATGACCAAGCTCCAGATGGATGAGTGTGAAGGTGGAGGGGTTTAGGCAGATGGAAGCCTTGCCCTGTAACTGATGTCAGATATAAAGGCTTCTTTCACTGTCTCTCACCCCCTTCACAGCACTGCCATTCCCCTTTGAGCCCCCGTGCTTGCCTGGCTGAAGGAGGAAGTGAAGGAGAGAAGCAATAATTCCCAGGGATCCAGCAATACCTTTGGACCATGAGTTCTAAGGTGGAACACACTTATCCATGGTATTGAAGCTACCTCAAAAGGAGGGGTTTGTGAGATTAATAAAGGTTATGGAAAGCTAATAGGAAGCTATTTCTTCATTTTGCTAATCTGACTTGGTCACCAAGTGTGGTGTCCTGTCATCAAGGCAGTGGTGCAGCTCAGAGTACACGGATCATTTGCTCTGTTTCTCATGAACAAAACCCAAAGCTACCACTTTTGTCCCTCCCTCCACAAACCTCAACAGCCCCATCTATCATGTATCAGACACCTTTACCCTTTGGTAAACATCTTACAAGAATTACAAGTCCAAATATAACAGTAACAACTCCCTTTATGCTAACACAGACTCAAAAACTTTTTCCGTGGATTCAGCAAAAAAACCCCAAGTTTTACATTAGGATTTTATTCCAATTTCAGGGTTTTTTTGAAGCATGCTCTGAATCTGCAAAGTGTGTTTGACTTGCCTATGGAAAGAAAAAGTGCTACAACCATGCATTTTCTGTTGCAAATTTCTCATACTCAATGAACCAGCAAACTCCTTTTCTGGCAGTCTGCAGACTGAGATGAGATATATTTGGTAACAGGTGCCAACATAGCTCCCACTATAAACTTTAATCAATTTAATTGACTAAGTCCTTATTGGCTGGGCAGACTATTTGAATGTGGTAGAAGGGCAACAAAGTGCTTTAATTGCTTTACCCACAGGCAGTGTACAGAGACTGAAATGGTGGTTCTAGGGAGCAATGTGCTCACCAGTCAGGATCATATGGAAAGGAAAAAAGGTCTGTATGTGTTTGTGTCTCATGCTGTGCAACCTCCTCCTGCTGGAGCTGCTGGGTTCAAGAACCCCCCAAAGGCACGACAGCACCTGCCCCTGCTAGAGCAAGGTGAGCGCTTTAATGCAAAAATGGCCTGGCAACATGCAGCTAAAAGGGAAGAATCTAGAGCAGCGCTGGGAGACAGAGTCTTTAATAAAAAATACTGGCCATGGGTTTGCTTTCCAAAGCTGAGGAAGAATGAACGTCTGGCTGAGACAGCCAGTTTAGCTGTATTGTCTTGGCATCAGTCTGGTTTCAGTTTGCCAGCAATAAGTGAATAGTTCATTTCGCATGTACTGCCAGCAATCAAAAAAATCAACTGAGTAGATACATCCTCCATTAGGTATGGTGCTGCCACTGCATTAGCTCTCAGCAATCTGTTAACTCTGGTAATAGGGGCTGGGATCATTTCAGAGTAGTGCTGTTTTGGCTTCTCATTAAACTTCAAGAAAAAAAAAATTTAAATCTGACATTAATCATTCAACAAAATCACAGCTGATAGCTGACCTGAACAAGATAGATTTTTTTTTTTAATTTTGGAACCGGCTTTCTCAGATCACATCTTTAATTTTATGCACAGTTTAGAAAAATAACATCCTACTGAAAGTTTCACTTACGTTATGCTGGTCAAAAAGCTGAGACATTGACAACAACAAAGTTGAGACATTGACAACACTTCTAGGCAGATTTCACTGGCTTTTATCAAACATATTGTTTATAAATCATTAACTGATTTAAAACCAGAAAGTATACCACTAGTCCCCAGAAACTGAGCATGCTTTTTCCTGCATAACATTCCTAATCCCCCTGGCAATACAAAACAAGATACTGGCATAAGAAATAAGTGAAAGCAGAAGAGGAGGATGGCTCTGAATTCCTTCTCCTACCCTGTGGCCCTCTTTTATGTTTTGAGAGATATGGATATGCTGATCCCTCTGTGTCTATGCAGATTCCTATTGTTGTTTCCATTAATATTAAAAGCACAGACACAATTCAGCTGATGCATATTCCCAGATTCATAAGTAGAACTGAGAGTGTTTTGATCAAATTACTGTTCCTGAAGCTTCCCTCTCAAGGCCAGAAATTTAGTTGTCCAGATTTACAATTCTCTTTTCAATATGAAAGGGTGTCATGGCAAGCTAGGTGATATTCTTTTACAGAAACTCAAAGTATAATTTATAAACTAAAATTACATCTATAGAGTTATTTAAATTGGACTTTTTGTTCCATAGAAAAATCATGCTGCAGAACAAATCTCCCGAGGACCACACACTTCCCAAAGTACCAGCATCCTCCAAATCC
This sequence comes from Cyanoderma ruficeps, assembly GCA_008694505.1. Lineage (NCBI taxonomy): Eukaryota > Metazoa > Chordata > Aves > Passeriformes > Timaliidae > Cyanoderma > Cyanoderma ruficeps. The sequence goes on along the minus strand of VZDJ01000028.1, from coordinate 4,751,662 downwards.
CTCATCTGCTAAACTGAACAGACTTTGGCTTAGTTTTCATTTAATTTCTTCACAATTCCTGTCATTCAGACACTTGAAGTTACACAAAAGAGAGCCTCTGGAGCTCAGGTAACTCTTCAGTGAGTTCCCATTGGGATGGAATGAATTGCTCCCCTATACATTCATCATATTATTTCAATTTTGGGGCTTTTATTACTGCTGTTCTCAATTATTTTTCAGGAACAAAAGCCTGTGATTAGTAGCTATAGATGTAATTTTTTTTATTCTGTTTTAAGGAAAACTTTCAGATATTTAAGTTTGAAGCTGTTCCCCCAGTATCATTGTTAGATGTTTACTTGCTTCCAAATTCAGTTCTGTATCAAACAAGAGGAGTCAACTTATTTTCTTTCTTTGTCATTATTAACTCAAGTGAGCTGAGATTGGACTGACAGAAATGTAAACAAAAGTTGGCATAAAATTTCAATCCAGAAGCTCATTTAAGAATCAACCCTGAAATTTTGCAGCTTATGTGTTAATAACCTGGATCAGTTCAATTCTACTCTTACTTATTTGGGGACAAAAAGCATATTAAACCAGAAATTTCAATATTAGTCACTTCCACTTTTACATTTAAATTATTCTTTTTATTTTATTTCTTCTTGTAATTTGATGGTGATAAAAACTGAGAAGCATTTGTCAAATCCTTCTAGTGAGTAATTTTTTGCTCAGTACAAATTGAAATGGCTGTAGCACTTTATAACAGCATAAGAAAAATGTGGAAGACTCCCCTCTGCTTTTCCTTACAGACTTACTGTATTCTCTGGCCTAATTGTGATGTTTTATTTTAGCGCTCAGATCCAACATATGAAAAGAAAGGTTTGGGTGGATGGTTGGCTGCTCTTAATCAATGGATGAAGAGCAGCCCTGAGGAGAAGCCCTTGGGGTGCCGGGGGAGGAGAAGCTCAGCACAGCCCGGCCATGAGCACTCAGAGCCCTGAGGGACAAACGTGTCCTGGGCTGCCTCCAGAGCACCGTGGGCAGCAGGGCAGGGAGGGGATTCTGCCCCTCTGCTCACACCCCACCCCCAGGGCTGTGTCCAGCTCTCTGAGTCCCCAGCATTAGAAGGACACGGAGCTGTTGGAACAAGTCCAGAAGGAGACCATGAAGATGATGCAAGGGCTGGAGCACTTCTACTCTCCAGGCTGTGAGAGGAGGGGCTCTGTTCAGGCTGGAGTAGAGAAGGTTTTTTTGAGGCCTCACAGGACTTTCCAGTACCTGAAGGGTCAATATTAATGAAATCAATAGAGTGACTCAAGACATGTCCAATCCCATCTGCAGCTTGCTGGACAGAAATCTAAGCTAGTTTGCTAATTCATATGCTGGACACCTGGTTTTACCATGCCCAGGCAGGAAAAACGCCCACCAGAAGTCCATTCCTAAAGAGAACTCATATGTTCATGGAGCTCTTTCAAAGAGTCAAATTCCATTCCTGTGGCATCAGGCAGCTCAAATATCATTCAAATCTTACCTTTAACTCTCCCATTCTCAGGTAAAAAGCTCCATAAGATAAAAAAATTGCTTTTGGAAGTATTTCCATGATTGCATGGCACACCAGAGTCTACTGCAGAGTCTGTGCTTTGAATGTTATCCCACATTTTCTAGCAGGAGTTGTGAATGTCAAGTGGTGCAGGTGGAGCTAATAAAAGGTTGCAGTACTGTCAGAAGTGCCATTATTTTTGTTGATTCGTCTGTTGTAGAGCTACTCTAAGCCAGGTTTGTGAAAGGATGAAGGGAAATCAATCAGCTTCCTGCTGCTCTGGAGCCAACAGTTTTGACGCCCTATTTTCTCTGCTAGTGTTAGTGCAAGATCCTCTGAGATATACACTGGCTCTATTTGGAATCATGAATCAGAGTAGAAATGCAAAGGTTTTTGTCACCATTTATTTGTTTAAATACAATGCTGTCAAGTCAAAATTTAAGCTTCAACTCAACTCATTTCCCAAAGAATTCATGTGAGACACCACAACATATCCTGTGTTAGGTGTAGTATATTCTCTGCCAGCCACACACTCCAGCATCACAACTCCCAGTGCTCCATGTCTAAATTACACTCCTTGCAAAGTACTCATGAGAGGGTGATAAAGAAGAAAACATGGGCTGTCATCTCAATTCACAGTAAATTGCAAGTTTCTCCCATTTCTTGAAAAAAAAAATCTGTGGTTTAAAATCACCTCTGATGTTAAAGTGCCAGAGCTGGGTAACCTTGGCTGGGGCAGGTGGGGCTGCCAAGCTCCTGTCTGCTCCCACCTCCAGAGCAGCAGGCACCAAGCCCAGATCTCCAGTGCTCTAGAGAAACCCTCTAGGGAACAGGGGATCTGTCCCTTTACATTATCATATATTGCCCTGATAATTTGTAGTTTATCAATTTTTTAGTATTTACCGGACTCAGTTCTCACCTGACAGAATTCTTTGTAAGCCTGCAAGGTCACGTGGATTTACATGCCTGGGGAAGCAGGGGCTGCCAGCTGCACCCATCACATGGCAAAAGAAGTTTTAAAAGTATTCAGTTCTTATTGCTTGCATTCTGACCTTATTAGAAAAAGAAACCACAGTATTCCAAGATTAATACTACTGCCAAATCCATGAACAGAGCCCAGTTTAGGACTGAATTATAAGCCTCTGAAAAGTGAGTTCATTGTAAAAGTGCACCATGAGTGGTTTCATCACTCCTCTTTGCAATGCAGCAAACAGCTGAAGGTATCAGATATTCTGGCTGTTTCGTGCTGATTCAAGCTCTTCTTCCCAACCTAGCCAGGAAGGCGTCAAAACCCCCCAGTCATTAACAACAATTACTCTTTATAGTGTCATCATTTTTAATGCCTATATGGTCAACATAACCACTCAACATGTTTTGAAAGAATCATTAAAATTAAGAACACTTGCTCACCTGCCTCAGACACTATTTTGCCTTTCATTAAAAATAGTGTTCTCATTCCTTTAATATCTTGTTCAGAATAATGCAATAAAGGTATTCGTTTATTAGGAAAGTTTTTTTCCCTGGAAAATCACAGGCAATGACTAAATCAGAATCAACACCTCAGATGAATCAGCATCTGTCAGATATTAGCAGGACCAAAAATAATAAAAAAAAAGTGAACAAAGACCAGGGCAAGGCAAAATAACAAAATTAAACATTAAACCAGACAGTAAAATTCTAAGGAGAGGTCATCTGGAATATCATTTTCTGTCCTTGTATCCAAGTACCTGATACTCAAGTAATTTCTTGAATTATTATAATCAAAACCTTTCAGAAAAGTAAAAAATTATCCAAATAACAGTGCTGAACTACTGCTTCCAGTGACTGTGATCAAAACTGAAAATGGACAAGCAATAAGGAGAGGGACAGGAAGAGGGAGAGAGGAGAAAAAGAAAAAAGAAAGAGCTGGTCTGTGATTTTAGGTATATTACCTGGCTGTGAAAATGCTAAACACGGAAATATTTTCTGCCATACTATGAAATTCCATCAGCACTCATTTATTTCCATTCAAAATGCTTGAACATTGGTGCATGATTAAACACAAATATGTATCATCTAAGCAGTGAAAATAGAATCCAGGCTTGAACAAATTACTTGTTTCAAGATGATATCAATTACATTTTCCTGTTTGGTGTGAAGATTTCTTGGTACTGCCAGCTATTTACCCATATAAAATTTTGGAAAGCGACTTGATAACTATAACAACATTTATGCTGAAGAGCTACGTACTGTAATGTAGTAGAAACAGATTTTCCTTAATGCAAGTTTTAACTGCACATGAAAAGCATTGGAACCACCCATCATATTTTGCTGTAGTTGTTTGCACTTACTGTATAAACAGAACATTAAATTCAAAATAGAAACTAAGACCTTTTTCATTAAGTTTCATAGGCAGTAAGAAAAAGGCTTTCCAGCGAAGAGTGCAGTTTGCACAGTGGTGGGAGGTTAAACAAGATTAACATAGTTTAAAAGCTATGCCTGAAGTTCCATACCCATGGTGCATCTTTGCCTGATGGAAACAATTCTTTCAGATAAACAATTACACCTTCAAGAAACCAGGCACTTCCCAGAGCCAGAGCCAGGTGCAGGGCCCAGTGTCCCGCTGTCCCTGCCACTGGCACTACCCACGTCACTGCTTCCTGCAGCACCCACAGGGCAGCAAACAGGATCCTGTCAAGACAGGATTGAAAAACGCACACAAGACTCCGCATACCTACATGATCAATGGATAAAATTTCAGAGTACGATTTAGAGCTAAAAGGGAAGTGATGCCAGTGGGAGGGTTAAGCACAAGCAATGACATTCCTCCCCAGTTCAGTATTTATCACAACGTTTCATTCACGAACACAAAAGAAGCTGGCAGCTTTGAAAAGGGACACTTCAGGGATAGGCAAGGTACTTCCCCCAGGGGAATCACTCCTTCTCTTAAGGCTCAGCTTCATTTCCTGCAAACTCTAAGAGCCGTGGCTGCTGTTGGGGAGTCCCGTGAAGTAGCCTTGGGTCTCTCTGCACTGGCATCATATCCGAGTGTGCCATCTTTAGCCAGTGCAAGCAGTCAAAGCAGCAGCCCTAGAGACGGTTCTGTCCTCTCCACAAAGGGAATTGCCATGCCAGGCACATCTTCACAGAAGCCCCTTGGTCCCAGTGATCTGTCACCTTCCCTGAGCTGGAGTGTGTACCAGCCAGCAGGGTGCAGGTTACGGCTCCACTACCCCAGTCACCCCTGGGGCTGCAAGTCCTTAGTCTTCAACAGGATCACCCAAGGTCTTTTTTATCCTGCTGATTGATTCTAGTGCTCTTCTTGAAGACCTCACAGTATTGGCCAATGGACTGCAGCTATGTATTTTCATCTTTATCATTGCAGCTGACAGAAGTGTTTTGTCTTTTAAATCTAAAATATCTCTAAATCTTGAGAGCAGTGATTTAGGGCCATCTATGCAGGAACAAAACTAATGATAAAACCCAGCTGAATAGAAACAGTAATGAATTGCTATAGTAATAGGTGATCTATAACTACAACACATCAATAAGATTAGATAAACAGACTGTTATCTTAATGAATTTGTCTATACAAGCAATCCCAGAGTCTTCCTTTGTCATATCTTTCTTGTAAGCCACACATATCAGTTTACACACATGAAGCAGCTATTGATCTCTCTGCGAAAATGTACTTCGATAGGACTTTCAGAAATAAAAAAACAACACCACCACAAAAAAGAGGAATATAGCAGAGCTGCCAGAATAGGGAACTGCTGCATTACATTACAGTGTATGCACACCCTGGGTATGTTTTAGTATTGGTTGTTGCTGTCTGAAGTGTGAACACTGTTACCAGAGAGAAGAAAGCTGGAATGGCCTTGAGGCCCAGAAAGAAAAATATTTCTCCTAAAATTCGCATCTCCCTTTTGTAAAATTAAACTAGCTCATTAGTTAAAAAAAAATAAATTAAACAATCAACAAACAAATAAGTATTGAGAAAAGCACTGACTAGCCCTGGCAAGAGCCTTTGTCCCTTCCAGGGTTAGAGGAGTTAGCTGTACTAAATTCTGGGATACCACCACTGCATTTGGATTATGAGGGCTTAATTCACAGCGTGTGAGGGTGAGAAAACAGTCTTCCTCTTCACAGCTCCAGGTGCAGACATCTGTACCCCAAACCCTCATTGCTAGCAAGAAGAGAGAGGAACAAGACATAACTGACATTTTTGCCATATACCTTTTTGCTTCCCCTTAGCATAAAGGAGCAGCAAGGATGATTCAACTTGCTACTCAGCTTCCAAAACTTCTGGAACATTCTGGTGTCTTAAAATCCTTCACTGTCACCCCAATGTTACCTTTGTTAACACTTGATTTAAATTATTATTTCACACTGCATATATTAAGCCCCAAACTACACCAGGGTGAAGAGCAGAAAAACTGTTTCCACCACCAGTCTGAGCTCTACACCTCAGATCTCTACATCTGCAGAAAGCCACCTACACCCTTCCAACAGCTGAGCCTCTCATCCTCATGGGAAGTTGGATCTCACCATTATGATTGTGATGCATTTAAAAACCATGCTATGCAGTAGTCAGGGTTTGAAACATTTAATGTGAAACTGTAAGTCAATGAACACAACCCTGATAACAACTTCCTTTTCAGACAGCATAAAAAACATACCTATATCTGTAAAAAAATGCATTTAAAAAAAAACAAGTATTCAGTTGTACAGATCTCCTTAGGTTTTTTCCTACACTCTTTAAATCAAAATCAAGTGAAAAAACCCAACACTCAAAAGATAGCTTTTCCTCTAAATCACTGCACAAAACGCAGATTCCACACATCTTATTGCTGGAAGCATGGGATAATAGCAAAACTCAAAGCCAGCTTTCTGTTCAGCTGCACCCGTGAGAGTCTGGGGGGAGGGCTGCTTGCATACATCTATTTCATTGCATATCCAGAGACCTTTATATAATTGTTTTATTAATTATTCTGGGCCATTCAGAAAAAGGATCTTTAAATTGAATTTCTTTCTAAAATCATTATTGCTTATTAATGTACAATTATTTTACCATTGCCCATTGTTTTCTCAAGTCAAGTTTTCATTAGAATAAAAATGCATTCCTGAAAGGGTTCTTGAAGTGCAGTCAGACCTTTTGCATGGGTTTGTGCTAATTACCAGAGATTCTTTTGTTATCAGCCCGGATGTTAATGACAAAAGAAGACAAGTGTAGAGTCTATTTTGCTTGAGCTAATTACTAACCATTCCCCATTCAATTTATGCTCGGAGGAGTACAATGATCATGACACAGTGCATTAGCTCTATCCCAGGCAGTTTCTGCCATGCTGAGTGTTAATTGTCAGGACAGATTCCAGTCAGGAATAACAGTGTCTCAGGCATGTCTGCTCACGAGCAGTGCTCTAGCAATTTCTTCTGTGCAGTAAGACAGGCCCTTTTAATTTTTTATGTAGGAGAATACTGGAAAATTTCCTCTTTTGCAGAGGCAAATGGCATTGCTTTCACTGGCTTACAGTTTTTACGATTAAACACTGTACCTAGTTAGAAAAAATTAATGAACCAGAACTAAGAACCAAATAACATGACTGAAACGGAGCAACTCACCAGGGCATTTTTTTAAAAGTATATATTTTGGGAAAATATATCAATACAACTAACTGAGCTGTGTACCTTGTGCCAAAAGCAGAGAGCTTACAGGGCTAGTCATAGGTAGTAAGCCATTTCGTATTATCCAAAACCCACTGAATGTGAAAAGGTTTTAGTGGATTTAGCATTGCTTCAGGGTCTTTGCAATCTTGAAAATGAATGGATTTATGGTAAATCCTCCAAAAATCATTTCACAGAGTGTAATGAATAGTGATAGATTTTTCAAAGTCATTAGTCTCCTCTACCCTGTGCTTTGGTGATATCACACGCTAAACTAAAAGCACCTGTTCTATAATTATCTCATGTATCATCAAGTCTGGAGGGGTAAAAAGGAAAAGAAGGCTCATTTCTCCTCTGTGCCCACGCTTCTTTAACAAATGATCTTGGAAACCCAAAGTGCAGCCACACAAAGTCTGCTCATAAATTTCTTCAGAGTGTCACATGGCAGACAATGTACCATCATGCCATCCTAAGAAACTTCAGACACAAACAAGAAATGAAAGTTTTAGCAATCCTCAGTATAGTGGTTGCTTTTAGGATGATCATCTAGAACATACCACCAGTGCAGGCACAAAGAGGAAAATTCGTGTGAAACAATCACCACTTACTCTAACAGCTCTATCTATTCATTTTTCTGGTCTAGTCTGCAAGATTATTCAATGGACTGACCAAGCCATAATAACACTGTTTGGGGTGAGTGGCAGGAAAATGCCCTGATAAAACAGTGACTGCTGTTATTAAGTTATTAGATCTTAAAGAAGGTACCAAAGCTTTGTTATTATCTAAATGTTAATGGAGACATAGCCAAAAGTGCCTCTTCCACCCACTGTTAAGAAGGAAATCATCTCCTGAGGCAAAATGTTTGAAGTCAGTATTTTGCCACATGCTCGTATCACAAAGCCATGTCATGCAAGATTAGACAGATTCCATAAATCAGCACAAACTTTCCCAAACCAGCAGGAGAACATCAAGAGCACAAACTTGTGAGGGTGATGCACAGCAAGGTGCCTGAAGGGCTGGAGGTTTATCCTGCCTGAACACTGCTCTCACAGCCTGCTGTGCATTGCAATGGTACCATTGAAATATGGAGAGAGATGCATTCAAATATAGATCTCTGTAGAAAAGCATCTGCTGCTGCTTGCAAGCCTCAGCACAACTTTCAAAGACTGACATTTCACTTTCCAGTTTAGTTCAGAGGCTTTCTTTAATTTAGGGAAAATATACTCAGTCCTGCCCTACAAAACAGAATCAGTATCAGAAAAAAAGCATTATTTAGTTTCATAAAATTGTTAACTTATTTGCACATATAAAAGTGAAGTTAAAAGGACCACTGTTTTCCTAGGAAAATAAGAATTTCCATGGCTGACAGTTCAAAAGCATAGGATTCGTGTTTTTAGCAGTGTCCCATCAGCTCGTTAGTAATGCTGGTCTCAGTCACACAATATGACCACATGTTCAGAGTTATACAGAAAAGGAGGTGTCAGCCTAGAAGGCTGATATCTTTTTCTTTTATCTCAATCGTTTTCTTTTATCTGCTCTCCTCTCTGATATAGCACCAGGAAATTTCTCTGCACGTTTACTTCTACATTTCCAGTCATCAAACACCAAACTGCTTTTGGTTCCCTTGCTGTAACAGGTGGGTTCATTGACACGCTCATTAATTTGTAACTTAAAAGCAGAGGGAAGAGAAACAGCTAATTGCTGTAGCTGATAGAGGTGGCATTTCCATAAACTGCAGCACACACACATCCCTGTAGCTTCATCTTTTCCGTGTGGTACCTCCTCGTTTGATGCAGCTGAACTGTGCGAGGCAGCCCCATGGAATGAGTTTCAGTATAGCCCAGCAGGGAGGAACATCATAATAAATGAATCATCAGTGCTCTTCCAAGCGTCAAGACCTCCATTTTCCTAATTTACATTTCAAAAGGGTCTGCAGTTTGAAGTAGTAAAGAAATCATTTGCTTTTGCAAGATAAGTGCTTTTCCAAGTAGGAAACTCCGTGGCAATTCCGAAAAGTGTTCTGATTATAATTTTTGTCTGTATTAGAACAGACACAAAAGACTTTTAGAATCTCTCCATCAAAAGCTACCCAGTATTCAGCATTTCTGCAATCTTTGACCATGTACTGCTCCCATGGAACACTGGGTCGACGTGCTCAGCAGCCTTGAACACTTGGCACAAACAAAGTGTTCTTTAAATAGATGTTTGTAGGCTACAATACGATTAATTGTGTGGAATAAAAACATCTCCAAGGAGCATTGTCAGAAGCAGCACAGAATGAGAAGATTTATATATATCTTGTCTCTTGAGGTTCCTCCTGGAAGTTTTTTGGGGAGAATGTTTTTGGAGGAATTTGCAGAATTGTCCACTGGTGAGGTTCTGGTGCCTCCAAGCTACTGCCACCTATTTGTGCAGTAAGGTTTTTAACTCTCACTCTCTCATATCTCTGCAAGGCAGAGTACTCTAAACATTATAGTGGCCCACTAGTGGTCCTAAAGGGAGGTGAAGAAAGGAGCAGAGCATGTTCTCACACTGTCTCTCACCCACACAGTCACTCCCTCTCTCTGCCTGGAGCAATGAATTTCCACACTAGGAATGACAGTGAAGTGACAGTCAGTACTACATTTCTTGCTTTGTGTTTGGGCAGAATTACATCGATCTCATCACAGGCTCCAGCACAATTTATATTTGTTTCTTATTCATCAGAATAACAAAAATTAAGCCTCATAAAATCAACTTTCAGTCATTTGCTCTTGGGTGTGATACTTCATCCCAGCCTGCCAGTTTATTATTGTATGTTCTTCCTATAACTGAAACTCCAGCTAGAGGGAACAAGGATGCCAAGGATTCCTACAGTTCAGCACACAGTAACATTTCCTAGCAAGGCTTTCATCATGCTCAAAGCCTGTCATGAGAACAGGTAATTGCAAAACAAATTCATTTCCATAATGCCGAGGGGGATCAAAAAGAGGGTGTTACACTTTAAATTGTTGTTACTAATTCTTAAATTTTCTGTTCTTCAAACACTGTAGCTGCCAAAATTCAGGCTTCTCATTAACTGTATCCAGGTAATTACAGAACTTTTTGGATGGAGGAGACAAGAGAACAATCCTTTTAAAAACAAGGAAGCAGAAAATCAGAGTTGGCTCAGTGTTCTCCCTGTAGCCACCTTGTTGTCTAATTTCAGAAAAAAGAAAATTTGCAAAATGGACTGACATTCTGTCCCCCAGATGTAACAGAAAGTAACTCATAGTTGGCTCCCTGTGTCTGGAAGATCACATTATGCCTTCAGTCAAATCCATGGTGTGTGGATTCCTCCTCTCATCACTGTTTACCTGGAACAGTAATACTCTAATTATTTCACAAATACATATTTGCATATAATGAAGTAATTATGTACATCATTTAGTCACTCTAATTGAAGCTTTCAAATACAAAATTCTCCTGTAATTTGAAGGGTTCATATCTTTAATGCCCTGAATGCCCTAGATAATTCTGTGAAAATGCAATGTTGAATGGGAGGCAGCATTAAAATTAAAAATATTGAAAATTATCTAATAATCAAGGTAAAGTGCTCATGAAAGCAAGTCCAACTTGATAGTAAATCTTACATGACATTCAAATATATCACATTTAATACATCCAATGAAATCTATCATGATAGCTTGTTCCAATAGATTATTCCTTTCAGGTGTAGGTAAAGAAATTCACTGAGACAAGAGTCATGTTCCTTTTTGGTGCCATTATGGCACTCTCTTGGCCTATGCAGTAGTGAATTCCAATACAGAACAGCCTGAGTTCAGCACCCAAACACCTGTTTAGAGTTTAGGAAAACCCCTCCATACAAAGCATCCTCTTCGGTGGCCTCATTTGAAAGCCTGAGACAGACTACAAAATAAAGACTTGCACACACTTAATTTGGAATTTGCTTCAGATACAAGCTAACATCTTGAAAAACAGAGTTTATAAACACTTCTTTAGGATCTGCAAAATCATCTGTGTCCCATTCTCATCCTTTCCACCTCTAGAGACAGCCTCTGTCCAAAGCAATGAGCTTTAATATGGAGATGATTTGATGCACGTGAACATTTCTGGCAATTGTTGTTTCCTGGGAAACAATGGCAACTCCTCTCAGCACACAGCAACAGCATCAGCACACACACCCTGTCCAGAGCTTCACCTGGAGCACAGGACCAAGCACTGAGTTCACTTAGGAATTAACTGATCCACTTCAGCCTTTCATTTGCACTATCAAACATTTAAAGGCTAATTGAGTGTTTCCTTTCCACTGCATCTGTACCTTTTCACATCTGTATTCCAGTTAATCATTTTTGCATTATTCCATCATATTTGCATTTGATTATGATGGCACACAGGTGGCAAAACAGTACAAATCCATCAGGAGAGTCTGTTTACACAAGGACCTGCTTTGTTTCTTCACAAGGAAATGAAACAAGTATTCTTGGAAGACCTTGAAGTACATTTTAACACGTCATTTGAATTTGAGAATGAAAGACTGGCTATTCTCAATGTCCGAAAATAAATGAAAAGAAAAATGAAAGAAAAAAAAGATAAACAGACTATCCATCTCAAAGCTTTTCATATGCAGGGAAACCTGTTCATCAGATCACTCTGCTTGGTAGTGAAGGAGAAGAATTGAACAGAAAAGCTGAAGTTTGGAGGTTTGTTATATCTAGGGAAACTCTTCTGCTGTTTATTTACCACCAAGAAGAAAAGCACAGTGCAGATCTCCTTGTACACGGTCTTCTCCTCACTGGAAGTGCTCAGTAGCTATGCTGACATCCTTCCATTTAATATCATTGAGGTATCTCACAAGGGTTAGATACCTCAATGATAACAAATAAATTTTGTTGTTGTGTATGTAAACAGGAAAATACATTTCATGTTTCTGAAAGCTGAAGCCTAGCTTCTGGTTTTGTTCTAACAGTAAAATGTGGAATTTGATGGGGGTGGTGGTGATGGGCTGGCCGATTCTGGAGATGGGATCCTGTGCTTAAAAAGCTAGAAGTTAATGTAAAATGGCAAATCCAGTCTTTGCTCTTTTGTTCTACCTCAGGCAGTGGAAAACATTGTAGAAGCAGTTTATGCACACACAGTACTCTTAAATCACATCCCATAGCAGATTTGGATTTGAGATTACTGCCCATTTTGCTTTGCATCTACAAATGTGGAAGCTTAAAATAAGTCTTGGCAATTAACTATTCAGTGTGTTCCAAGGTTACAGCTGGTGGAACTGCTTTCAAGTGATTTATCAGCCTTTTAGTGATACACCCAGAGTTTTTTGAGTATGAACCCCGCTGCAGCCACACACAGTCTGGTGATCCACTCTCTTTATCATGGCAATGTTGTCTTGAGACTCAAGGTGAAAAAAAATGGATTTGGAATGACATGCATATCAGAAACAGCAAAATGCTTTTGAACTCCATAAAACACAAGCCTCATTTATCTAGCTCCAGCTTTTCTCTGCATCTCTGAAGTCCTCTTTCCTTAGAAAACAATGTAGTTTTTTTATTTAAAGCTGGCTTCTGTTGCCCCTCACATAGTTCACAAATACTGTATCAATTTCACTGACATGAAACTAAAGTCAAGACAATCAGAACTGACTTGGTTTAAATTCAATATACAAACCCAAATGTACTGATTTCCTTCTTTTTAGCAAATGGAAAATTTCATTTTAAAACAGTGAGGAAATTAAAATTTTTTGGTCTTCTCTACTGCATTATTGTCAAAGCCAATAATGACACAAAAATTCCAATTACCAGATACTTTCTGTAGAAAAGCTCTGCAGGAAACACTAATTGAGTACATTCAAACAACTTAAATCTCATCAGCCATGAACTTTTGATAGCTTCCCAGTCCCTTCCAGGGAAAGACACATGGATTTATGGAGCAATACTTCACAACCATCCATGGCTCATCCATGGACATCCATGGCTCCCCAGCAAACCTGCCAGGCTGCGTGTCCCTCAGGCAGGGAGCTGGGATTCCTGGACAAGCTCCTGCCCATGTCACCAGTACCCCAGAGCCAGGGGCCACAGCTCCCCTGTCCCTCTTGGGCCAGATGAAGTCAGCAAGAACACAAAAACTGGGAAGCACATTTAATTCAGAGTGTATAGGGACAGAGGATTTTGGCATTGCCGAGGGAATCAGAGTTGAAGCAAAATAAACTTTGAAAAAAAAAATCTTCATTTTGAAGAAATTTGAGAGCTGAGAAAAGCTGAAATAAATCTCCAGTTTATGGATCTGGGAACACTGGGATGAAGTGGCCAGGCAGCAGGCAGCCCACACACAGATCAGCACAAAACCTTTCCTCCTTTAGAACAATCAGGCAACAGGGAATAATCTCAGCAACTAGCCATGGAGAAGCAGACCCTAGACTGTTTCAGCCATCCTAGATTACCTGCCAGCTGATTTACCTGCCTAACCAACACAGGTCACTCTATTTTGCTCCTCTAAAAGTACATGAGAACAACATTCTTCTCCCTCACCTTTTCTAAATTAAATCCAAGGGGAGGGAGGAAAAGAAACTCATTTTATTTCTAGTTCAGCATTGCCTGACTCTACTTCTTACCACATGATAGTGGAATATATTCATTCACAAAAAAAAAAATATCTACACTCACAGCATGGTCCCTGGTCTTGGTCTGCATTCCTGTCTCTAAGAGAGCTTTAATTGCAATGTCATTTCAGTTTGAGGCAGCAGCCAGCAGACAGAATAAACAGATTGTTATCAAATGTTAGTACTTTTCTCTGTTTCTCATTGCTTATATCAATAAATATAAGTGGTTTGGACTCTGGGGAAGGGAATTTGGACTGTTTGGTTGGAAATCTAGTTAAAAGGTGTTCCTCACCTTAGATCATCTTGGAGCTATAAACTTGAGCTTGCTTGCCACAACTATAATTCAATGGAGCCTGGGAGAAGGGGGCAGGGAAAAAGAATGTTTAATTGTTCCTCAGTAAACTGTTCCACAGCATTATTGCAGCGAATCAAAGCTTTTATCACAGAAGGAGGAAGCTTTTATTTTAAATAATGACAATTGAGCTTCAAGAACCAAAGGTCCTCAGAAACTGCAGCCTCAAATCTCAGCCACAGTACCTCGTATCTCTTCAAAAGACCTAATAGTTTTTATTCTATGCTGCTCAAGGATTGCTCAGATAGTTTGGCAGAGATAGCAAAGCAACTTGGTTTTGCCCTCCAAAGCCATATAATAAAGTGCTAATAAGAATTCCCCAAGTGTGACATCAAGATGCCAGTGTTTCTCTGAGAAAGCTTTTATCTTTGTAGGGCACAATTTTTTTCCTGTATAGGCAAGCAGAATGGATTTTCAAAAGAATTCACTTTAGCCTGGCTCAGAGAAGAAAGTAAAATTTCTAGCGATTTCAGAGGGAAGAGATGAACAGCTACTTCTGAAAAGGCTTCCTGTACCCTACATAGGGTATGAAACCACCACTGATGGAGGAATGCATTAAATACAGCAAAAATATAACAACCTACTCAGTCAGGAGACTCAAGCCACCTATCACTATCCAATGGACAGGGACAAAAAATCATGAGCAGAGAGAAAAGCTGGCAGCTCTCATAATTGTATCTGATATCACTGTTAAGTGAAATCTTAACAGAAAAATTGCAGAAGTATAAGAAAATACAATTTTATTTTATGTTTTGGATATATTTCCTATGAAAAAAAACCAAGATCATAGAACAGAGCACATCAGGGACATGCATGGCATTCACTTTCAATCTAATCACATCACCATACATTGCAGTTTAGACAAATGTATTAAGCCTAAATAAAAGTGTTCATTAATAAAGACTGAACAGTTGTTTTTTGAGGCAATGCCATCATGCATTACATTGTGGAAATAGAAAATTTATGCTAAGCATTAAAGACAGAATAAAAAATATGGAGATTGCTTCATTTCTCTTTTCTAAAACTGTCAACTGTTAATGATCTTTCAGAGGTAGAATTACTTCATATATCAAGCAGAAATCTGCCTTAGATTACTGCTTCAAAATGGGGCTTCTAGAAAAATTTTCCCTTTAAGCATTACATGGCAGGCCAAGGTAAATGTTTTACAGTGGAGAAACTGAGTAAAAAAATGACAAGGTGGACAGTTTCTATTTCTGAAGAATATTAATCAATAAATGAACTGTTAAAGCACTTCAGCTAAACGTTACCTCAGTAATATAGATTGCTTTTTTCTTCAGAAAAGATATCAGTGATCTTCACAACATGGGAAGGTACTAAAGATGAGAATGGCCAAGCCTAGGATTACATTTCTATGGCAAGATATATGGGTGAACATTTCAAACTTTGCTCAGTGAAATAAGACAAAGCAAAAATAGAACCTTCCTGCTTCTGGGAGAAAAGTGCATAACAAATCATTCATTCAATTAATTTCACTTTACCTATTCACAAATTACTGCAAAACACAATTTTCTCCAAGGTGGTACTTCAATTAATTCACTGTATAATTTCAGTGAATAACTTTTCAGCTGCAGATTGTGACAAGTGTTCAGTATTCATAACTTGAAAAGTGTTGATTAGCCCTGACTGATGTGGGGATGATTGATGTCAGAACAGGAGTCAGTCCTGCCCAAAGCCCTCTGCATTTATTCCTCCCGTATAACCTGGCAGTAGCAAACTACCCAAAGGCTTAACTACATCTGCTATTTACTTGCAGTAGTTCAAATGCAGCTTTACAATGAGCACAAACACCTTTCTGTTTAAACTTGACTACAGGAACTCAGCTTTGCTTGTAGATATATAACCACACATGGCTAACTTATACCTAAATGATTATTTTTTTTTCTGGATGGAAGTTTGAAAATAGCTCAGTCTAGCAAGGCTTGATAAAATCAGCATAACTGATTTCACTAAATGACATCTCTTACTGAGACTAGCCAACAGCCCAAACAGATTCCAGAACTGAACAAGGTTTCTGTCTTGCTTCTACTGACAGCTACCAGAAACCAGATCATTAAAAACCATAAAGCCAATCAGCAGTTTGTGGAGAAATCTCATGATCACGCCTTGCCAGAAAAAATAAGATGATGCAAATATTTCAAAGTGAAAGCCTTCAGCTATTTAGTGGTAAGGGTTGAGTCACACAACAGCTATTTAACTGTTTGCACACATAGGTCTGGGTAATCAATACTAGTTATGTCTTTAAGAAATTAAGCATTTGTTATACTGTGCCATCAGACAGTGTGTTTTCCCATTTTCTTAGCAGCAATATCAAGTTATCTTTGAGTTGTAAAGCAGGGGATTCCACAAAAGAGGTTTCAGGAAGAAAATCAAAATATCTCCTGCCTGCAGAGCCGGAACCACCTCCTGTATCCAGTGACACAGAGACATGTTGTCACTGAACTCCTCAGCCACTGCCTCAATTTACCACCTCCACTGCTGAGTTACCTGCTCTGTGAGCTTATATTAATGATCTGTTAGTTGTCTTCTCTTTGGCACATGACACACCAGCTGCACCTTTCAACAACTGACCTTTTGTTCCTCAGTCACCTTCTTTCGGGACTAGATTTCAGTTTCACTGTCATTACTTTATGTATTTCTGTGCTGCTTTTTGTGACAATCCGTTTCCCTGCACATCTCTCACCCGAGCCTCAGTGCTCACCGTCTTTAACTGTTACCACTCCTCCCCTCACTCCTGCAGCTTTGCTGGTCTCCCACACCACAGTTCTTGTTTCCTCATCCTTCTCACACACACCACCCAGCCTGAAATGCACCTTCTCTGGAGAGGAGCTCAGCCTCTGACAGGCAAGTTGAATTCCATAAATTTCATACACACCTTCTTCTACTTATTACACACCTCCACGTAAAATATTTAGTAGATCTTCAGGTCAGAGGGCACCATAAAATCATTTACCTAGATCCTAATCTCTTTCTTTATGGAAATCTTTAGATTTCCCCACATATCAAATAATTTTCCCATATAATTGTCCGTAGATTGTTTCCAGAAAAACTGCAACATCAAGAGGATCGAGGATTGTAGTCATTGAGGCAAATAAATGAGTTTAACTGGCAAAAATTCCTGCCTTGCCCTGAGGCTGGTGAGCAGTTTGACCCTGACAGTGTGAAGGTCACAGGTCCACCAGGCCTGGAGGAGTCTGGCTCTTTGTGCACCTGTAGGGCTTGTTAGACATGTGGGTGGCCACTCAGAGGCACTTCTGAAGAAACAAAACCCACAAAACCAGCAGGCTGCTGCTGTGCAGAGTGGCTGGGAGGGGAATTCCTCAGCTGGGCACTGAAAGGATGAGTTTGGCTCACACTCCCTGTGTTTGGAGCCTACGGAAGGTGACGCGGGCAGGCTGGAAGAACACGGCTCCCTGGTGGACCATCCCTGCACACAGCTGTCCTCCTTCCATTTTCCATGTGCAGACAGAATGTCCTTGGAGATATTCTCCTTTGAGTTGATATGCAATAAAATGTCACAGTGATGCAAGAAACAGCACTTTTGTATATGTCACTACAAAGATATGAGCCAATGCTGGCAAATACAACTGATCCGAAGCAAGAGGCGTCTGCGCATTGTTTTCAAGACACTGACAGACTTCAAAAATTATCAGTCAAAATAAGATGCTTGAGCAAAACAGCTCAGTTACAGAATAGTGTTCCTCTAGATTCAAAAACGTGTCACACTTGCTGTAGAATTCCACTGGAATTAGTGTGACTGGATGCCAAGTGGAATTATCATCAGGGTTTGCAATGGCGAGACATCACATAACATCCCAAACAATCTGCTGTGCAAGTCCTCCAGGACATGGAGCCTCTTTGGAGTTGCAAAGAAGTAAACAATCATAGAAAATATTCAAATTACTTCATAAACTTAATTTTAAAACACTATAAAAAACCCCCCCAAAAAACAACCAGGAAATGTTTTCAAAGAGTGGTTGCCTAATTCTGACTATTAAATGCTCTACAAAGTCTCTGCCTGGATACTTTGATACATTCAGCCAAGATTAAGAGTGGAAAAAATTCCAAATTGCATAAATATGTACATTTTTTTCTTTTTTCATTAATCCCCTGACTAACCTAGAGAGGATGGTGACAGAATTAATTTTATACAGCTCCCATTAAAGGCTATGGAGTTACAGCAATTAAACAAACATACCTTTCTAAGTCTTAGGCTAAGAAGCCAAAATTGGCAATATATTTTAGCTCTTTTCTGCCTCTCTGGTTTGGTCAGTAGAAAATCTGAGATTATTTTTAAGAATCTTTTAGATTGTGGCTTATCCTGAGAGCTGGTGACTTTCTTTAAATATGTAAGTCAATTTGCAGATTCAAAAGGATGAACAAAATTAGGGATAAATCTCAATGGAGTGTTAGGAATGATCTCAGACTTGGAGCACGTCATTGGCATATAGAGATATGGAAACAACACAGTTAAACTGACATGACTATTGAGAAAAAGCTTCTATATAATCACTTAGGCCATATTAAAGAAAGTATTTCATCACATTGCTGGACTATTCACAACAAAAACCTGGTCAAAAGGCTGTAATATATAGAATATTCGTTCCTTTCCTAGAGTTTAAATGAAGAATGTGATTAAGAATTTAAAACTACAACATGAGAGATTATTCATTTTGTAACAGCAATATAAAATACATCGGCTTTGCCACAGAATATTTCATTAGAAGCTGTTTTATAATTAGTTTTACCGCAAACTAAAAACCCAAATGCAATTGCTTTAATGCAATTAATCCATCTTATATTTCAATGATGCAAAGTCTTGTTGAGCTATAATAAAATCAAAATAGATTTTTCTCTGCATTCCCTTTACATTAGTGATTTTAAATCCAGAACTTGGTATCCAACTTCTGATGAAATTTCTTCTTCCTTTCCTACCAACTCTCATAACAATTGAGTATTCCCATCTCTTACTGTACTAGTCTGAAGTTACTATTCAGTTTTAAGAGGGAAAATAATACACAGAAATCTGCAATGTTCATGTTATATTTACTTTTTCAATCTATTATGTGGTATTAGAACTAAAAAAAAAGGCTCCTGCCTATTTAATGGAAATCAAATAGGAAATTCAAGATGTGACTCACTTTAGAAGAAGCTTGAGCTGCCTTCTTTGCAGTGTTTCTCTGAATATTGCATGTGACCATGTGAAAACATTGCATTTTAAAACTCTAAGATCCACTTATTTCCTAGTTTGTATGTACTTCCATTTCTAATTTAAAAGATAAAAGTATTCAATGAAATAGAAATAGCTTATTGATATTCAAAAAAAAAAGGATCTGGGAGAAACCCTGTGGATTATAAAACTATTTCACTGAATAATTCTTCAGGATACTAATCTTATAAGGTTTATTTTGAAAACACTAAGACAAGTCTACACTTTCTCTTACATTAAAACTGAGAAAAAAAGTCCTTTCACTGCAGTTGTACTCTGCTTTATTTCCTCTGCTTTGCTTTGGAATCTACAGAACCTTATAGGCATGGGGGATGATGCTCTCTGCCCCCAAAGGCATTATTGTAGCTTTAGAGCAGGCCAGTTGTCTCCTGACAGGTCCTTTTTTTTAGTGTTAAGTACTTGCCAGTATATCTGACTAAACATCTGTTTACTTGTTTGCTTGGGCCTAAAACACCAGTCTCTCTGCAAATGCAAACTAAAGTTTGATCTTCATACCTGTTGTTTTATTCCGTTCAAGGAGAAAAATTGGCTTTCCTCCTGTATTTTTCTTTCTGAGAGGTCATTTTAAAACCATTTTAGAATGTTTTTTATACTCCACAGCAGCAGCTAAGCTCCATCTCTGCTTTCAGCAGCCCCACTAATTAGAGATATTCAGATTATTCCCCTCCTCAGTGCATAGCTTACAGGCCATTTTCTGCCATCAGTCACACCCATGCAGACCATGTTCAACTGCACTGATTTCTAAAGGACTTTCAATGGCATAACTGGAAATACAGTTTATTCATTGTGGTACCTGGCTTCATTACCTGTTTAGGTGTCCGGATATCAGTCAGCCAAAAGCAATAATTAAGATGTAAAATTGTTTATTCTGTTCTGTGCTAGAGAAAGGTGGATCATATATGGATTTTTCTCTCTCCAGCAGTGGCATAAAAATAAAATTACTTTCGAATTAATGAAATAGTATTCTCTTATAACAATGTTTTGCTCTGACTACACAGAACTGTAGATGAAACAACGATCACAGAAGAAGTTTTCCCCAGAGCATATAATATCCTGTCACTGAAAATAACCCTCTGAAATAGCAAGAACAAATGTGTATCAAAACTATGGTTTTTAATGATATTGTTCAGACTCCTGGCAAATGGGAGAGTCACATGAAGTGACACAGAACTTCCTGAACCCCTCTGTTGAGTGACCATGCGTGTCCTGCAGAAAGGTCAATGCATCAGCTCTCAATCTCATTTAACAAGTACAAGCACCTAAGTGCTCAGTATGGGAATAAGTGTCAGCTGTGCTGTGTCAAAATCCATGAGGCCATTTGCCTAGGATTTCAGACAGACTCACTGCTTTTATCAGATGCCTATAAATCTTAAACAAATATGTTGGGTGGAACAAGCAATGGGACGTGAAGACACCTTGGTTTCATCAATGAGTCAAACTACAAGTAATTCCTTGTTCAAACAGCTCCTTATCGTCAGGGAAGGGTTGGAAGAAAAATCATAATAAAGTGTTTCTTTCAAGATTAAGTTGAACATAGCAGCTGGAAAGAGGAAGGCACTATCTGTGCACATGTGGGATATGGGATTTCAAATCCAACTGCAAATAAACTCCTGGTGATGCTTCTCTCATCATACCTAACTACACTACTCAATCACTTCCCTTTAACAAAGACTAATTCTGTACAAAAATATAGCAAAGGTAACCACAGAAACTGTCTCAAACATCTTCAAGCACCTGTACTGTTATAAGTACTTGAGTTTGCTGAATGTCTGAAACAATTTGTAAATTACGTGTTCCATAAAGCTTCCTCACTGCTTTTCCTATTTTCTTTTTTTTCTTCTACTATGTGCTTCAGGCCAGCCTTTCATTTAATAAGTTGCTATCAACCATGAAAACAAACTCTGGGAGTCTTAAAAGAATTGCATGGATATAACAGCTATCTTCACACCTTAATATAGGTATTTTAGAAAGACAGATATGATACAGACAGGAGTCAAGTTGCACCTGTATTTTCATCAGTACAATTTGACTACTGTTCCATCATTACAGGAGGAACAGAATTTAGACCTTGATTCATTGGCTGGTGTTCCTTGCAAGTCACTGGATGAGTCACCTTAACCTGAAAAGATAATTTCTCTCTTTCTAATGAATTTAGGATAATGGCCTAAATTGTCTTTAAATGATGACAGAGATCTGGGTTAGTCCAAGTCCTTATTAGCATAATGACTTTTGCATCCTACTTTACCATATTTCAGGAAAAATCTATTTATCACTTCTTCAACCTTGAAAGGAAAACCATGGGGGATTACCTGAGATGAAATGTGTCTTGCTCAAGTCTAGTGCGTTATTCTGCAATTCTTGCTCTGAGAAATTCCAACTGTTTTCCAACATTTGAGACAAAAATTCTTGATATAAAATAAATGTTCAGGAAGCTAGATCCTTCTAGCCTAGTAGTGAATTTGGACCAGTGGGAGTTTTGTCTTTATAAGGATCTTGCAGTGAGATGCTTAATTAATTTCTAATGAGTTGCACCGTGCTTTTGCTGAGTATGTGTTAATGTGGTATTTTTTTTTTCCCTGTAATTGTGAATCTTCTTGGTTCAGAGCACAACTGTCATGTCCCTTTGATGTATAATAGATATAAAAAGTCATAAAGGCAAGCCCGGAGCTCTCTGGTTTAACTGTATTTAGATATGCAACCAAATTGGTTCTCCTAATGTTCACTATGACTCCAGCACTATATATGTAATCTGAAGCCTATAAAGTAAAACATGAAATTTCTTACAGATTCTCCAAACTACATTCTAAACTTCATCAAAGCATTGCCTTAAGGAACTAATCAGTTTCAGAGTTATAATCAAGTGAGTCATAATGAATGTGTTCACAATGGAAGTCACATCAGAATTAAAACCCATTTTGCTCTCAAAAAGATGCAAACCCCACCCCACTCCCCCTCAAAAAATCCAATCAAAGACAAAATCCACTGGGCCCTAGGCCTTTGTCCCATTACAAAGCACGACTCAAATAATTTTTTGGCAATTTCTCATTGCCTTACCTCATCCTTCTTATCTTCTACTTTGCTCTGACTTTCTTATGAGTTTTTGTGCTCTGAATTATTTTCTCTTCTGATTCTTTAAAAGCCTGTTGACTGTAATTTGATGCTACTCTCTATAGGGGACAGCACAGGCTCGTCTTTTCCCTCCCTTGCAACTATTTGCCTTCTCCAGAGCAAAGCAAAAGAAACATCATTTCCTTCCAATCAAATATTTTACCATGAGAAATCAGCTTCCAGTCTCTGTTCTGTTATCCATTATGAATACAAAGTACATCGAGTACTGATGTTGATGTCCACCCAAAATTTTACACAATCTGCTTGAGCAACAGAATTTGGCCAGTTGTGATTACCTGGAAGGCCAGAAAATTCTGGATCTGCCTGGGGGGTACTATAGTAAAATAATTGCAAAAAAACAACCCTACCATTGATACTTGTGTCCTAAAACTCAGCAATGGGTTTGTGAGCTGCAGCAGTTCTGTAGTTTTGGCACTTACTACTACATAAACCTGTGAGAAGAGGAAAGTGGTTCCAGTCTTTGGCTGGTAAATTACACTGACACAGAAGACTAAAAATAACCCCAGTCATTCCTGTTGGTTATAAGTCATTTCATCCCTGATATGCTAGAAAAACATGATTATTTTCACATTTCACTCATATAACAGATGAGATGTGAAATGAGTGTCATGGTTGATAAACACCACAGTGGCTGCTAAGTCTCACGCTATGTAAACAAAACTCTCTCTGTTCACTGTACACAAAATTAACAATAAAAATTATTGTGAAGTCTGGGTATCAAACCAAGCACAACTTCAGAGAGAAAAGGGTCATTACAGAGGAAATGAGTTGGTGACAGCAGCTCTCCCAGCCTGCTGCAGCTGTGGGAAGTTGCCCATTGACTTTGATGGGAAATCCAGCCTGTGCAGAAAATATTGCTTCAAATACTCTAATTCCTTCCCAGTTCTAGGCTTTAGTGAAACAAAAGGGGAAGCAGGAAAGCACAGAGCTCAGTTTTGTGCAATGCACCTACACATAGGCCACCTCACAGGGACTTCAGCATGGCCCAAGAGGTCTCTGAACACAAAGGCCTTTCACTCAGAGCCAAGAGAACAGCTCTCACTAAATGCCATCTACTGCTCTGTACTCCTAACTTTCTGAAATTAAAAGTCTCTCCGAAATGCGTTAGTTATGCTGCACCCCTGCATGACTATAATACAGATTGACTAATGCACCTGGAAGAATGAGAAAAAAATAAAAGAATAGAGCAATTGCAAGCACAGGAAAGTACTTAGTTAACTGCAACTTCCCCTCCCACACATCCCTGCTATAATGTAGAACATCTGTTGTGAACAAGAACTAACCTGTTACTAACCAAATTCCAGTACTGATGTATGCATGATTATACACTCCCTAAATCATGGCATTATCCCCTTAAATGGGGCTGAAATAATAACTCAAAATGCTCAGGTATGCTCTACAACAGGTGGATATTGTTTCAGCTTTCACTAAAAGCAATGTAGCGCTGCATTATAGGTTTATTTGGGCTTGACTCTTCCTTAACTATTGCTACTGAACAGGTAAGATAAGTAGGGCACTCCTCAGATTACAGCAAAATCAGCTGTAAGATCAGGTGACTCAAGGTGTGTTCTGGGTTCTGCCACACAACTTATGAAAAGACTTGAGTTTGCAGAAGTTTGAAGGAGTCAAAGCAAGTCTTCTGCATTTCTGTAGCTGCTCATTACTGCACTGTCCCATGGTAGCAGGCTGCTGCAGGAGCAAGGGCTGAGCAGCTGACTGCTGAATGATTGTCTTCTACAGAGTGAGGGCCATTCTGAGATTCAAAATGAAATGTTTTCCTTTCTCATTGAACAAATGCTATGGGCCAGCATGTGATGGCATTCACTTGCATAGCCTCATGCTACTAAACTTTCTCCTTGTATGGAAGGAGTCCCTAAAGGTTTTTTACACTTATTATATTTAGATTTTCACATTCCAAAACTGAACCGGTAAGGGTATGGAAATAGCTTACTCCTAAGTAAACAGCCTCCATAGCCTTTGCTTTTTTAGTGCGAATCAGACACCTCAGTGATATATGAATGTGGATATGGATAAGTGCAATGATTTAGGAGCTACAGAACCAAATAGGAACAGAGACTCTTTCTAGAAGACACAGAAAGAATTAAAAACAGATATTGGAAAGATTNGTAAGTACAATTTTCCACTCAAAAAAATCCAGCCCTTCAAACTTCAAGCAATTTCTAAACTCTGCCCAAAATGAGTGACCATACACGGAAAGAGCTCTGCAGAAGGAGAGATCTCATATCTTTGCCACTCCCATGCACAGAATTCATGAATGGGAAGTAAGCCAGCAGAGAACAAGTGCAGCACAGGACACAGATACTATTTGTTGTGCATATTACATAAGTTTAGGTAGGGACAGTTCATATATATATAAAGGCGTAAGTGCAAAACTTTTAAAGAGCTTTTTGCTCAAATATAAAATAGCAAAGTGTGGAAGTAGAGGCTTTTAAAATAATTTTCATTGAAATACGCTGCAACCAGAGATGTTCCCGTTAAACAGAATAGAAAGGGATATTGGGTGAAGTAATGAATGGGTACCATTGTTGGTTTGCAAGATGGAGATCAAGAGGTTGGCGTCAGGTTTTTTGTCTGCTTGGTACAACAGTCTCTTGCACTGTATAAATGTGAAGGAAGAAGTGCCTTTTTATAGTCCTTGGATTAGCTTCAGGTTTTTTGTGATGAGAAAAAAATTGTTTTCTTAGATGTGCTGCCTGAATTTGCTGGCTTGTGCCATATTAAAACTTAGTTTTAAAGTGTGAAAAGTTTTCTGGAAAAAAAAAATGCGCTTTCTAGGCAGCTTAAAGTGGATCAGTTTCCTGTGCAGCATTTACAGAATAAACATGAAACTCTTCAAAGTCCCCCAGAAAAGTTCTTTGAAATACCTTCCCTTTCAAATATGTTCTTCTTTCTCTCTAGTTCTATCTTTTTAAACAAGCACAATTTACTTGCAAGCAGGAATCTGTTTTATGCTGAACCTGCTGAACCTGAATTTCACAACTATACATAATTATGATGGGTGAATACATTATGTAAGTAGAGATATTTATTTCAAAGAGCCATTTTGCAGCATTCTAATAAAAGAAATTTTGAAGCTATGAAAAGCTGGTGTCTGATGGAATCTCTCCTCTGTAGCAGCAGTGTTTAGTTAGGCTTGTTAACACTGTTCATGGTAAACATTTAATTTCCTTTTAGTCTTCAATTTTTTGTGGTTAGTCAGTACCCACGAGGAGACTCTGACTGTGAGTCCTGGAAAGATGAGTTCCCTCCTTCTGGTAAGCCAAGTGCAGACATTGGCCATGCTGTATATTTTGACTGAAAACAGCCCCCAAGGATCCGTGGCATCGGTAAGGCAAGCCAGACCTTACAGACTTCTAAAATCTAACTTCTCCTCTGAGAGAGCCACTGGCTGCAAGAATAAAAAGTTGTGGTCTCTCCCTTCCTTACCACAACCACTTCTGGACTCAGCAGATGACAAGCACCAAAAAACTTAGCTGTGGGTTTTCCAAAAGGAGATAACTGCTCTACAAACACATATCCAATGCAATGTGCTATCACTTGGCGGTCTTTGACACTTCCTTACTGGAATTTCAACACTTTGGCATCTATTGGTATCACTATAAAACACAAGCAACAACTGGTATAGATGGCACAACACCTATAAATGTCTATTTTCTCCTCCCAAGGAGCAGAACCAACTATTTGTGTGAAAAGTGTGAAGCAGTTTAGAAAAAGACAATTGTTCAAACAAAAGAATGCTTTGGGTGGATCCTTTTGAATTTTAGAGCTAAAATGTATATTGTTGTCCAGAGTTACATGAGAGTTGTGTATGGCTGAGAGTTAAAAATTGTGTGAACTAAATTAGTTTTTTTCAGTGCAGACCAAGTCATTTGTAAGAAGCTGAAACGTTCACACTTTCATTGACGTCAGCAGGCCTGGAGTATGCAGCCCTTTAAAAAAATCAGGACACTGCTCTGCTGTCTGCATAAATGTTTGTCAGAACATTTGGACCCTATTAAACCCACACAGACTACTTAGAGATAAGAGGCTCTGTATTTTATTAAGCAGCCCTTCCAGCCATGCACTTGTAGATTATTTTCCTGTCATTTCTTCAGGCCCCTGAAACTGAGCTGCACAGCAGAAACCAAAAAATATACAGTAGCCATTACAGGCCAGTAGAATACAACAGCCTTTGTTTCCCTGCAAATTGCTTCTAGGTCTGAACAACTTGTTTCCCTAAGTACAGTTCACCAGTGTAAATCCACCTAGGCTACAAGAGAACAGGGCACTCCTCCAGGGGCATGGCCAGTTATGAAAGCCTTGTTCCACCTTTGTTTATCAGATCTCAATTCATCATCCTTCCAGACACTCCTGCTTTCCTGTGTTTTCCCAGGGAGGGGTGGGATGGTTGATGGGTTGTGGGACAGATGATAAGACATACCTGATCTGGGAGTTTGTTTAAAGAAGCTCTGTTCAGTTTTGCAGACATCCTGTCATCTGACTGCTGCTGGCACATAGTGTGTGAAACAGCTGGAATTTTCAAAGCTGCTCTTTATCTAAAATAAATAGGTGAATGTATCCAAAATGTATCTCATATGCACCCTGAATATATTTAGATAAAAGACCTTGATTCAAATAATTTTTGATGGGAAAAAAACAGTTGGCAAGCATGATATTCTTTCTTTTCCCGGCAGTCATGGCATACTCCACTGCACTAGTAAAAGTAAAAGCAGGAGTCAAACAACCCTTTTACACAACCCTACATTTTCATAGTATCACAAGAATATTTTCCATAATTGTAGGGGGTATTAAATTGCTTGATTAATGTTACATTCAAAGTTGAACAGTACATTTGGCATCATATGACAGTGAGAAAAGTACTGACATGTCTGCAATCAAGTGCATAACTTTCTAAGTCAAATCTAACTATTCAGGTAAAAAAAAAACCCACAAAAGAAAAAAAAATCCCCACAGATTAAAATTACTGGTCAGAAGCAGTGCCATCCATAATGCCATAGTTGGTATCTATTCTCAGATACACATGGTTTCTGGAATGTAATATAGAAGAGATATTACTTCTTATTAAACCTGTGTGAACCAAGAGCCACAGAAGCATCTGAAATTCTGATCCTATAGGGAAGACATTATTTACCTGTCACATAAACTCCTGCTTAGTTTTGTCTTTCCTAAAATTTGCCAAGTCAAAGACTTACAGAAGTTAAACTTCTATTTACTTTTTTTTAAAAAAAGCAATTGATGCTAGGAGCTTGAATTTATCTCAGCAGGTGCTAACTGTAAAACCAAGTGGCAGTGCTTAAATACCTTCACTTTAGCTGTTTCACTATTAATCATTTTGGCAGCCACACCAAACCAGCGATTATCAAAAGCATGCACTATTATTTTACGCAAGCAGAGATGTTGAGATAGGAGCTAATTCTGCCCTGGTTTTACAGCACCAAGATATGAGCAGGTGTGGCCTTTTTAACCAACCTATGATCTGTAATTCCCCAACAGAGGAGACAGGGGAATTATATCCTCTCTCAGGTACGAGATTTGCCTTTGCCACCTGCATGTCAAACCTGGAAACAGACTGCTCCAATCTTTTTACACCAGAAGACTCCTTGAATGAGCTCCCAAAGCCTGCAGCTTCTCTCCGTTCTTTTTCTGCCACAATCATTTCCCTTTTATATTTTCCATCTAAAAATCTGCAGGGCCCAAATAATCTGTGCATTTTGTCAATTACACAAGTAAATATGGCAGATACCCAACCTGAGGAATAGAAAACAGAGCCATGTGAACTGCAATGGGCATTGATAGTCTTGGGAAGGCAATTTAAGGAGCAGTACAGCACAATCCTGGGACACCTACAGAATCCAGCTGTTATATGAATCCTGTCCTTATTTCCGAGGATATTTGAGAAAGGTATTGTCCTTCCTCCTCTGACACCACAGTCATGCATTCTCTGTGTTCACAGGGCAAAAACACTGCCCAGTCTTATGCAAGAGTGGAGAAGGAAAGCTTGATTTTAAGCACGTAGGAAAAGGAACAACTGTTACATGAAACATCCTGCAGTGACCTAATTCAAGAAAGCTTTGTCAGGTGATAATCTTTCTCACCCTTTCTGTGTCATTCCCTGATGTGCACAAGTGTTCAAAACAGTTTTAAAACATTCAGAAATGTGAGAGTAGTAACTGTCCTCCTGGGCAGCTCTGACAAAGATTAGAATTCCCAATATAGTCACTGGTTGCCAAAGTGCTCTTAAGCTGCTGTTTCACTGGGTTCATGTCTGAGTGCCACTAATCAAATTAACTGTGATGGCTGCAGTAAGCTGTTTATAGAGATGAAAGACCTACCAAAAGAAGTTTCTGTTACAGCTTATGAAGCTGAATACTGTTAAGCACATAAACACCCACAGCACAGAAAATCTTGACTTTTTTCTTTCTGCAGTTCCTCACTAGAGGGTCAAGAGTACATAACTGTTCTTGTTAAGTCTTCCACAAGCCAAAAAATCCCTCTTCCCATCATATAACTGGTTTTTATTTTTCCCCTGGGGAGAAAAAGAAGAAAAAGCATTTATTTTTGTTTCCTCTCCTAGAAAAAACAAAATGAAAGGTAATAGAAGCAGTAAACAATGATTTAATAGAATAGATTATTACAGTGTGATGGTTGTGTCAAGCTGCAAGCTCGACCCCATGGTGCAGCTAAAAAATCAAAAAGCAGTCAGGAGTCTGTTCCAAACCAGGCAACTGCCAACCAGGCACTTTTAGCCTGTCAGACTGTTGTGACTTTGAACAGGAATATCAGGCTGTTGATGTTTGTGGAAAGCATCACTATGCCACAGAAAAAATGAGATAAGAGAGAGCTACTGAGATGGCACAGGAGGCCCCTCACACACAACCAATTCCCTGCAACTACAGCAACCCAGGAGGACAAAGGAAGGCAGCAGACACTCTCTGTGCACAAAGGATGGTGGCCTCAGCTCTTCACCAGGATCTGGAGCAGATGCCTGAGGACTCAAGATCTGGGAACTCTCTGCAACATTACAGATCTCCTAAAGGGTCACTCACACAGGGTGTGTAATGGGCTCTCTCTCAGTTCACATCAGCCCATTTCTTTTACTTCATCATCAGAACACCCTCCTTCAGTGTTGGCTGAGGAAAGTAATGCAAACAAAAAGTGCTGAAAAAATGACTACTTTATGAAGCATACAGATGTTTTCTAGGAAGTCTTATTAAAAGTTACAAGATCTGCCTCTTCCTTCCATTTTCTCATTAAGATATACAAAAAGTCATAAAACCCAAACTTTTAAAATATTTGATACCAAAATATCTGTTCTTAACTTGCACAGGTTAAGTGGAAAGAAGGAAAATGAAGCCTCAGACTGCTTTGCTCCTGCAGCCCTTGCTAAAGGAGCACAAGGCAACTCTGCCACTAATGAGTGCCCACTCTGGCACAGCTACACAGCAGGCACAGTGCTGGCAAATCACAGAGGTCCTTCTAAATTAGGTTTGAGAACACTCCTGACAGGAAGAATTAATTAATGGTATTAATAATGTCAGAGGTCTCTTCCTTTGATAGTATTACAATTCTCCTAAATAAATATGTAGCGTAAGGTTCCTCTGGATTTCAAAGCAGAGGAAATCCTGTTTTCATGTCTTTTTGGCATTAGTAACCATTTATGTATCCACTGAATGTACAATCATTATATCTAATGACAATATCCCAGTCAGTCAAATGATTGCCAAGTTTCTCTATTGTAATCCAACAATGAAGAAAATACTTCATCTTCTCACCACATCTTTTCACCACTCTGACATCCTGATATCTTCAAAATTTTCCCTCCATTTTTAGCTTTTAAGACAGGCAGTGCTATATTAAAAGTGGTTCTCTGTAGACTTCACAAAAGTAGAGAATATTTTTTTAGCTCAGCACAAATTTGTAGCAACTGATACTTTACCAGAAACTTCTTTTTGAATATTTTGCTCCATAAAATAAATCTGTTCCTATCATTTTTCTCAGTATCATACCTTTTCTATACTTAAAGAGAGTTCCTTTGTGATTCCTGAGTGAATTTATCTATTATTAGAAATATTACAATTAGTTACATTAAGAGATTGGAGTAACTTCTAAACGGAGAGACCAAAATTGTGCTTAGAAAATACAGAAATACTAACAAGCCATCATTTAACCAGTTCAACAGCTATTTTAGAACTCAAATTAGGATAAAAAGGGATAACAAGAAAATATTTTCATTTTATACGTGATGCACCAGATTAGCCCTCAGTGGTCAAGTATTAAACACTGCAAAAGCATAAATACATAAAATGGGACAAAAGGCTATTGAAGCTTAGCATGGAGAACCATGAAATAACCCATTTCCTGATACAGCTTCCTAGAAACTGCCAGTATTAATTTGACAGATAACTTTCAGAGGCAGAATTATTTTTTCTGCAATGTAAATAGTCTCTGATGTTAGAGAGAAAACCTTTTCTCTCAGATAAAAGCTGGCTTTTAACAAAGCACATCTTAAGCTTCAGACTAGCGACATATTACAGTTTGCTTTGAACCATGGTGTGCTGCTGGCATCGGATGTAGCACCCTCATGGTACATCAGGCCAGGGAATTCTGCAGCAGGGAGCACATTAGTGAAAATTACCTTTAAAGAGCAGTGTTTGCATTCATATGCAGAACTGACGTAAAACAGATGCCTTTGTGCTCCAGCTCCTATTTTAAGCCCAGACACAAAGTATTTTGTGCCTGTACAATGAGATGTGTTGCACACCAGTCCTGTGTGTGCAGAACTCTGCAGCCCTGGCTGCTGTGATGTTCCTGCTGCCTGCCTGAGACCTGGGGCCGGGGGGCTGTGCACAGGCCCCAGGGACAGCAGGGCTGGGAGCAGAGAGTGCAGGACTCCCCAGGTTGCAGCATCCCCATGCTCTCTGCCCAGATCTGATAAGCACAGATACAGGACAGCTGATGGCAATTCCATCTCTTGTGGTGGGGACTGACATGATCTATCATGAGAAAATACTTTCTTATCTTTACCAACGGATAATGAAGTCTTTGTGGGATTTTTAGGAAAGAAAGTGGCTAGACCACCAAAGATGCAGTTAAAACCTGATTTCTTGCCAAGGAGACATGTAAAGCCTTACCAGGCAAGCCTGCAGCAACAACTCCAAAAGAACACCTTGGGGAGGACTTGGTTCCCACACATCTTCTAAGGCCTGTGAAAGGCCCAGAGAGACCTCTGAAGTTCAGGTACTACCCTTGGCCTCGCCCCAGCAGGATGGAGGCAGGAGGAGACAGCGACACTGCTCTCAGTGCTGGCACTGCTGCTGAGCAGGGCAAGCCAAACCCACCAGTGCCTGGCAGACTGACCACACTGCCGAGGCAGGAAAAGAGGATGCCCACAGCACAGCAAGGACTTGCCCCCTCTTCTTGATCTCCTCACTTCTGCCACATCAGACAGCAACAGACCACGTGGCTGCAGGCATTTCACCCATCACAGCCACGATTTTCCCCCATCATGACTCAAGATTAAGTGTGGTGGTCCCTTTTTTCCCTGAGAGCCTGCACACCTTAAAAATAACAGGATTGAAGTCAGGTAGCCTCTTCCCATTTCCAGGAGACTTTGGGTGTGCTCCTTAATGTACTGCTGATGAAGTGTATTAAAATCTCTACACTCGGCTTTCTCCGGCTTATTCAGTATAAATGATGCTGCTTCTTATCTACAAATATAAATTGTTTTGTTGTTTATGTGTTTTTGTAAAGTGAGTCCTTGCTGCACATTGAAAAGCTGCTCTCTCTATCAAAAGGCACAAGCATGTGTCTTGCTAGAAGTAGCATTATCTATTGCCAGAGACACCAGTTTCATTTTTTGATTAGGGAAATATGTACCAGTGCTGTTATAGTTAATGCAGCAGTTTTACTACACAGGTCACACAGGAGGCAATATATTGACTGTCCTACTGAGGAATGCAAACAGCACAGAGTGTTTGGATTTCCAGCATCCTTGAAAACTGACTTTGCTATTATACTAACGATGCCCCAGTGAGTAATAATTTTCAGGTACTAACAACTCTTGAAAATAATTCTTTCAGTCTAATTACGCTGCTGGATTAGAGAAAGCCTTTCAGTGGAGTTTATGGGTCAGATTCTTAGCCACTGTAAACAGTCATAACTCCACAGGTTCCAGAAGGAGTAATCCAATTTATACACTGGACCTACCTCTGTCTTCTGTAAACTCTGTAGTAAAGGTTGTGTAATAGTTAAGGATGAAGGAATAAAAAAGCCAAACTCCTTGACTTGACTCAGGCAATGACTTTGCAATTACTGGAATGAGGATGAAGAGAACCAGGCTTCAAGAGATTAGTTATAACTAGGAGATTAGTTCAGTGCAATAAAGCCCGTTTAGCATAACACAGAGAACTGTCCCCTGCATTTTGGAATAATGCATTTTAAATCTGTCAGTTGCCTCTGAAGGTCCCAATCCTGCAAAACCGACTCATGATTTAACTTTATTGAGTATACACAATCCCACTGAAATCAGACTATTCAGTGCTGACAGACAGAGTTAAACTACTGGATAAATTAGGGTTAGGCCAGGGGAAAGTTCCCTGGATTCTGTGTCTCCTTGAGGCTTGACCTACAAACAAACACAGAAATATTTGGCATTTTGCTTAGTAGAAATAGCCTTGATTTTTCAGTGGTTTTGGTTCTACTTCAAAGAAAATCAACTATTCTTTCTCAAACAAATGTGATGTTCACAAGAAACCACATAAATGTCTAATTTTCTATAGACATGTTTTTGATGCTTCTCCAATATGGAAAAAAAATTCAATCAAAATTACCAAAATAAGCATACATAATTCATTTTCATTAATCCTGCTAGAGTTCTTGACTCCTAAACTCATTTGAAGCCTATGTTCCAGATCAGCAGCACAATGTTAAAGCTGGTTTGAGGCACAGAGCTCTTAGGTGTCATATACCAAATGACAAAATATGCAATTAAGTCGCTGCCTTGCTCCAGCAAGAAAAATATTTTTCTCAAGATGAATACCGAGGACTAAGAAAGACAAGTGTTTTTAGCTCGTGTGTTTTAGAAGAAATACACTAACCAGAACCAAGACAGTAAGCCAACAACTATCAGATCAGGGACCTGAAATTTACATTTAATCAACCTCAACTGGGGATAAGAAATCAATTAACACATTGTTTGCAGAACATTTACTCTGGAAACATCTTGTATGATGCAACACTGCTAAAATTACCCCCTCAGAAATCAGATGTTATTAAGAAAAGTAAAATGGCCAAGAAAATATGCCACAGAAGTCACTGAAATAGAACAAGGAATTTCTTTATTTGGTTTCCCAAAACTTCAAACGTAACCTTTGATAAGTTGAATGTTTGATCTTTTAGCTACCAGCACAATTTCCTAGTTACTTTTATAAACTGGAGCTTTCAAACTCCTACCTACTCCCAGTGATCTCTGCATACTGGCTTATTTAATATTCCCTCAGCTTATCTCAAGTCTCAGTGCAGCAAGGCTTTTTAGTTGCTATGGCCCTAAGCATGGAACATGAAAGAAAAGGATATCTGGGAGCCTCATTCTATATTTTTCATTTAAAAACAAGGCTTGGGAGCCTGAGGCATGTCCCCAGTCATTTTCATTTGTTTTGGAGCTCCCACTTACACTTGGGGCATTCCATCTTCACAGGGTACTTCTTCAAATATTCGCTGAGACACGCAGAAATTTCAAAGCTGTATCAGATCTGTAACTCTGTTTCAGTAAAATGGGATGGATGCCTGCTTGCACAATTAGCAAAAGGGTTAAACTGGCCAAAGGGGTCTTGCCTAAAATCCCATGGCCCAGTTTCCTATTGTGGTACAGTCTTCCTAATCCCTGTATTCATACAAGAAGCATTTACACATTTTTCCACAGCCCAAATAACTCACAGCTCCTTTAATGCAGCACCATTGCACTCATCTGGTTGTTGTCACAAACCCAACAAGAGCTGATAAGCACAATATGTTACATAAAGTATGAACAGACAGTGAGAGAGCACTCCATTCACACTGTTTGCTTTTGTTATTCCTAGTAAAAAAGGCATGAGATCTTTGTGAGCACCTTGGAATTAATGTGCTTGTATCATCTTAGGCTTACAGAAAAGGTAAAGCGTGTGTAAGAGGTAAGGAATTTGGAATATCTGAGCACAGCTGTTCCTGTCCAGTTGTACCACTGACAGACAAGCACTTTTAGCTTGGGACCTGCCCTGACACCAGCTCTGAAACCTTCTTCAGTTGGAGACTGAGGTATTGCAGAAATGCAATGAGTCTCACACTGTAAAGACACCACCAGGTGGATCAGCAGTGCGGAGTGACAAAACACACAGACTACACGAGATCGAGGGGCTGACAGCTCTTCTGGGGGAGGGAAGCTCCTGTGGCAAAGAGACAGCAGCAGCAAATTAAGCCCCTTCATCCTATAGCCCTTCTCCAGGTAGAGGGGTGTATGACCACAGTGCACTTGATTCTGCCAGCTCAAACACCTCATCACAACTGCCTGCAGATGGGGAGGGCTGGACTCATTGATGTTCAGGCCTGAAGAATACAACAGTGATGAGAAACTACCTTTTCATTTCTGCCAGTGCTCATATTCTAAAAGTATATTGTGCTTGGTCCCTTGGACTTCTTGCTTGAAGCACCAGGAATATTTCATTAGTTCAGCCAGAACAATCACGGCATGCTAAGCACTGCTAGAGAGAGAACAGTTCCACTGACTTTGGAGACCCCATTGAAACTTCAGGATCTAATGCAGCCTACACCTCAAGCTTCTGTACCTGAAATCTCTCTGCTATTTTAAAATCTGGCTCAGCTCCGTGTTGCACAGCAATGTGCAATGTACTTGAGCTCAGTTTGCCCTGGCAGGATGGCACAACCCAAGTAAATTCACTGCCTAGGTAAAAGTGCTATTATCTAGAAACGTGAGGATTTGCTACTCCCTTCAGAGGTACTCTGACATCAGCAAGAATTAGACCCCACGTCTTTCTCTAAATCTCCTCTCCTTCAGCAAAGAATGTTGTATACAAGAAGTAATCCAAATACTTAAGACAGTATTTCACATCCAGCTTCTGGAATATTTCAACTTCACTTGGGAGCTTTAAAAGAGCACTAGCTATAAAGATGTAAATATGAGTCCAAAGAAATCTACCAGATATTATACACATGATGAAGGAAAATGATCTCTACTGAATTTAAAATATGTTGTAGACTCTTATTTCTATTTTGTCCTTTGCTGTAAAGACTGGCAGACAGGTATAGTGGTATAGGAGAGAAATTGGGAGCCTTTTACGACTGGGGAGAATTCAGAGGTGGAGGATGAGGGTAAAAGATTAATGTTCTCTGTGGTTTTCCACCTCCCAGACAAAAAGTGCTGTTCATTCAAAAACATGGGAAGTCTGGGACATAATGGGAAAGATAAAGGCTGCCTAAGATAAAAATTTCCAAAGTAATAGAAATTTCCAGCTAATAAAGATACAAAAGTTGAAGAACTTCTGTACAGAGAGAGTGGCTTAAATACATTTTTCCACTTCCGATTTCTGATTATTTGAAAATTATTTCTGCTCTTTGAAACTAACTGAGTACTATGCATGATATTGTAATTTAAAGCTTGTTGGTTTAAAATCATTGTGTTCACAAGCAGTCTTATTGGCATTAACATGCAGTTATAATTATTGTAAAGTTCAATTAATAAAGAAAAATCCTGTCCTTGGAAGTCAGCAACATTTTGGATAAGCACAGAAGATGACATTACAATACTACCTTTCTTTGTGAACTCAGTTATGATTTATACATGCTTGCTGTTGTTCATTAAAGTTTCATAAAAAATAATGACTCATCAGCAGAAAATGAAACTTTGGTACAGTGCAAATCTTTTGGAGCTTTTCACCTGAATTTCTCAAAGAAACCCAAGTATTACTCATTTGAACTCAGCAATAACTGTGACAGAGATACGAAGCATATGACAGATATTGCTGAGTGCTGTGGAACACGATTCAAAAATTATATAGACCATAACTCAGCAGATATTACTACTATGTCAAGTATACTGCAGCATTCAGGGAACTTCAGCTTCTTCTCCACTGAGAGTTCCTAGTAGTCACATGCCTGAGCACTTTAATGAAACAGGGATATTATTAATGCTGCCAGAAAAAGGAAGATTTCTGTGAGAAGGAAAATATATACTTGGGATGTTACATGAAATTTAAATTTATAATAAACTCCAGATGTTGTAAATTGTGCTCTCTTTTAGGGGAGTGCTATTCCCAAGCTTGGAATTCTTTAGGGGTGTTTAGAGATATTTTAGGGGTCACTTTCTTATGCCAGTTTCTCCTCCACAAATACGTTGACCCCAACACATGGAACATCTGTACATGTAGATGAGCAAACCCAAACTGTTACAAAGCTCTTCGGGTTTGTTACCTGGATTTACATACAACCCACACCACTGCAGATGGAAACCTAAGAGGGCCAAATACTGTGGGGTTTTGAAATGAGGTAAAAGCACTGGACCCTGGCATGCTGAGGGAATGAGGATGTCAAGAAGCCACCCTGACTGATGTTAACCTGCAGGAGCAGGCAGGAATGCAGCATCCCACTGTTTTTAATCACTCCACGTTGTAGCACTCCAGGGGATTGCTGTGACCCAAGTGCAGGACCTGGCACTCCACCTTGTTGAATCTCACACCCTTGGCCCCAGCCCATCAATCCAGCCTGTCCAGATCCCCCTGCAGAGCCTTCCTGCCCTCCAGCAGATCCACATTCCCACCCCACTTGGTTCTGTCTGCGAACTCACTGAGAGTGCACTTGATCCCCTTGTCCAGATCATCAATGAAGACATAAAACAGGGCTGGCCCCAGCACTGAGCTCCAGGGAGCCCCACCAGTGACCAGGTGGCAGCTGATGTAATTCCATCCCCAGCACTCTCTGGGCTCTGCCATCCAGTCCGTTTTTACCCAGCAAAGAGAGCACCTGTGCAAGCCATGAGCAGCCAGGCTCTCCAGGAGATGCTGTGGGAAACAGGGACATAGGCTGTACTCCAGTCCAGACAGACACATCCACAGCCACCTCCTCATCCACTGTGTGAGTCCCCCGGTCATAAAAGGAGATCAGGTTGGTCAAGAAGAACCTGCCTTTCCTATGCCTGTGGCT
Source organism: Cyanoderma ruficeps (assembly GCA_008694505.1). Classification (NCBI taxonomy): domain Eukaryota; kingdom Metazoa; phylum Chordata; class Aves; order Passeriformes; family Timaliidae; genus Cyanoderma; species Cyanoderma ruficeps. The sequence continues at coordinate 4,713,984 of VZDJ01000028.1, read as the reverse complement.
GACCCCCTAGTTGTCCTGTCTGTGCCCTGGGATGGAACTCAGGATGATCCTGTCCCTGCCTCTCCCCAGCACCAAGATCAGGCTGACAGGCCTGTGGTTCCCTGGGTGCTCCTTCAGACCCTCCTGCAGAGAGGCACCCCCTGGTCACCCTGCAGATTTGGGGCCTGCTGGGCTGACCAGGCCTGATGGTAAATGACGGAGAGCAGCTGGACAAGCTTTTCTTCCAGCACCTTCTCTGCTCTTGGGTGGGCTCTATGCAGTACCAGAGAGTTGGGAGGGTCTAAGTGGCTCAGCAAGTCATCACCTACTCCTTCCTGGGTTGCAGGGGGTCTATTATCATGTTCATCCCTCTACATATCTCAGGGGGCTGGTTGCCCTGAGGATAACTGGCTTTTCTCTTGAAGTCTGAGTAAAGAAGGTATTAAGTACTCCTGTTAAGTCTACAGAATGCAATTAACCTGCAAGGTTCACATTAGTAAGTTCTGTGATTTTAAATTATGTTAAAACAAAATTTATTACTCAACATAGCTGGTTTTGTCCATCAAACCTGTATTTCTGCAAAATGGATAACTGATTTGTTTACCAAAAATACTTGTCCTGAAGCCATGTTAATTGACATCTCCCATTTTTATTCTTTAATTGTGTGTTTACAGTCTCTATTTAACAACCATATTTGTTATGCCTCTGCGTGACCTGTAGCTAACTAGCTTAGGCTTTCATGTTCTTCAGCAACCAAATTTCCCCATTCTTTTGACATCAGGGAAAAAACCCACTGTCAATCATGTCTTTTAGGTCCCTGACTATTTTTCTGAATCTGTGCTTTAAAAAGAAAATCTTAGATTTAGTAAGTGCTACCTTGTTGTTGGTTTGGTTTTTTGTGGGTTTTGTTTTGGGTTTTTTGGGGGTTTCTTTTTTTTTTTTTNTTTTTTTTGTCCTAACTGGTAAATATTCAACTTCTTCAAAATCTGCCTCCTGCATGTATGTTCTTGCTTCATTCCAAGTATAGGTCACAAACTGCTGTTGACATTTCTTGCGTTTTTTGCATCACTATTCAGGATTTCACTGTCTATATTGAGAAAAGAATCAAATAAATGTTTCTTTTAATCCCAATTAAATTTTAAAATGCTTTTAAAAATTGTTTTACCCTTTAGCCATTAACATATTTCCTTTAGTGTCCTTTGTCAGACAAAGTTTCTTTCCAATACTGTGTGTTTAAACAAGGATAGCTTTTGACTACTGTAATATATTATTTAGGCAAGACTGCTTTATCTGACTAGTTTTGGTTAAAAAATTTTTCACACTTTAAATGTGTGATCTAGGCAGAAAGTTTCAGTGGTTTTGAGTCAGAGAGTTGTCACACTCAAGCTTATTCTGCTGTGAAAAGAAAGGATAATGAAATGTAATTAAGGAATGTACAAATTGTTTTTCTGAAGAAAAACCAACTGACTTACTCCACAGTGGGCTCAAAACAAAGCCTTACTATGAAGTTACATTTCAATAAAGCAACTGATGAAATTGTTTAGTACCCCTGCCAGCATTCACCAATTATATCTAGCTATAGCTATTATAAAAAATGGTTTTCTTCATGCATGTCATAGACTGGTGCTTACAGCTCACATTGTTCCCCAGAGAGGTTTGCTTGGGCAAATATAACTCAGGAAGGCAGACTCAGTAAGTTTGCCTGTGTGTGAGTCTTACACGTACACCCAAGAGAAGTGTTGACAGGAATACTCTATTTCTAAAACAGGCTAAAGGTGATCTCACTTTAGGTCACAGCATTTATGGACACAAAAGTAAAATGGAATTTGATGTCAGGGACTAATCAAAACAACTCTGAAGAATAGAGAATTGAGCCTCATAAGAAACACACATATGGATATTTGTTATCACATAATAAAAGCAGTGGAAACACCAAAAATCATCTTTATTCCCATAAAACCAAGCCCATAAGATTATGTCTTCCTTCCCTTTTTTTTTCCCCAGTAAGCAAAATGGAGAGGCAAGAAAAAAAATACAGGAATTCAATGGAACAGATTGGATGAAATTATAAACTCCAGATATTTTGAAAGCTAGAAAAACATCACATTTGTAGTGATGCATATCCAACAATTGTCATATTCCTCTTCCTATATTTTTTAATGGAGAATTTAGCACTTACCTGATCCAATAGCCCTACACATGAGAAAGCTGTAGAATTTAGAAATCCATTGATGGCTTTTCATCTGTAAAGCTACTTGATTGTATGTTTCACTTTAAAATGTATCCACTTTAAAAGGATAATCATATCTTTGTATAAAGAGAAACCACCCCAGCCTGAATCAGCCAACACATAGCATTCACTGACAAAGAAAGAAAAAAGCAAATGAAGAGGAAAATAGCTCATATTCATTATACATTCACTATACATTGTATGCAAAACTCCATTTCCTTGCTTTATGTGGGATTTTTGGAAGGCTTAAAGAAGCTGGAGTGATAGGTTAGTTTTGTATGCCAAATTAACCTAAAATTTGCAACAGGCAAATGGAGCATGCAGTAAGATATAATACTTTAGTACTAGTTAAGGAGTAAATGTGGCTTATCTATGGAGAGCTTTTCCACACTAAAAGCTCAGAGGAAAGACAAATCACTGCTTGCTTTCTACATTCAATTTGATCTAAAGCTACATGAAAGAAATATAGTAGCAGCTTGGAGAAAATAATAGATGTTACAGAAAAGGAGATGCTTACTTGAAGAGTGTTTCTTTTAAAATCTAGTGGAAGAATTGTCTGTGCAGTGTGAATGGGACACTAGGAAAACCTACACATACTATTGTTCCTAGTAGTTATTGTTTGGCATTCATTCATATTCTTTCAATCTCATTTGTCATCAGTATATGGGAACCTTCTTCCAAATTTCAATCAAACTTCGAAAGACAAAGTCTGTTTGCAAAGCTGCTCATACCTTGCCATCTTTCTGAACATTCTCAGAGTTGGAATTTCTAAAACACTAAGTAATTTTTTCTTTCATGGTGACTGGAAAAAATAGAGAATCACGTAGGGTTTCTTTTAAGAGAGATCACAATTTCATTTTACTAATAAAACAGTCTTTCATGCAAAAACTTCAAATGAATTTGCCCCAGGACCAACTTGAACTTTTGGCATCCACAGTATTCCTTGTCAAGGAGATCACAGGCCTGCTACCCCTTAATCCTGCTCATCTTGTTTGTTTTGATCCCCACCCATCCTGGCTTCATTCACTGCCCTCCAGTCACTATTGCTGGAAAAAACAGCAGCAGGCAGTCCCCCTCCATGCTTTGCATGTTGCTAATGATTTTATAGACTGCAATCATATGGCTGTCTGTGGAGTTGAGGGAGCCTGGCCTCTTCGCTCAGACACCAAAGCTGAGCATGTTAACTTTGGTGCTTTAACTATATCCTGCCTCGCCTCTTTTTTTTTAATCTTTGTGCGTAGCAGATTTAAAAAAAAAGAAAACAGCCCAACTTTCCCACAATCAGTATTTGTCTCTTACAAAAATTTTAAAATTTCTAGTAGGCGAAAAGGAAAGTTTTTCTAATGTATAGTGACTGTAAGTGGAGAACAGCCACTATACATTCTTGATGTAATTTTGATAGGACTTTCAATAGTTTCAGTCATCACTTGCTCCGTAATGCAGGAAACACAGTAGAGAGGGCTACTTTTAGAATTGATATTCTGTTATTTAATTTCTCCTTCCTTCCTCTCTTGAGCATCCTGTGCTTATCTTTATTCCTTCTCTCCTTTCCAGTTGTTTCATGTCCTCTGAAGACCATAAAAAATCTTTCACTTAGGCAGATGATTAAAATAACTTGTTTTCAATAGTAGAAGGGATGTGGGTTTTTTTCAAAAAGATGATGAACACTGAAATGATCCACTTGGCATTACATGGAAGAAAAACTCTTAAAAGGTAGAGGTCACAGGCAGCAAATTTGCTTATTGGAGCACCCTTATGCTTTCAGTCATGAACCAGCTTTCAATTTCTAAATTATCTTTAGGTCGTTATCCAAGCTGACAGCCAAAGGAGAGACCATCCCAAGAGCAAGCTAATTATCCCCAAAGATTTCAAAACTTGAAAGGAAAACTGAAGGGAAAAAAATCAGAAAAATGAGAGACTGGCTGTTCATCAGTTCTATTCTTAGTGTGTGTTTGATGGGATGGTTTAAACACTTTGAAGTGAAAGGATCTTGATCACCACAATGGCTGATGCAGTTAAACTGTTTACGAGGGAGGGAGACATCACAGACAATGCCTATTCACAAGACTGAAATCAAGCCTTCCAAAAAAAATTATCCCTTTTATCCTCATGAACATACTGATTGCTGACTCTCAGGTAATTGACAAAATGATTTACAAGGTTTTTCTAACAAAGCCCATAGTTCTATAGTGAAAGGTGTAGTCAGAGAGTGACTTTTAAAAACCCTGTACTTACTATCCATAGAAAAAGGAAATAAAATAAAGGTTTCTGCTAAAAGTCTGAAAAAGCCTGAGTTAATAATGTGAAGTCCCTTGAGTAATTTCTAATTTGACTATAAGCATAACTCAAATATAAGATTTGCATGATGCCCTCAAGTGTCATTATTGCTGCTTGATTGCATTAATTAATACATTGCCAGCATCAGCTCCATAATTGCCGGTTCCTGCTTTGCCAGTGATTCCTTAAATTGTAAGTCACTGCAGGATTTTGTGAAAACAAGTTATTGTTATGTTTACTCCAGTAAGCTTATAGTTCACTGCAATTATATAGTAATATAAAATTTTATATGCAAAAAAAGATTTGCGTTTCTAATGATTTGGGGCTTTTCCCCTTCAGAATTTCTGCTGCTACATTTTCAACTGTCATAATCAGTCAGAGAGGATTCTCCCAAGGATAACAAGGCAGGATGGAAAATTCAAACCAACCTCCATTGACAGCAAGATGTCTTTCATTAAATTTGGTAGCACGCAGCTGCACTTTGTTCTTTCAGCCACACAGATAAATACTTTCATTGTGTATGTTAATCAGACTGGGAAAAGATACAGAAAATGGAAGAGTCAGATTTAAATTACATTTCTGAATAATTACATCAAGATGTGCCACTTACTGAGGGGTTTTTTTTTCCTGAGTGAAAAACATTAAACAAAATGTACAGTAATTATTTTTCTTGGAGGATGCAAACCTTTATACTGACATGAAAAAGAAATGAAGCAGTATATCTACTACAATAGATATTAATAGGCACCCCAAGGACAGTGGTACACACTGTCTCACAATACTTCAGAAAGGAAGGAAAATCAAAGCAGTTCAGTGTAGAGCAAACAAGGCTTTCAATAAGCTCCTTCTATATTAAAGGCTTGAGGAAAAGGTTCGGAGACCTTCCAAGACAGGGAAGGGACCAGCACACACAATTCCCCTTGGACACAGAGGTTACAGCCACAGTCCTATTGATTCTGACGAGACTATTATGTACTGAAATGAATGCTGTTTGATTCAATGGGACTTTTTATAGATACAAATTGCTTTCCTTAATTGTAATGGGTAGAATGGAGGTAAGAGAACGGTATTGGATCCTCAGTCTTTTTGTGTAGAGAAAAGAGCAATTTCCTGAGCTGCAGGACTGAAATGTTCCACCCCATCAGGGAGATAAGAGGTGTTTTTTCATATTTGATTTTAGGGTGGTTTTGTCCTAATATTATTTCTGAACAAAACATCCTTCATCTGTGTTCAAAAAAAACCAAAAAACCCACATGCAACTCTCATCTTCTAATGTATTTTAGTTCCTACTGTAACAGTATTTAATTATCCTTTATTCTTTGAATAAATAGACAAAAATATTAGTTAATTGATTTATTTAACATGCTATAACAATTATGGAATCCATACTGATTTGGCATCTTAAATTGGCCACACTTGTTGAAACACCTAAGGCAAACACTAATTTTTACCACTGCTGTAGGGCTCCTGCAGAGGAAATGCATTCTGACAGACAAATTACAACCTCAGCTTGTTTTGGGTACAGCAGTCGAGATTATGAAATACTTAAATAACTAAAGGACTCGAACTACTTAGTATGCAACATTCTGACTTGGTAAGAATATAAACATAAAATTCAAGTTAAAATGTTCTTCTTCTCCCTCTAGAATGGTTTAGCCCAAAAATCTCATTTCCCATTAAGTAAAGAATATAGAATATGCTACATATGTTCTCGACAGTTACTAACTCAAGGGAATTAGTGAGTAATAGATCATTTAAATTCAAAAAGACAGAATTTTCCTTTTCAGCCAGCACTCCACACAGAATTATTTGAATTGGTGAGAGGACAGGGAATTGTTTCAATCCTTTTCACTAACTAGATGAGCTCTAACAGGTAAGAGACTAATTACACCTTTGGTGGGTATCTAACCAAACCTCTCCTGGCAACAATTACAGCAGCTGCCTGAGACTTGGAATTGTGCCACTGGAAAATGGACAAACACCCCTGGCATAAAGGAAAACCTTCCTTCCTTTAGGATTTTGCTGCATCTCTAGAGTCTGAGCAGCTGTGCTGCCCTCGGGGGCCCCAGAACTGCATTCCCAAACACACTCTGCCAGATCCACACCCCCAGGGGGATGATGAAGGGTCAGGGCATGGGAAGGAGTGAGACATTGGTGGCAAAACCCACAAACTGCTGTCTTATCTCTCAGGCTGGAGAAAAAACCTTCATCAGCCATAGCCTCCACTGGGAAAATTTCCCACTTTGTCCCTCTTACAGTGTATTTCTGTGTCTCATTTGCTGTTTTGCTTAACAGAAGCCAAGTTTGAGCATCATCTGCGCTTTAGTGCTTTCTTCTCAGCTGGGAGGACCTGTAATTGTACATCTTTCTATTCATGTGAAGGATTTAATGAGATACCAATAAAATCTGCTATCAAAAGCAAATATGCAAGCTGTAAAGACAAAAATATGTGTGCACCTCGGTTAAATTTCAAATACCCTGAGGATCTATACAAACTTTCATTATGTCCTGCCTTGTGTCTGTCTGAAATAGCATAATACATTAAAATGAGCCAATTAAAATCCAAGCCATTTACTTGCTAAAATTTCCAGGTTCATCCAATGGAAGAGCTTTTACTCTGCCAGGCCAGTGTGTTCCGTGTAAGGACGGCAGCATAGGAACAGAATTGTCCTTAAAGCTTCTGACTACAATAAGCAGCATATTGCAGGAACAATATCTGATGCAGAAAAAAACCCTGTACTGATGTTTTATATTAAATAAAAAGAAAGATCATAAATCATAACTTTGTGAAAACAAACACAAAAATCCAAATCCCACAAACAAGAAATCCAAACTAAAAACTCTGAAATATTTCGTTCCCAACAATTTTTATGGCATTTGCTCATATTTTTCAACTTTTTGCTTATTTTGTTCTTCAAGAAAATGAGTTTTCACAGTTCAAAAATTATCATAAATGGATACGTTTCTTATTGGCCCAGTCAATTTTACAAAATTATGGCTGAAAGCAAGTGAATTATGTTCTTACTAAAAGGGTAAGCAGGAGAAAGCTGTGGGCAGCCTCTTGCACCTGTGTTAGCTGCTCTGTGATCACAAGGAAGGCTGTTTTCTCTTGGGGTGAACACAACAGAACAAATGAACTCTGCAGAGACTGGCTCTGCTTTGGGAGGCTTTAACTGCAGTACAGGGAAGGGCCCTTGGAAAGGATGATCTGTTTACTTAAGTAGCTCATTTAACTGTGAAGTTCCCTTTAAAAGCTGCAGCTGAAATAAAGATATGAAAAATATATAAATATAAAATATATACTATATTATATAATACATAATATATAAATATATATAAATTTATAAATTATATAATATATAAAAATAGAGATATATGCAAAAATTAACTCTTCAACTTGCTTTGGTTTCCATTACTAGCAGAATTTGGAGGCATTTAAGGTACAGAGAAACTGCAGCCTTCCCTGAATAATTGGTAAACATATCCAGCACTGAACAGGTTCCCCAGGGAAATGGTTACAGCCCCAAGCCTGACACAGTTCAACATTCTCAGGCACAGGCTGTGACTCTCGGGGTGTCCTGTGCACAGCCAGGACTTGGACTCCATGATCCTGATGGTCCCTTCCAACTCAGCTTATTCTGTGGTCCTATGATTAATATATCTGCTAAATAACATTCCTGTCTTTCACAGTATGTCAGGCAGTTTAGCCTCCAGGTCACCCATAAATATCCTTGATAAGTCTGTGACAGTCTAACCAATAACAACAAGAAATATTTGACAAAGCAAGGAAAAATTTTGCAAAACACATAGTACAGTTCAATGGAATTTGGTTGTTGTACTGTGACCAGTCAGCTGTGTTTTACATGGCAGTGTACATTCATTTCCACATGGGCTTTATTCTTACTCTACGTCTGTACTCCAGCAACATGGAAAGGCTCTTTTGCTTAGAGAACTAACTTTAAAAATTGAACAGAGGGTGATGAAAACATCATGTTTTGCCCTTACTTCTAATATATTTTAAAATAAGAAAAAAATCAAAAATAATTTCCTTGACTCCTAGGGGAAGAAGTAGGCAAGCTCCACATGATTATCTGTACGACCTCAAATTCTTCTTTAATAGCTTTTCATTTATGAGCAGACTAGAATTTGACAATTAAGATTGATGATATATACCCTTTTTTGGGAGCTGCTGCTAGACTGGCTCTCTTTACTTTCCCATATTGCATAGTACAGAAGAGAAATACAATTCAAGTTCTGCAGGATTCCAGTTTCATTGGCAGTGAAATTGTGATCTGACAAACATGAATTGGATGATATTCCACCACTCACCAGACCTTCAAGAACCTGGGGTAAACACATTACAAGGGCATTGCCATTAATGGCACAGTCCCACATATAACAGTTACTGACAGTACTTCTACAAAGTGTAAAGACACAAATTAAGACAATTCATGAAAATACAATGAGAATGGAGTTAGCAGTTAATAAAAATTACTAACACAACACATGTTCCTTAGCTGTCATATCAATATCTACAGTCTTTTACACTTTTAAAGGGAAAAAACCCCTAACTAAGAACCTGCACATCTTCACTTGCCTTTGCTCATTCAGGGACTCTGGTGATTTACTAATTACCAGCTATGGGTCATAAATTTTCTTGTCTAATACAGACCGATTGTGTGCAAATGACTATATCAGACCCCTTTCAGATGAGGAGGAAAGTCCTGCCACTAATCAGCTTCCAATCATTTTGTCACAAAAGAAGCCAAAAATTGTCGTATAATGGAAAATTCATAATGACTTTTCCAGTCTATGAGAGGCACACACTTGTCAGTGTGGATGGGGTCCTGTGTTTGGGTCATTGCAATACAGAGAGACAAATAAAACTAAGATTTTTTTGGTATCTACAATGCTCCTGACTAGTGACATAAGAGAAAAAAGAACATCTCATATGTGTAGCCTTAAATTAAGGGGATATTCAAAGCGCAGAATAAGAAACTCATTAGATCTTTGAAACTGCAAAAGGCTAGGTATTCATACATCAAAATATTAAAAAATACACTTTCTGCTCCAGAAATTTAAATTACCTCCCTGACAAAAGTGGAGAAAAAATAGACTAATTAGAAGAAATATCTATAATCGGTTTGCGGAAGAGCCATAGCTACCCAATTTTTTTTAAAGAACATCTATAATACCACATTGTAAATTATTATACCCTTTTCTCCTTACAAAGGTATTCTATTTGTGAGATTTATTCATGAAGGGAGAGGCCCATGCCCTAAGAAAGACAAATGACAGAACACATTAACTCATAAGAGTGAACACTTTGAGGGTTATTCAGCAACTCACTGATTCTCAATATTTTTGTCATGTACAACAGTGGCTTTATTCTAGAAGATGAAATCCCCATCCTAGGTACTCTAGGTAGCTTTACAGAACTGCACTTCCCCAAGAATATTTTATTGTAACCATAAATATTTGTAGAGTACTGGAGATAATTGATGTTGGCTGTGAGTAACTCTGTTAATAACAGCTCCCTCCAATGCTCTAAATAAAATTTATTTATGGCCACACAGGAACCATATAAAACATAGTATACACACTACTGCAGACATCAAAAACTGGTTAAATAAATGATGTTTCATTTGCATGTGAAGGTAATAAACATTCTTGCATTTGCTAAATTTATTTGTGCCTTACACCACTCTCTGGCTCCTCAGCAGTACATAAGTCTCTGCATCCACATGAGAATTCTATCATTTCCTGACTCTTCACAATTCTTTATATGCCCAGGATTCTTCTTCTCCCACACTACCCCTATATTAGTTACTAATATTCCTGTATCTATTTTCACTCCGGTCTCTTTAGAGTAACACAATTTTTGTTACCAGCCTTCAAGCCTTTCTAAAACCCTAAATACAACATAAAAATGTTAACTCTCTTTAAATTAGGGTCAGTAAAGCCACTGGCTTAGTCTTGCTTTGCATCAAAGACACATTCATGTAGGGTTTACAAGGCTGAGCGATAAGCATTAGATATTTTTACAGATGCCAGTACAATGTGCAGCAGCTTGTCATTAGTGAGAATTTTCAGATCTCTGTGTACAAAGTACTGCACACCAGCACCTTGCACAGCCCAAGGCATTAACTGTTACCTGCAGAGTTAAAGCTCTGGAGTTAAAGAAATGGAAGTACCTCTGTAGCTAATGTATTAAAATTTATATGTTATCTTTGAATATAATACTAATTACATTAAATATGAATTTACTTTTAAATGTCATTAATCATGAAGATTTAAGTCAGACCTCTCTTCTCTGACTTAGCACTCAAAAGACAAAATATACCTACACAACCTTAATTATATATTACTAAAATTCACTCTTCAGCCATCACTCCATGATTTTTCCCCTAGAAAGAAAAGCAATTCTGATTTCACATTCTTTTTACTAGTGCTCACTTTTTTTTTTATTTTCACATATACCTTCTACTTAATTTATCCCACGTATCCTTCGTCTAGATATGCTTTATGCTCTTATATGCATGTGTTCTGCAAACTACTTCTAAGATACCTTCCTGCATTAAGTAGAGCCGGAGCTAAAAATCAGCTGAAACAGCTTTGAATCCAATTAATCTTTCAAACAGCATATCACAGGATTTTGGGTACCTGGCATGAGAAATGTTCCTCACTTTTAAGTGATGTTCTAAGGACCTGTTCACATAAGGAACTGACTTTTAAGAAAGATGCAAATGTAAGGGGAGAGTGCTATCCTGAACAGACTTCTTATGTTACCACTGATGTACTGAAATGAAAATGCTTCAGAGGCCGAGCTGAAGAGTTTCCCTTGTAGGTAAACTCTGCATGAGCAAGTGCAAGTCCTAGGTTTCCTGAGAAGTTGATCATGTTTTCTGGATAGCTCATATTTATTAAAAATCCTCTATATCAAATAAATACCAACACTTGGGAGGAGCAGACTGCATTAAACAGAACCCCAGCACATAAAGCCATGCACTGGCAGAGCCCAGCGTCTTGTCAGCACAGCCAGCAAAGGAGGTGCTGCGCCTTCCCCTCTGCTGCTCACTCACTCTGCACCCCCTCAACAGAGCCAGTGCTGAGGTTTGTGTCCAAATCTGCATCAGAGCCCTTTTTGTGTAAAGATGCCTCCAAAAGGGAGGGCAGGATCAAGTGAGGCAAGACAGGGGAAAACTCTGGGGCTTCTTACGAAGTGACAGCCTCAGCACCTGCTGCCCATGAGGTCCCCCAGGCTGATATCTCCTACAAAACCCACCAAAATAAATTAATTTCTTTTCAGACCCTCTATAAGCAGGGTTGTTTTTATTAATCTTCATTAATATGCAATTAGAATCCATTATTGGCTATAATAATTTCTTTTTTGAGGTCCTTTCCTGACCCACAAAACAACCAAGATATTAACTTAAATGTCATAACTGGCTCTAACACTCTAGATTGTCCTTTCTCAAATCAGAGATTGAGGGAAGTATTCACAAGCAGGCAAAATTACTCAAACAGTTGCCAAAAGGCCTAGAAAAGGAGATTAGGAAAATATTTGAGTTTCAACCACTAGTAGTGGTTTAATACTAGAATATTTCACACTCCCCTAGACTGTGAATTTTTGCTTTCCATAAATGAATTCATCTAAGTTGTCTGAATGGGATCTTTTTTCTCCATAGCTTCAAACATTTAACAATTTTTTTTGCAAAAAATGTGTCTTTCTACTTCGTGTTCTCTGATGTCTGGGTTTTAAAAAGGCTTAAGTAAATTTGTATTTCTGGTCTGATATTCTAAACACTTTCTTTCATCTTCTCTTTCTCTGTACTCCGTATACTTTCTCAATACAAAGATCACTAACAGGCTAAGGCATGAACTCGATGTCTGTTTCCAAGATACAATTAAACTAACAGCCTCCAAGAAATCATACCAAATAACATAGGGCCTAAGGGCTTAACATTTTTTTAAAAATATCCAAAAGAGATTTCTCATATTTAGAAGTATATTCTCCTGTTATTTTTGAACAAATCTCTATTTACTGTGCATAATCTATAATTTGTGCTAGTAATAGAATGCCAGAGAAATGTGGAAAAATATACAAAACATACCAAAAAAAATCACTTCTCTTTAAGGGGGAAAAAAGCTGGAAACAACAAAAACCTCTTCTAGCAATTATGAAAGAGCTGTGTCCGTGCTCCTCTTATCTCAGACTTGGTATCAGCCGACAAGCTCCTCTCCTAAAAAGGCAGATTTATGGCAGACACAGCAATGCCAAAGCAGCAAAAGGGAAAGTCAGAGCAAACACTGCTGAACAATTCATCAGAATTTGGAAAACCACAAATTTTATGTTCAAAACTGTAAAGGTTTAACAGGAAATGTATATACTCTTAAGCACTATGGATTCATGACAATGTTTCCTAAGTCTTGCTAAAAGACTACAAAACAAAACATTTCTTCTCAAAAGAAGGTTTGAGAGATATGGAGCACAATATGTGAGGAACCCAGCCCTGCCCAGAGAGTGCTGCAGTGGGAAAAAAAAAAAAAGCTGAAAATTTTACAATTAAAAAAATTCTCCTGTTATTGAAATAGAAATGTTGATTTTTCAATTTCACATTCTAGTGTCGCTAAAAAAACCCCACGTTTTATAAAGTTCTATAACTTTAACTTGCAGATTCTTTTTTTGTAATTCCACTTGAATTTTTATTATGTTTTTTGTATTTATGTTTTGTTCCTACTAAACATTCAGCTATAATACAAGTATTCCATACTCCTGTCCCCTTCCAATCACTTTAGATGATTTTCTTTTCAAATAATAAGTATAAAAAAATCACTTATGCTTCACAAGTGCCACTCATGTGGAACTAAACTAAATCACACAACAATTAATAATATGTTAATGATCTAAGCCAGAAGTTTAATGGAGATGAAAAAAGCATTTCTAGCAGTTATAGTGAGGAGATTATTTTAAACAAAAGCTTCCTGCAGCTAAATACATCACATAAACAATAAATTCTAGTTTGTGAATAGAAAAATTGATTTTTATTTGCAATAATTTGCAAATTTAACAAAAGGGAGAGACTAGAAATGCAGCAATTCCATTTATTCATCTCGCAAAAAGTGGAGCATGGCAACCATAAAACACAGAGGTTTTGGCAAGTGATCACTACACCTGGTATTATTTAATGGGCAAAATGTGAGCAGAAGGTATAGTTGTTTCAAACTGAAATTAATGAAATATTGGCTTCAGAGAGACCACTATTTTAATACAAGAAATGAGTTCTCAAGTTATGAGATAAAAATATACCTGATATTACAAAATCCAGGTGGTTAATACATCTTAAGCAGGTATATATCTTGTTAGCATAAATCCTGTTAACATTAATCTCCATTTTCACGTACACATTTTAGCTCCCCCTCACTTGCTGAATTGAATTCTATAATTATTTACAAGGAGAAATATTAGGCAAAGAAAGGTTAGGTTAGAAACCTCCAGAAATATTTATGAATATTTTTTCATCTTCTGCAAATTCTTTTAATAGTATTTAATACTAAAACTCAAATAGGAACGTAACACAAAAAGGTTATTTAGCTAAGAAATATTTAGCTCAGAAAATTACTGCATTGATTACTGTTTGGAACTCCTCATTAGAGTTTCTCACCACTCATTCTCTGTAAATCTCAAAAAGAGCCAGCAATTGTATCCCCAGCACAGAAATGGTGGGTGACATCTGACTGGGCAGGTTTGTCTATCTGCAATTCAGAGGAGGAATTAAGTTCACCCTTGCTCAGATGGCAGCTTCACCCGCTGCTGCACAATGCAGACTTTGTGTGACACGTGTGGGGGAAGGACTTTGGCAACATCTGTGACCATTCCTGGCCACCACCAACATTCTGCATTTCACTACCAGATACAGAGAAGCTCATCTGGCTACATCAGTTTCGCTGCATTCCCAAAATGTCTTTGATGCCCAAATAACTTTTTTTCCTTGCTAAAGACAAAACAATTTCAGTGATTTTAGAGTTGCCATTAATATCATCTATCTTGTTTCTTAATGGTCTTAATTCTGCACAGAACTCTTTGTAAATGTGTTTCTTAATGTAGTCAACTCATTTGTCTGGCATGGACTTTTCTGTTTGTCTATTGTCCATATGCTCATCAAACCCAAAATATAATTGACTGCTTAAGCTTATTTGCATGGCTTCCCATCTGTCCCTGTCAAGTAGACTTTGGTTTATTATTTACTAATGGAAAATTAACCTTCTGTGCTCTTGAAAAATGAATCAGTCACCTCCATCAGGTAATTTATTGTCCCACTGAAATTGTAAGAAGGGCCCTATTATCAGCAAATATTAAGGGAGGAGAACAAGCACGTGGGCATTACCACTTCCCAGCAGGAACAGCACTGCTCTGCCTAACAGTTTCTGCTTCCTTATTAAGCTTTGTCACTAGAGCCTCCACAAGACACTTTAACATCATTTTGTACTTCAAACTAAAAAAGAAAAAGAATGAATTTATAACGTGTACAGGAATCCTTCGTGGTGTTATAAAGTCACACCTGGAATGATGCCACAGTACGTCTGGTTAATAAAGGGATTCCTTTCAATACACATATATTTAATAGATTACCCCTTATTCCTACTAGCACTTAACACATACCAAAATTAGATTTAAAAATTAAAAGTGAAATTTACTTTGGATTGTTTATAATTTTGCAGCAAGTAGGATTTGCTTAATTTGGACCATGCACACCAATTGTAGTCATAACCCTGAGTCCACTGCCTCTGCAATGCACTGCCAGTGCACCCAAGACAACAGTTGTGCCACATACAGGGACAAGCAGGATGATACATTTCCTCAAAGGAAATAGCAAGATTCATAATTAATTTTATATCTTATAATTTAATCTTATAATTGTATAATCTTATAATTTATCTTTTTATCCGTTTATAGGGGGAAATACTTCTTTAAGAGTGAAGGAAACCTATAGTAACTAACAAGGAGGGTAGGTAAGCACAGCACATGTGAGCAATCCTCATTCATTCAGCTGGCATGGAACAGCTTTCACCAGGAACAAAGGTTGGGAAGTTAGGCTTCAGCACTCTTGCACAACTCTGTTTTGTGCCAAAATTGAACATAGAAAAGAAATTGGAGAAGTGTCTGGGAACAAAACTTCCCTTCCCTGAGGTTTCTGAAAACTCACATGGTGTAGAGCTGTGGTCTCCATTACAGCACAGGTGCTGCCATACAAAATTATTTAAAAAGCAGCATCACAATAACAATGTAGTGTGAGGTGTAATACACCATGTCCCTGGCAGCAGGGTCAGAGTCAAACACTGCCAACTGCTTTGGCAATGAGATTGCAAAGCACATGAACATTGTCTAAAAGTATGCACATATATTTATTCTATCTACATAAATGGGATCAGTAACCTCTACATTTGAAGGGTATTTCTTTACACCAAGCAGAAATAATCAATGCAGCTTTTAATTAATTCCCAAACAGCAAGACTTACTGGTACATTTATTTAGCTCAGAAGTGGATGATGTCTAGGTCGTGTTATTGCCCCTCATATGCTACTATGGGTGGAAACAGTTTTCCACCAAGGTTGATTTGCACTGCAGGAGTATCTCCAAGCAAAGTTGGAAAAATTTATTACCTGTTTCAGCTGAGCAAAAGACCCACAAAAAATGAATCCATACAGACACTCCCCAAACAGTATCAATACATATTTTCCTGCTATAAACTCAACCCAAGTTTGTTACGACACAGGAGCTGACTGGCACTGCTTTCGACTGGTTTTGTAGCTTAGGTCAGATTCCCAAGCAATATGGCTCTGTTTCCAACCAAGAGCATTGGACACAACTAAAGAAACACATAAATGTATTCAGACACAAACAAGAAAAGAAATACGTGCATAAATAACTATATGTATATATATATGTATATATACAGACACAGGGACACCAGTTTGACTCACTGTTGATAGAAGCCCTTGGGTCTAGTGTTGCCTGACAAAATTCTGAGTATTCAGATGCAGGCTTTCCTTATTACCAGAAACTAAGGAGTAATTTATCCCCTCATCTCTTCTTTCTGTGTACCACAGAGGAGGAGAGGAGCACTCTCCCACCGTTTTAGGCTTGTTCTTACACAGCTGGACTGGGATGCGAACACAAAAGTGGCTTAGTTGGAAAACTTATTTGGCTATGCTTTGTGAAGTGACGTGGTGATTTTCCAAAGGGCCCTGAGAAGAAGAAGACAGAGTTGGTGGCCTGGCTCTGCCACTTTGTACCCCAGGAGGGGAAGCAGAGGGGCAGGGGCTCAGCAGTGACACTGCTTTGCACAGAGGAGCTCAAGTCACCAGTGTATTTTGCATTGTGCATTTCCTCAGTTTTCCAAAAGTTAGAATTTGCATTTAGCTAAGTATTTATTAGGTTTCAGTGTGTATTTACAATATATAGTGTAAGAAACAAATGTGAAATGAAATAAAGAAATTAATGTAGACACTGTAGACAGGAATACCTTCTACTTCCAAATAAACATACTTGTCATAGATTTCTGTGGGAGTCCTGCGTGAATAACGACCAAATAAAAACTTTGCAATCTACCTTTATGTGTTTTTATACATTACAACTCATAAATATGCAATATGAACACAAAATATCCTCAGAGACACTACAACCATCCAGAAAAAAAAGAACAAACGCAGAAATATTATAGCTTCTCTTACTTAATTTTTAAAAGCTGCAGTGTTGTTGGCATACTCGTCTAACATTTCAGAAATTCAGTCAGAATACACTTTCTTGCGTTGTCCCCAGATTTTGTAAACATGCTCCTTTGAAATACTGGGTGCTGCAAATGGGAATTTTTATGGATACTGAACACACACCTGAGCACAAATTAAAATAAAGGCACCCTATGGCCAGCGGTGCCCAGGCGGGGGCCTTGTTTCCAGCCCTTGCCAAGACTGTACAAGACTTCAAATCCCTGATTTACATAATCCAGCTCATTCCCATCTCAAGGCTGCTGATGTGTGGTTTGATAACCTGCTGCAGGCTGGTCTGGGAGGCTCCTTGTTCTCCCCAGGGCGGCACAATCCCTGCTCCATCCCTGTCTGGCCGCTGCCTTCTGGCTGACAGGTCTCAGACAGCTCCCTGCCCAGGCTGCTGCTGCTCCCATGTGCTGGCAGAACCCAGCAGTAAATCCCAGTTGATAATCTAACCCAGACAGCTGCACCCCAGAGCAATTAGCACCTTGTAAACTTGAAGCACTGCGCTAAAGCTAGAGGTGCTAAAGCCAGTGTGAAAGAGTCTGGAGGATTAGATGTGCAGACTACTTAGCAAGCTTTACTCTGCCACAACAGACTGAAGCTGAAAATCCTGAAGTGATAAATTCCTCAGGATGCTGCTCTAATCAGCGGGGTTTACATAAGCATGTCCTACCTGCAAACTGCACTCAAACATGGAATTATTTAATCAAAAGGAAATTTAAGTGCTTGAAAGGAAATAAAGGTTTTATTATCTGCAGGCAATTGCTCAGTTGTAGTGTTCTCGCTCATTGTCTGGGGGAACTGAGGTGGTTCATGAATATATTCTGCTGTCACTTCCACTACAGATGCAAATTAACCGCTGAAATATCAGAACAATTTTTATTTTTGTCCTGCTTAACTGCACCATCTTCTGTCAATGTAAAACATGAATTGCCCAAGGAGAATCAATCAAAAACTAAATTAAAATCAGGCATCAAAACTTCCATGTCACAGGCTCATTTTCCTTGTGTTAAAGGTGATGCAAGTTCATTGAAGTCCAATAATAAGGTGAGGAAAATTAGGCCCTGCAAAAATGGTGAATGAAAATGTTTAGGAAATATGTGGGGTTTAGTTAGTGTTGCAACACAAGCAGCCCAAGAGTCAGCTGAATGTATTCTATAACAATAACCAAAAAACCAACCAACCAACAACAACAAGACTGTTGAAAAATAAATAAAAGGCATTAGAGTAGGATTTAATGGAGGGCTATTTTAAACACTACTTTGACAGAAGTTTGGTGGAGTTTTTTTATTTGATTTTACTTTTAGTTGTAAATTCACCTTTGTTGCCAAGCTCTTGCTTCAGAGTGGGAAAGTCCATAATGTACCTGTTGCTCAAGACTGACAAAATAACAATTTATGATCTTTTGCTCAGCACATCCAATTACAGGGTAGAGCAGGAAGAGTAAAGAAATTATCTTGAATTTTCTACATCCTTTAGATGAAAAATAATGAATAGAACACCAGTCTGCAAAGCTTCATCTTATTGAATTAATATTGACTCAAATTCAATGTACTCCTTATTTTACTTCTGTATAGATGATATTTATGCTGTTCTTTCATCATCCTGATTTTTATCAAGTCATTGTTTGCTGCCATACTCGATTTAGGTGTGATTTTGACTCTCGAATGCTCACATAATCATTGGCCTCCTTTCACAGTCCATTATGTTAACTCAAAGCTGCTAAAACACGATTATTTCAGTCTTAGAGCAGTTCAGAGACATTAAATATTTAAAAGCTTTTCCTTTTAGCTGCTGAGTGACTCCTGAATAACCATTAGAAAAAAACCAAACCACCACCATCTAACAGATGCAATTGCAAA
Organism: Cyanoderma ruficeps; assembly: GCA_008694505.1. NCBI lineage: Eukaryota > Metazoa > Chordata > Aves > Passeriformes > Timaliidae > Cyanoderma > Cyanoderma ruficeps. The sequence continues at coordinate 4,694,862 of VZDJ01000028.1, read as the reverse complement.
AAAAAACATTGACATATGCAGACATTTATTTCACACTCAGTTGTTACCCTCCTTTGGCAGCAACAAAATGACAAAATGAAGGGAGAAATGAACCACCTGAACTCTGGTATCAGAAGGCAGGTGTTGGATGCAGTGAACGATGCAGATCAGGTCAAGTGTACCCTGTCTCTGGTGCCCCCAGAGAGAACGCCCGGCGCATCTGCAGCTGCAAGGGCAGAGGTTTCTGTGTGTAGCACTGTGACCTACATTTAAGGTGCACATACCCTTTACATTTTCAGTAAACCAGTAACCTGCAATTAACATTTCAAATGCAAAGTGTACTGCAGAAGGGCGGTGCTGTTCAACCTCCTCTGTCACAAGTAATCATCATTTCCCAGTTCTTACACCACCAAGGCACATGCATAAAACATGTCTCTTTATCTGTTAGCATCCTCAGATTTCTGCCACCTTGCCACATCTAGCATCACACTGACAAACTGAGACTCCTTTGACTACACAAGCATAGACAAACATTACAGAAGAAAAACTAACTGTATGAACACAAAGGCCTTGTGGAGAAAAAAGAAAATATACAGATATAAACAACAGAAAATTTACAGTGTGCATGGAGAAGCAAGGCTGAATTCTTCAGACCACTGGGAGCACCCCCCTTACTCCACCTGCAGCACTGGAAGATCAGACACTGGCCAGATAATTCCCCTGTGTTATGTAAGGTAGTGGTTTTGGGGCAGAGCTGACTGAAGTGCTTTACCTTATGCATGGGTCAGCTCCTCAACTTTGACTGCTGGCACACCCAGAAGAGGAGGCAAATCAGAGACACCTCAAAATTAAGGCAGGAAACAGCCTGTTCTCGTCTCCCCCTGGTATCAGAGAGCTTAATCTGTTTGGGCAGGATTCTGTTTATTTGCTGCTGATGAAGAAATGGTTACCTGACTGCCTGTAGAACTGAAAAGAGCAACTCTGACTTCCAGGTGAGGTTTGCCATCTCCTTGTCACACACCTGCTTCCCAGTCACCTGACTGCTGAGTGTTCACAGGGACTCAGGCAATTCTTCTCCAAATATTTGGAGGTTCTGGAGATGCCACTTGCTTCCACCATCTCTGTGGCCAGTCCCTGTGACACCTCAGCTAGGTAGGAAACAGCCGTGGGAGCGCAAGCTGGAAACTGCTGATGCAATACGTAAGTAAAAAACACAACCATAAAGTCAAACTAATTGAAAACCATTAAATCCCTTGAAATGCATTTAAAGAGTTATTTAAAGAAGCCAAAGGTAAAGACAATTTGAAAGCAGTCACCAGTGCTAGCAATATAAGGAAAAATACCACTGTTGTATTGAAGACTTCTGGAAGTAATTTTACTGTGATAGCACCATTGAATGCTCTGTAGAAGTGTATTAAAAGTGATCTGTTAAACACTTGGATGTTCACATTTATATAAAATTCTGTGAAGATCCTAGGAAGGCTGGAGAAATTATACACTTTAGAGACAACACATAAAAAAATTGATAACCATGAATTTCAGCAGTGGCTTGGCAGCAAAGAAAAAAACAAAAACAAAACAAATCACCAAAAAGTAACCAGATGGGTGAAAGTAGGCCTACTTCAAATATTACCCAGAGGATCTGTGCTATTTTTTATGTGTTTTCTGTGATTTTTATGTGACTGCAGCCCCAAAAGTAAGACACTGACGTGAAATACTTTGTGTTTCCCAAGCATTTTATCTTGGAGAATCAGTGAGTGGCTGACCAGGAGACGCAGATTTAAAATTTTCAGCCCTGAAGCAATTTGCTGCTTCATCTAAATTACCAGATGTACACAAGAGTAAAAGAAGAGTTGCATGAAAACCAAATATTGACTAGCTATCACATGCAAACATGAAATTTGGAAATCATCATGAAAATTGTAGGCACAGTATATGATCCAGGAAACCAGGCAGGCATAAAATTGAAATATGGAGAAAAGCTTATTATATTTTTATGGTCTGCTCACATGCCTAAAATAATATTTTATTGAAACTAGGTCAAAAAGCTCAGAATCTTGCAGGATCAAATGCAGAAAAAAACCCCCAATATTAGGACTAAAAAGAGAACTGGTGAAGAAATGGGGTCTTGGTTTTGCACAGTGTTCATAACTTTTCCAGCATATCCAGTCTCTGGATTGCTCAACTAATTCTACAGATATCTTACTCTTTTAAAAAGAAAAGATTGTCCACGCATGAAGTTATGGTGTTTGGGAAGCAAAAGCTCAGCTGGAGTTGAGGCTTAATTACCAAGGGCAAAGACAGCTTCTACAGCTACACTGGTGGTAAAATATTCACCTTGGAGTTCTCCCTGCTTTCAGTTGGAGATAGGACTGAGGTTCATTCCAGCCTGAATCATCCTTTAATGTTACTACTTTTAATACTGACTATTCCATTAATTTATATTAGCATTTAGTATCTCAGTTAAATTAATTTATATTAGTTGGAAGTACATAGAATAAAACACACAAGATTATATAAATAAAGTGAAAAATATATGCATGATTCAGAAATAACTAGTGTGGGAATAAAAGTTTAAAATTTGCTTTTTATAAGTGTTCTCTATTTTGTTAAAGTTCATAGCTACAAATTTTGCAGTGATTTGTATTCCATGAATACCCCAATGACCAGTTAAGGCAAAATTCATCTTTCATTTTTGCGTGTATTCATACAATGCTCATTACAAGCACATAAATCCACTGAGGTCCTTTAGAACCCCACAAAGTGGTGCAAATTCCTAACATATTCCTGATGTTTTAAAGTTTCTACTCACTCTCCAAGGGGACACAACAAAAGACATTTTGATGTACAGGGTAAAACTTTTGGGCTATTTTAACCTGTAGTACAAATTCTGTTAACAGCCATGGATAATTATCAATAACACCTGGATATTATTCCACATCATTCCAAGTCAGTGGCCAGACAGACACAGATGGGGGAGAGCAGCACTCCTGCAAAGCAGCCAACTTCAGCTGAGGGATAAGGTAGGAGGAATATATTGGAAAAAGAAATTAAAACCAAACTGTTAACCTTCTATTAGCCCCACTCTTCTCTTAACCCAGCATGTATCTCCCCTTGTGTTTTCTCCCCCATCATACTAATTTTTCTAGAACAGGAATTATTTTGTAGCAATTTATCTGTTTTCTTCAACTTACAGTATTGAAAATGATGTAGAAAGTTCTAAGTTGCAGTTATAATCAATGTCTTCATGACAAGGAAAAAAAGTCCTCTGCTTGAAAATGGTCAAAGCGCTCATGATAACAGGCAAAGAACCTTCAAAAATATAAACATCCAGAGGAATGTTAGGAATGAAAATTCTTAATAATTATTTTCTAGTGTCTGAAAGCCATCCCAACACATGTATGACTGACAAATAATAGCTATTTTTTCTTTTTTTCCCTTTTTTTCTTTCTGGAGCATCCCACTGGAATTTTTCTTAAGAATAAAGAATCCTTCATTTCAAATTGAGCATAATTAAAAGCTCATTCTTGTTTTATTTCATAATGTATACACTTCTTTTTATGAAATGGAAAGACAATATTTCACCAATCCTAATTGCAGAAGGCTTAGCTCCTGAGATAAAAAGTTTTAGAAAGCCCAAAGTCCATAGTTAGCACTCCATGTTCTCACAAGTTCAGGTCCAGAAGGCAGTGAGGCAAAAAAGCTTCTTATCAGAGTTCACAAATCAGGTGTTAATATTCTAAATGCACAATTTTTTTCTTTTATAAATGCTTAAATAAATAACGAACTTTTTTATTGATTAAAAGCTGAATAATTTGAGTTTAATTTATCTGGAATGCACTAGAAACACTTCAAATATGGGATTGTCCATTTAATTGGTAACAGAGTAACTCCCTTAATGCAAAAAACTTTTTAGAAAGTTCATACATAGTTGACTTTCTTCTCCTCACAGAAAACTGGGGGCGGCAGCTGTGAGACTCTCAAAATCCTGATCAGCTGCACACAAAACAGAGGCACAGGCACTTACATACCAACTACAACAAAAAAATTCTTCATGTAAATTCTAAAAATCTTGCAACTGGTACCATGAAGCACAAACTTCATTTTCTTAAGCCTGCAATTTATGAGCAGAAAGAAGTTTTTCATGTTAATTAAATATTAATTCTGATTAACACTAGCTGGTTTACTTTTGAAGCTGCTGCACTGTGTTGGGAAGAATACAAACATCCTGGAGCTCACAGGAGGGAGAATTGAGAATCCCCATCCTTGGCTGGCCTGAGACACAGCAGCCTTTTTATCTGAACTGCAGGTCACAGTTCAGGAGTGTCAAAAAGAAGTCAAAAAAGAAATGCCTTTATACCACATGCATTGTCCTACTGTGGGTTACATGGAACTGGAATCCACAGCTTAATACCACTGACAATCACTAATTTTCAGTGTCTGGTTTTCTGCTGCCAACACCTTTGTTTTGCTTCCAGTCCATTCTGTTGAATGAAAAAGCCTATGAATCAAACCAAAGTCCAAAGACAAAGATGACAAAAAAAACAACCTCTTGCATCTGTATTAGGGGGTAAAGCAGTTGTTGAACTTCTTTCTTCCTCATCTTGCTCAGGGCAAGAGACCAAAAAAATAGAGATAGTAAAGACCTTCCTTTATTCAAACTCAATTATTTGAGTCCAAATCTGACTTGCACTTGAGCAGAGCATTACCTCACAATGCAGAAAGTACCAGCAGCTTCACTGGTATTAGCAAAAAAGAGAAAGAGCATGACCCTAAGTAATTTAGATCTATTTTCTAATGTATTTCCAGATTTCAGTTTTCTAACGCATTTCTAGGCATCTAAGCGAAGCCTTCTTTACACAATTTTTCTAAAGAACTACATATATTGTAGAGAAAAAAATAATTGTTTACAAAAATCCCTCACTACAGACTTCTCATTGTTTGCAAAAGTTGATGGTTGTATGACTGACACAAAAACATTGAGGTAAATTGAAAAGAAAGCAGAAGTTGCCTGAATCAACAATAATAATTATTATTATGAAATAATCCTACCAGATGGGAACTCTAAATATTATGTTTCTGATCCTGATACAATAAACAGTGTGCAGACATCTTTTTTAGACACAAATTAACACATTTTTAGGAGAAAAATGTGTGTTTTCTGACAGTTGTATTCATCTCTCTTCAAATGAATGATGAATTGCTCGTGCATTTATACACAGTGAACTGGAAAGCTAAACTAAATAGAAGAGATGTTGTGTGCCTGCCATACCTTCTGAAGCATAGTTGTATGTCATTTAAAAGGAAAACATTGGAAGGAACACAGCAATATGTAAACAGCCTTTTCATTGCTAGAACTGCCTGCTTCCTGCAGGCTCCTCTGTACTAACAGCAGCCTCATAAACAGCAAGGTCCTCAGAAAGGAGAAAAAAGGATTGAAACCCAAATACTCTTTCTTTGAAATTTCAGCAAGGTGTAGAAAGGTAGAAAAACTTGGGCTCTGAAGTGACACAGACCCACACAAACCAGATCAGCTCTAACTTCTCTTGATCCAGCCAAGAGAAAATGGTAACTACATGGCAATGTCCATACAGAAGCTGGAGCAGGTAGAAGTAATGAGATCTTGGCCCTCTAGCCCAAGAACTTAAAAATCTTTCATTGCCACTCACAAGAGCGGCGACTTCAACTTCTTCCTGTGCTTACTGCAGTTCTTCAGACTATTATTTCTACATCCATCACACATGGCAGCTGTTCAGGGACTGTAAGATCACAAACACTCCATAACAAAACTGTGCTAAATTTGGTGAAACTCCAGTGTACATGTTATACAAGCAACAATTCATAAATCATCATTGGCCCTTACAGGAGACTTAATGGAAACTTCTGTGCTTGACCCTGATATTAAACCAATTCACAAATATAATTTTTTGTGGGATGATTTTGCTTTTCCTTGGAAGTAAAATTTCAGGCTATTTAAATTCATTTAAATGCATTTTCCTTAGCCTAGAAAGAGGGACTGCTTCTTTAACAGGCACCATTCCTTATTTCCCAATCTCGCCTGCACAATCCTGCTTGGTTTTGTTCAAAGCTTGGGAAACAGCACAGGGTTGAGAACCTCTCCAGCAGCAGGTGTTTGACACTTGAAGATTACAGCAAGCAGCTGCTGTTTCCTCTTTCTCAGCAAGGATTCTACAGTTACCCAGGGCAGCACAGAAAGACACTCACTAGAGAGAAGGGGGACAGAAAACCGTAAAGCAGTTGGGAAAATACCATTTTCAACACTGATTAACAGAACTTTACAGGAAATATCATCTAGAAAAACCCTTGGATCAAACTAGCTGGGGTGTGCTGATTCTTGCCAATATTTTTCTGCTTACCTTCTCTTTTTATTCCTCTCCTGGTAGCCCTTCACATTTCTGTTTCAAATTGTCAAGCATTCTATTGCTTTGCATATACAAAATATCCTTAAAGAATGGAAAGAAGATTCTGCAGTACATCCCCCTTCCCCAAACTATTTGCTATCCAAATCTCCAGCTAATAAGATGCTCTTCACCAAGAGGCTGCTAAATCACATCTACCTCCAAAAGTGACAAGCAGCTGAGTGAGTACTGCAAGCTTTCAGCTGGAGACAGAAATTGTGGATAAGAGAAGGGTAAGCAGTATATTTAGTCAGCCATTAATCTGGGCTAAGAACACAGACTATCAGGAAAATTGCCTTCCACTACCATCTACTGCAGTTACAGCTAGATTTTATAAATGTAACCATTAGCATGTCCCACTCCAGGCTGTGCAAAGGGAGATAACCACAACCAGAACACAAACACTGGTGTGTGTCACATTTCAACAGAAAAATGCTGCATTTTTGACCCCAGGAGCTAAAAAAAAGGTAAAATTCCTTTGACTAATGCACATTGATACTGACTGTGTTGAGTGAGTTACATGCAGCATCCATCAAAGCTGAGTGTGAGGAGGAAACAATGAATTTGTGGATGCATGAACAAAGAACATTTCTTATGTTTTACAGATCTGTGGCCACTATTGGAGGCATTTAAGCATGAGGAAACATGCTGGTTACTACACAGTAGAGATACAACTTAATGATGGTTTGCAAAGCAGAGGCTTTTCATTTTATGGGGAAAAAAAGACTAGTAGTGGATAAAGAAAGAAGACCTGTTTTCAAAAAGAGAGAAAGGTCTTTAAATGTTGTCAGTCTGTGCATAAGGAGACAAAAACTGGATTTCCAGTGCCCTCTCATTCCCAAACTGGCCTCAACAGGAATTTCAAAGTCCACTGAAAGAATCATGTTCTCCTTGTGTCACTGTCTGCACAGCTGCAGCATCTTAGAGAAATATTTGGCTTCATGTGCTCTAAACTCATGTTTTAGTTTCCTTGTCATAACTGTTACACTTCTGTAGCAGAAGTTTAGACTTCTGTTTCACTGCAATATGTCTGCATGTTATTTTTTGTCTTCAGTTTGTTTAGTATCAAAGACAAATCTGGGGGAAGATGACAAACCACAGCTGCATTTTCTTGTGCAACAGCCAGGGTTGGCTCAAAGAAAATCTCTTGGAGTTTGCAACCCACCATGGAAACTTGGGGCTGGGGACTTTGTGCTGCCAAGTTTCCACAGTCACGTTTGTGGCTGATATTGCTGCACCTCGTGGCAATGAGCTTCCAGAAGGGGGGAGGACAGAAGGAGAAGTCATCAGTGTAAGGAGCCCTTACTCCTCAGACCCAGCCCAGCTCAGAGGTGGCAGTCAGGGTGGAGCTGACAGTGACTTCTGCGTGCTGCAGGAGCCCACATCACTGTCACAGCTGCTCCACCAGTGTGGGAGGCAAACTGCAGCCTGCCCAAGCTGCTTCATTGTTACTCATCACCAAGTCTCTGGAGAAACTGGAGTAATCCTTGAAGAATTATAAGCAAGCTGCTACATGCATGATAATGTGCTAACCAGGGGTAAAGGGAATAAATGACTTCACTTGATTAGTTTGCAAGTCACCAAAACCAGTTCTTATGGTTAAGTCCTGCAATTTTTATTATAATCAAATTAATGGTAAAATTAATTTACTACTCCCTATATGCATAGGTCTGCCCTTGACACAAAGGGACTTTTTCTCCTAAATGATCTGTACACAGGACTATTGAAGCTTCCTTTAGTATTCCTTTTTCACTAGCCCATCCACACTCACCAGTGTTACAACTGTGGAAAAAAAACAGGCAAAAGTTTCCATGCTGTGCAACAGCACTGTCAAACAGGCCATGGGGCTCATAGCCAAGAAAAATATAGGAAAACAGACTAAAGGTATTCACAGAACTGCAAGTTATTTTGTTAGTGAATTTCCATAGGCCACTCAGTGTCAGCTACGAGATAATGACAACTGTGATCACCACCACAACACACAACTGCTCACTCTGCACATAATTCCTGGTTTTGATGGACTGATTAGCAGCTCTATCCAAATATTGTAAGCCTGGCTCTATACATTTAGGACACAGCAATACCAAGAGAAGGCATTGCTCTTCACTCATAGCTGAACAAAAGCAAGCAGCCTGTTCAGCTGTTTGTAATGCTCAAACAGGGAAATATTTATGTCCAGAGCCAGGGCTCTTTTACTGGCAGTGAGAAAAGATGACTGAAAGGAACAGGAATTAAATTTGAAGGCAGGCTTGCAGGGGAGGGACAAGGAGCACCAGTCACACCAATAACAGCAGAACACGCTGATGTAATGTGGGATATTACATATAAATAGCCCTAGAAATCCTCAATTCCCGTTCTCTTGGTAGAGACTGAGGCTTCCCACAGTAGAGAAACGTTTGTGCTTAAGTGCTGAGAGACCTGTTGTGGGCCCAAGTCTACTCCTGACACCTGCTCAGAACACAGCAGTTCCTTAGGAGACATGGCTGAGGGAGTCACACAAACAAATACAGGAGAGTTGTCCCAAAAAGGTGGCACCATCTGATAGCTATGTAGGAGTCTCTGAAGTGACCACGTGGTGTCAAACCACCTTCTGGAAGAAAAACCTCCTATGTCCTATTAACAATCCCAGTCATAGCCCTTCCCCCATTCTCCCTTGATTTTCATGATTGCCAAGGTTATAATTAACCCAGGCAGCTGATTAGAACATTGTTATTCCCTGTTACACAGTTGACTATTGTAGTATGGATGGAATTATTTCCCATGAATGCTAAAACACTTAAATAAACTGTAACCAGCTCAGGTGACAGCTGTGTGTTTGACTGGGTTCAATTTACAATGTCAACATAGATAACAGACACCCCATTGATGAACACAAGCCTAAATTCTGGGGTTTATGAGTATGGCTCATTTTGAAAAGTCTCAAAAGTCAAGGTCAGCAGCTTTGGGGAACAAAGATCTAAGTAGCAAACACACAAACTTATCCCATGCCTTGCCAAAGAATACTTCTGCTGTCTCATTTAAAGTTTTCTATGGAGAATAAGGATGAGTAACTTTTAATATTTACATGAATATTGACATTTCAGTTGATGAGAGTAATTTTAATGATTGTATATTAAAAATTAACTATATTTAAGTTCTAATCAAATGTTGCTATAATTTAAATCTTCTTTTGACTATATACTCAGGACTACAGTCCCAACAAGATCCTGCACATACACACAGGGCAGCTCTCTACAGGCAATAGCTCTGTGAGACAGGATAATCTTAATCCAGACATATAGAGAAAATTATTTCATACACTGCTGGTTTGGATTTGGCTGCATAAACAGTACTATTTAGGTTCTGGATACTTAGTTATCACTGAAAACAAGCATGTTTATAGAACACCAGGACAGCATTTTTTAGCCACCAGAGATGGAAAACAAAAAGGTGGAAACAACTTCTTCCACTTTTTCTGCACCAATTGTATCACACCCTGACAATGAGACACAGAGCATTCAGAGGTAAGCAGCCCCATACATTTTATCTATATGTCTAAGCTTTTTTTTTTATTTCCTCTAACAGGATAGGGTGCTATTTATGCTTCCTAAATTGGAAGGAGCAGCATGGAAGTATTAACAAAGCCTGGCTTTAAGCCAAGTATGTTAACAGACGTGTTTTTTAACCTACTCAGTGGATAAAGTGACAGGATCCTCCTCTTAATATCCAGATTATGCTTTCCTGAAGTAGTGTCTACCATCATCATCCTCATGCACAGAAGAGAGTAAGGAAACTGGATTCCCTGGTCTAAAGCTAACTTACATAAAATCCCTCTCCTTCCCCACACCACTCCCTTCCAACTCACATTACATATGTTTGTTTTCAGCCGGCAGAAAAAAAGTTCAGTTAGTTTGTCTTGATAACTCCTATCTCATGGGTGTGGGGGTATTGTGTGTCCTCCTTTTTGCATACATTGCAAAGTGTAAATACAAAATGGTTATCCAGGCTAATCAGCTGCAGGGAGTTATTGGAACACAGTCAGCCATGGACAGGGCTTGGAGAGATGTACTGTACCAGGTTCTTCAAGGCAAGTGTGAAAAAACAACTCCGTCTTTTTGGATGTACTTATCTCTTTGCAACCTCTGAGATAATACCTCAGCATTTTTCAGATCAACTGTAATTTTTTCCCAGGTCAGAAAATAGGCCAAGAAAAATTCAGAAACAACTAAAGTCCTGAAAGCTAAATTACCTCCACTCTCAAAGAAAATTGTGCAAAATTATGCCTTTAAATTCAGGGAGCAGCAAATATATAACTCTTGGTAACCTTAAACACCAGAAGATATTTATTTATACTTGAGAAGTTCTACATCCTCTTGGAATAAAAGAATTTCTGTGCTGGTTCAGGCTGACATGTTAATTTTACCTCCAATTATCCAAGAACATTGCAGTGAATGGATAAATAGCCCGTGTTGTAACAGCCGTGTCAGGCACCTCCTGAGGAGCAAAGCTATTCCCAGATGGTGCAAAGAACTATTCCATGATACCTGCAGTGGTGTGTGCTCCCAGCATATCCTCAAGTGGCCTTTAGGTAGTTCACACGTCAAGTCCACCTCAGTTGCAGTTACAGTGTGCTGTTATTTGAGGAACACACCAGAGCCAGGGTACCACTCAAATAAATATGTTCTGTAGGTGCAGAACTGCCACAGTAAAGCAGATATTGTTCAGTTGTGTGAAGGTTTTTGCCACCATGTACAATAAATTGGTAGACAGAATAAACTAATCATGCTTTAACAGAAGAGCAGTGACAGGAGAGTTGTATTTTTCATGCATTATTTCAAAATTTTTGAAATAATGCATGATTTGAATTTTTTGAAATTTTTGAAATTCTTTGTCACTTTTTTCTATCACATGAACAAAAGAAATAGATTTTTAAAGTGTGATTTATAGGACATTTGTAGCCAATAGATGAACTAATTCACAAAGTAAAAACTTTTCTAGATTCCTAAAACATCACAAAGTTTCATTCTATTAAAAGATAAATTACACACACTTCTGAAAAATGTTCGCTTAATCCCATGACCATAAGACAACTAGACCCTCCAGAAGTATCAATGATACATGTATGGATACATGTATTTTAAAGTGAATAAATATAAAAGTTCAGTGTGCTATAGAGTAAGAAAGAACCTGAAATATAAAGAAACTAACTAAAGTTAAGGTCTCATTTTTGATGAAAAAGTCATTTTGATCAACTTCTCCAAAGTGGTTTCACTTACGTTTGGAAATGCATATTTAAAAAGAAAAATGTTTTTTCCTACTGCTGCTCTTACTGTGTCCTCTCCCCTTATACAATTTCTGAAAGTAGTTTCAAGAGAAAAGTGAGTAATTTTGGGCTGGCTAGCCAGCCTCCAGAGATGTGTTAGATTTCACTAGCATGGAGTAGGGAGGAGGTCTTTTCTGGAAAACCTGCTGAGTAGGATGATCTTCTTTTTATACTGCATAATGTTCTGGGCATGGGCCAGCTTTTCCAGAGACAGCTATTCATCTGCTTAACTTGAGTGCTTTAAAATTCCCTGCTCCCCATCATCAATTTCCTCACTCTCGCCCTTTCAATAATGACCAGAGAGCATCACAAAATCAGGTAAAGAAGTAATTGCTTCAAGTGCCTCTTGGTGGTTTGAAAGAGGCCTCTGCCTTTTCCAAGCAGCAGCAAATCAGTCAGGTAATATTATGCCAATAACTAAAAGCAGGCAGAATAGAAAATTTTAGAATTAGAAGTGGTTGAGTGCATTTTAAAAGCATAGAAAGCACTCCCTTCCCTTCTGCTCAGGAAAGCATGTACCAGGCCCCTCTTGAAAGCCTCAGAGAAGGAATTTAAGACAGTAAATCTAACACTATCCAGAAGCCTCCTCCTCTCCCAGAATTAAGAAGAATCAACAGAAGCACAGAGATTCTTTCCTAGGCAAAGTCCTTCATATGCCATTTCTAAATTTAAGGTTTGGTCACTTGTTTGTCCCTCAGTCTTTTTCATACAGCTGCAGAACCTCGGGAAAGTGCAGACTGACTTAGCTGAGGTACTTTGGAGCTATTTCTCAGTGCCAGCAGAGATGCAAGGGGGTGTGGCTGTGAGCACACAGCCATTTCCCAGTCACACCATCAGCTTTTGCTGATCCCTGCACTGCTGCACAGCTCCTCCAGATGTGCCAGTGCACATTACAGGGGTCACTTGTGCAGGGCAGGGCTGCTCAGCCCAGGTATTAATGTTCCTGAGATTGATCAGCTGGAAAAAGAAAGAGAAGCAGTATACAGGAAAACACTTTTTCTATCATTCTTCTCTCCAGATATAAACAGTCAGTACTCTCTTGTACAGCTCTGCTTACTGAGCATTTGGGGCATCCTGACCTTTTTCATGTCTGCTCTGAGATGAAAGTCAGAAACAATATCAACCCAAAAGACGTTATTGCAGCTGTCTCAGTTTTGAGGAACCACTCCTTGAAGCCAGTTATTGGCTTCAGTTTCTAAATGAAATTTTATTGGAGTGATCAGCTCTAGTTGTGAAACTTTCTGATCTTCTCTCCTACACAAACAGATCATGGTAGTATAATTTTCAGAGGAAATGGAGATGAATTATCATAGAAGATTTTCTGAGATATTTCCAAACAGATATTTTATTGTCCTTGGTAATAATGGATGAGACTCATTTGACCATCTTTGAAAACTGAGATACTTCAGGTACAGGACATACAGGAGGCTGCTGCACATGAGCATTCAAATGATTCCGAGTAATTTCCTGAAAAAGCAGATCTCTATTTCTAGGAAGTATTACCATTTCCCAGACACAACAAACACATGAGCTTTGCATTAGGAACTATGTGGGAAAAAAAAAGGAAAATGAAGCCACTTAAGTCAATGTGAACAAATGTGAAAAAACAAAACCTCAGACCACTGGTTAGAAAGTTAGAAAGTGGGAAGCAACAGGCTGTCTTCTACAGGACAGAAAAAAAAATTACATTATATAACTTGTGAATAATCTAAACTGCACTTATTGCTTCTTCAAGCAAAAAATCAAACATTTTCTTCACAAAACAAAACAAAAAAAAAGCACCTCAGTAAATATTCCTTAAGTCAAACCTGAAATTCTAGTGTTGAAAAATCTTTCTGTTCCCAAGGCATTCTGAAAACCTTTGTGCATCCTCAAGAGAAAAATCTCTACCCCAAATGTGGTTTTGGGACATACCTTGGTTCCTATAGTAACTACGAAAGTTTTAAACTTATATATCTTTCTTTTTATTGATACATTTCCCAGAATATTCAAGTTGCTTTTCCTAACTTGGAGCAATTAGGGTACAAAACCACATATGTTTTTCCTTTTGCTCTGACACATCTAGGTGTAGGAGAACTCCAGCGGATAATGACCTTACTATAAATAACCATACAATGATGATAACAGGTATCATCTGTAACTAGGATTTGTTAAAATTCACTGAGCAGAAATCTTCCAAGGTGGCTGCAGGGTTCTTTGTACACTTAAACAGATGTTCATCCTGCTTATTCATTTTAATCTGCTAAAAGTATCTTAGCTAGAAACATCTTAAGAACAATTTTATCAGCTTAACTGTATGGTAAGAAATGGAACCTGGGACATGATTAGAGCACAAAGAATTATAAAAGCCTTGAATACATGCCACATATAAATTGGCATTAAGCCGACCCAAAAAATAACCATTTTTCTTTTCAGAAGGATGCATCTTCATAGAATTGCAACATGTAAGTTAATGGCTCTTATAAATCTTCAGTAAGAACATAAAAACATAATGAAACTTAATGAGACTTAACTATGATGTAAATCTTAATTCATCTTACTCCAACCAGTGATTTTCAGGGACTTTTATGCAGTGTTTTTAAAGCTGTTTTCTAATGAATAAGAGATTTTCCCTCACAGTGTCTCTTTAGGTTGCCTTATGAAATAAGTTGTCCAGCAGTGTAACACCCCTTGCAGTCTAGAATTCTATATGTCACAAATGGAAGCAGAAAGCTTCTTTGATTTACCTTCTTATATTCAGCTGTCTTGCCCCCCATTTCATGAACAAACTATTAAGAAGATTAGGTAAATAGATTCAATTTGCTATGTGCCAATCAATATTACAGAGTCAGTGTGGGCTTTGTGTTCATAAATAGAAAACAGCACAAGTTAATTGCAAAACCACATATCACAAATGACTACAAATCTGCTTTAACTATCTCCATTTTTCTTTATTTCACAATGGCTTTACTAACCTTCACACTCATCTCACTGAACCATAAACCCTGATTAGGGGCACTAAATGACTGGAATGTTCCTGGGAGCTGATTACATGCATTTTGCTTATGGCTTATCAAGTCTTACCTACTGATAAGGTCTTCCTCATCTCCCTTCTTCAGAATACCAGCCGTGGGATGTGGAAAATATTCCACTTGTTTTATCAAACAGAGAAATGAACTGAATCTTCACTGGTATAATTCTTTGTGGTCTAAGGAAACAACAGTTCTTTGCCAGTTTACCCACTCTGACACTGTTCACCAAGCAGGCACTGTAGATTCCACTGATAGATATTTATATGGATTTAAACATGACATGACATATTTGTTTCAGGGTCTTTTTAAAAAAATATTTTTCATGGTTTTAAATATGTAGCTATGAACCAAACTTTTCCACAGAGGTATCATCACCAAAGCCAACAACCAACCTCCAAACAAAACAAAACCAAACCCCAACAAAGGCACCCCCACCTCCCCAAGACCTCCCCTCCAAAAGGAACCATAAAATCAAACCCAGCAAAAAAAGCACTTGAGTCATTATCTAAATAATTCAACTCTCTGCAGCACAAAGATGTAGAAATTAAATAGATGGCACAAAAGATTGATCCTCCCAGCTGTACAGTTTCCCATGCACAAACTGTCATAGATCAACAACTTTCCCCCACAAAGGCAGAGAGAACAGAAAGAGGACAACAGGTGCACTTTATAGCTGTAAATGTCTTGCACAGCTGATGGAACCGACTCTCCACTGCATCAGTGTTTGGACAGGAATTCAAATCAGAATAAAAACTGGCAAGCACTTATTCCTTGTTCATTGTTTCGGGGATTTCTTGTATGAATTCAGTGACAAATGGAAGCAAACCAAGAGTTTCCCATTTCTGTGTCACAGTACACTAAGAAAGAGCCTTAAGCTAAGGGTGAGAAAAGATTCTTTACAATGAAATCTTACCATGCCCAGCTCTACAAAACAGTTACAGAACTAACTTACAAAAATGTATGGATGTCTCAGGAATGACCGTTGCCTTTCCAGATCCTCTATCTACATCACTTTTAGAAATAACAATCTACAGAAATAAAATACTTTTTCATATATTTATTGGTAAATAAGATTTCTATGTATAAATTCATGGAGAATTTTTTTTAAGAGTTTCTAATAACCACAATGCCTCTCAATGAAAACCCCATTTAAATCATCCGGCTTCATTTTGCCCTGCTAACATAAGTCTTAAGCAGATGATAATTCATATCTGGTTTAAGTAATGATGCTAACAACCACAGAAGACCTGACTCTGCTCATGCTATAGGCCAAAGACTTGCCTGCATTATATTGAGCACTCCCATTTCTTGGAGACAAACATTTAAAATCCTGCACGACTAGAGGTTCAAAGCCTGTTTTGAGTATTATAATCCCACAGATGCTATACTTTTCTGAGTTAGTTGCGTAAACACCAGGAACTGACAAACCAAACCAATGAGAGAATGAGTGATTTTGTTGATGCTTGCATAGTGATTATTCAGTATCTTGTATCCAGATAATTGAGTCCTTTTTGTTACATTATCTATTGTTCCTTCATCTCATTTGTCCTGAAACATAAATATTTTGTCTATTTAATTGTAATAAGCCCAACGCAGATAGCAAAGCAATTTAGGATTAAAGATACTTAATAGTTAATCATTCCTTATTAGTTAATTCTTCATTATAGTTCCAATTTTAAAGAGGCATAAGCAAATTAAAAGAAAAATAATACAAAAACAAGTAACTTTTTAATCTGTACCATAGTTTTGAAACTGAAAACCTTTTCTCTGGTATTTTTATAGTGTTAATTTTTACCAAAAAAAAAATCACTGGAACATTATGGCAATGCCAGGAGGGAGGACATGCACGGTAGATGGATCACTGTTGGTGTGAAACCCTTGGATATCAAAATGACACTTACAGAAAATAGGTGGGTATTTAAAGGAACTGAGTTCACAAAGCTGGCCCACCACCAAACAAAGACACACCAACCCCAGTGGCACCAACTGTGAGATGGGTGACTTTGAAGGCTTTTAACAAGATTTTTCAGTAATCATTCAGTCACAAGTGCTTGGGCAGTGAAGTAACCTTCAACCATCTTTTCATTAACATAATCTTCCTCTCATCTTTCAACACAGAAACACTTTTATGTTCTAAAATGACTGTCCAAATACCACAATCAGAACAATTCCTCTCAGGATGAAGGGAGTCTTACTCCATTTCTCTGTGAAATACAGCAAAATTCCTGTTCTGCTGCTGTCTGTAGGGCATTCCCTGGCAGGGATGATGGATCTGTACTGAAAGCACCAAATTCAGCAAGTCAGAATGACAGTGAGGGAACCAACAAACTGCTGTTAGCCCTCCTGGGGAAGATATTCCAGCACTGTTTGTGGTAATAGGAAGAAAGGAAAGGGGAGATGAAATAATTAGTCTACAAGCTTTAATTAAATGCATTTTAGATTCATTTTTAGATCTTAAAGAATGAGTCCTGAAGTTTTTCTTGGTAGGGCAGTGGCTACAGACTGGAAAGCAATACACTCAAGTCCTCACTTTACAAGCAGAGAAGACATCTAGGAGAGAGAAATTTATCTTCAGTTGCCAACTCCTAGGAATATTTACTGTAATTACAAAGGTGATTTCTTTCAACAGCCACAGAAGGATGCTGAGTTTCTGTGGTTCCCCATGATAATACAGTCATTCTTCCTTTCACCACTGCCTCCAGAGGCAATTTTGTGGGTAAGAACTCAGAAAAATGCAGAGACACGGGATGATTCAAAATGACAGGAAGATGAAGGGATGAGAAGAACATAGGATTGAGAGAAATTAAAAGAAAAAGAGAAGTTGAAGCTGAAAACTTTAAAATATGTACAAAGGAAAGCATAGTAGAAGTGATTTTTTTTAAGGTTTATTTTATTTGAATGCTTGTATCTTACAAGTCTTCAGCACTAGAGGAACTCACATAAGGCACGAGATTTTCTGGACTTGGATGGGACAGAAATCTTTCCAGGAATCTCATCATAACATGAAGAAGAATTTAAGTTATTGCATCATATACATACTATAGAGTTTAGAAGATTTAAAGTCTGCATTGTTTCAGTGTTCAATGTTAATGAACACTACAGCGTTCATTAACATCTCTGATAAAATTTCTGCTACTTAGCATTCATGGAACCAGTGTGCAGTAGGCAAAAGCTGATGAGTAAAAATAATATTATTAATGTTTAGCAATCCCTCCTTTTTCAGCAATTAAATTACAAGCACCTGCATCCTCTAGTATCTAATTAAATTTCCTAAAATACCTTTCCGACTGATGTAATTTAGATGTTTCCTAGAACATTTAAAAGCTGCTGGAATTGTTTAAGTGAACATGCCACTCAACAACTGAATGACACATGAGTCAGGGAGAGCACACTGTTTACTTTACACAGATTCCAACATTACTGACTTATTTTACTGACAATAAATAGCTTATATGATTCTCTAGCTTGTAAAAATGACACTAATTTATGATTTTCTGAACACATTACAATAAGCAGAGTATTCTTGCCGTACATAAGGGGAAGTTTTATCTGAGGTCCCTGTACCTACCAGTAGGTTACTGACATTCATTTGCATTTATTTGTCCTGGTTTCTGTGGCCACAAGTGTAATATTGATATACTCCCACACAAGCGTGCTCATTGAAAAGCCTGGCTTTGTAAGTGTGTTTACATTTTAACCTTGTTAAGATGGGCATGTTAAGACCTACTGCTTTTTTCCTCACTCCACTCCCACCCATCCCACATCATCCCCGTTGGTTAAAACTGATCTACTTCAATCCTGCCTACCCAACACACATCATTAGGGGCAGCAGCCATACAACCCTCAAGCAGGTCTTCACATCCTTTAATTTCTTGCAAACCTTTAAACCACAAGCTCTGAGGGACAGGGACAGGTATTCACCACGTTTCCCTCAGAGCTAGCTGAGGCTTTTTGACAGCATGGAAATATTTGACCACAAACTACGTCAATCAGCAGCACAGTCCTCTTGACTCCTCAGTCAAAGCTGGGGATTCCAAGCCTGCAATTAAAATGCTTCCAAAAGCAAAAAATGGCACATCTTGGACTCATTCATGTGTCCTACATCATGAACAGCAGTAATGTAGGGCTTTTTTTTTTTTTTGCCTGCCTCCTTTTATTTCCCTTTCCTCAATCTCTTGTAGAATAACAGAAATTAAAATCTAGAATTTCACTTTCTTATGAGATTCTTTATTCTTTTATTTGTCTTGTCAGACTTACTGCATCTATACAATTCCCCTAGTAGATTAAGAAGCCTCAGAGGCTATTGCTCAGATTAAGCATTAGTTCTTACTGTAATCTTCTTATTCTCAATGTTTCCATCTTCTGCTCTATCCACATGATTAAACAATAAGTATATTATATCTTTCAGTACATCTGTCAGCTCAGGTCCCATCACTCAGCCTATTTCTGACATAGTCCATTGCAACGAGACTTGGTATCTGTCCTCCATAGGCAGTGCATTTAGTTCAATTTTCAAGCATTCTAGAAAATTGTCTTATTCAGCAATGCCTAGGTTATTTCATGTGCTGCCATTTTCTGCCATCTTTCAGTACAAAAGGTCTTTAATGAGGTACCAGGCAGGGCCATTACTTAAATTACAAGCAATGCCATGTGGGACTAAACAGAATATCCTGCCTTAAAAAAATGTATCAATCTTCTTCTGAAGTATAATGTGACCATTAATTTTAACACAATTTTCTGCCTTGGGAAATAGGCATGATCCCACTCACAAGCTTTCAACAGTTTCCAAAAAAAGGCTGGGCTGATGGAACATTATTGCAAATTCTACTGTAAGACTGTTCAGCACCTTAGATAATGAAGAAAATATAACACTCTAAGTGTGATGCATTTCTGTTTTCCTCCTTTCTGGCTGGACTGTCAGCAGATCAGACAGTTAAATACAGACTAAAGAGAAGAGATACCGAGGAAACATTTAATTACCAAATGTCTCAGCAGGCTAGGAAGAATATTTGTGTTTCTCTTAGAACATATCTAACAATAAAGATTTGTTTCCTATTATTAGCTACTAATTGAGGGTATTTTATACTGTTGGGGTTCACTAAAATATTAAAACAAACATGAGATATTAGAATGGGCCAGAATCCTACAACTTGCAGCAACTTAGTAACATTCTTCTGGTCAAAATATTCCAAGTTCAGGCTCAGTCATCCAGAATGGGGAGAGTTCTTTTGGCCTGGTGATTGGGATTAGGTTGCCAATAAATAAAAGCCTGACCTCTTGAGGAGGGCACCCAAATGTATTTGTTACAGCAAATAAAGCTGCAGCAAGAAGTATTTGCCCACAACCCATCATTCTGCTGGCTCTGAAAAGGCTTCATGGCTCCACTGCTGTCTGGGACTGAGTAAAGCCAGGAGCTGGGCAGCACTTTCCAAGAGAGGGAATGGAAGGGAGGGGGACAGTGAGAGAAAAACACAGGACAGGAAAAAAAACCAAAAAACCAGACCTTAGTGCTTGGGTTTGATCTGTTGGACACTGTTGTAGCCCTGGTTTGTGCCTGAGATGTTTTAGTTTCTGAAATTCCTTTCCCAGGGAATTTTCTGTAAACAAGAAACATGTTTTTGTAACAGCAAATTTGTTTTCTTTTTTTCCCTAGGAGGGACTTCTTGATGTCCCTCTAGTTTGACCAATGTGATTAAAGAAGTTTGTCTTCTCGTCACCAATCAAACTGGTCTGTGTAAAATAGTATAAAAAGGGAGACACATCCCAAGAATAGAGAGTCATTTTCAGCCTTCTGAAGTCGGAGTCTTTGCATCATTGTGGCGTACAACAGTGTCACACTATTAGTTAAGTGCTTCACTAAATCAGCTGAATATTACCCAAAGCAGAAACAGCAACTTCCGTTAGCAAGTGTGGTGCCAGGACAGTCTATAAACATTCCTGAAAATAGCTGTAGCAATGAACCCTAACCAGAAAATACTCGAGCTACAACCAGAGTTCCTGTTTCGGGAAAGGGGAAGGAAAGTATTATTTACATGTGAAACATTTGGAGGTGAGCAGGAGGGGATGTAGCATCTGTGCTTTTGTTCCATGGTTATTAATACCTAAGAAATAGAATCCTAGGTCATGTATAAAGCTCCTAAACAAATTCTAACAATGAAACTTCACCTCTTGTCAACTCTACAGGGACTAAAAGATCTAAAACAACAATGATCTTATTAGAGAAGCCAAGAAAATAAGCCTTAAACAGCTGTTCATTATCTCACAGAAAACATTAACATTCCAGACTTCCTTGACACAATATACAAAAATAAATAGACAAACCAAAAAAAAGATTAAAACACTCTTCTGCAACACACCAGCCAAACAATACAAGTATTCATGTCAGTCATATTCATTATGTTTTGCATATCAGTTTTTTGAGTCTCACATTTCTTCCTGTGTCAGATAACGTATGAAGAAACATCCTTTATTTCCATTTAAACTTCTCATCACTTAAAGCAAGGGCTTGAATGTGTTTTTCCTTTCCAAGTCCTCTTCCTGCTTGCTTTTCTAGAAGCAGGGTAGCAGCCACTGCCTGGCTTTTTATCTCGGGCACTTTGAAACAGTATAAAAATGCAATAAAAGTCCTGAATTAATCAGAATAATTCTCTACTAGTGACGCTTTTTAACTCTGCACATAGTCTTTTCTGAGGCTGACAAGTCTGTGGTACATTCATCTTCCATCCAGCATCTCTTAAAAACTACTAGAGCAGAAGCTGGGCTTCACTTTGTCAAGAAAAACCCAGACTAAAGACTGCAGCCAAATACCAACAAGAACAATTGGGAAAAACAAACAGCAGGAGCCCTGGGAAACCAGTACCTATGGAGACTGGACCCAAGCAGGGCTGAATTTCTTTAGTTAGAATAGATTGTGAAAAGTGAGGAAATTCTATTGTGATAAATAAAAACAAGGGCAGCATTTTGGGAAAAGGACACAATGCAAAACTAAAGAGAGGTGCAGACACTTCTTCAGAAGTGAATCCCACACAAAACTCTACACTGGTGAGATGGTGTCCCCCAGTTGCTCCAGGCACAGGGCTCCTCAGAGCACACAGTCCCCACTGTCACCACTGCAGATCACTGTCCCTCATCCCATCCTGCCCCTCATTCCTGCTCTCAGCCCTGCTCCTGCCAATCCCAGGCACAGCCTGTGGCACAGAGCTCTGAAAGCTGGTCGAACTGGGGACAGACAGAAGGCATGATTTGTCACCATGTCAAGGGAAGCACCCTAAGAGGAAAACTCTTGGGAGTGAACCATCCTCTTCCCAAAGGCAGCTAAACACAAGCCTTTCTAGAGAACTGCTGAACAAAGTCATTGATCTGATCTGCTCCAGGATTTGAGCTGCAGAGAAGGCAGAAGGATATCCAGCTACAAAAGAGCACTGACCTAAGATATGTAGGAGCACTGACTTTCTATATTATCTGCAAATATTACCTCTGTGGGAAAGGGGCAATTCCAAGAAATTACAAACTGCTTTTACAGACTGAAAGGTGCAGGGTCACTTTCCACCCGTTACTCACAGTACAGAGATTTTATCTAATTCTAGTGTGTTGGCTTCCAGCATTTGTAAGATTAAAGCACAGTCATTTGGCTTCTTGCTGAGGAAATACGTTGTTAGGCTAAGACCTGATGTTAGCGATCCTGTCATATATGCAAATGATGGTGCATATTCATTAATAGGCAAATTAGAACACAAAATCAGATTAATCCCAAAGCCTAAAATCTCCAGCTCTCATGACCTACAGGCTTAAAGTGTGCATGTACAACTGCTTATTCATCAGTGTGACTTTGGTTTGCTTCATGATCAAATACAAATCAGCCACATACACATAATTTTTCTATGTAATTAGATGCTATCTAGGTTAAAACTGAAATATTTATTGTAAAGACTTACTCTGCCAAATACCTTTCAAAGACTGCTCAAACATCGTGAGGTTTGCTTGTTTATTCCAGCTACTTCAGGCAGGTGTTCAAGAGCACCAGCTTTCCTTTTTAACCCCTCATTGAATGAAATGAGCTGCCAATGCAACGAGTCCATTTATTTGGGTTTTGATTGATTTTCTAAGAGTTACACTGCAAAAAACTTCACTGAGGTCTGATCAGCTGCATGGGGACAGCAAGTATACAAAAACCTTTGGCAACCAATTATAAATCAAAAACATCTTTCAAAACACAACCTGAAAATCTTCACCACACTGGATACACTCATACAGCTACTGATAACTGAGTTATGATAGTCTGCATTAATTAAGCAACTTCAAACTTGTGAACTTTTATAGTTAAGTCCAGAAACTGCCTTCTATACTGATGGATCCTTTGAAAAAAGGGACACAGAGATAAAGTCACTCTCATCAAAAGCAATTATTAGTTACACTTTCCTCCAAATTATATCAAACTATCATCTTGATAATGTCAGGGTTAGGAAAAATTAATTTTGTTTTGACTGGAATGACAAAATTTTAATTCTTATATGATTACTGAATCCTGCAGAGGACTAATAGTCAAACTAGTTTGGAATTATCATATATGTTTTCAGCTACATAAGGCTTGATGGTGTATGATTGAAAGATTCTACTTTAATCATGGATTTATTAGTCTTTTCATAGATGTTGATATAAATATAAAACAAACTGTCATCATGACATTTATTTTAGTAAGGAGCTTCCTGTGCTCTAAGGTGCCATATATTGCTGATATGTCTGCAAGTAAGGCAGCTACATTTATACCCTCTTCAGATCTGTCTTAAATGAACAGCCAGTCATGGAGTAATACTTTACATTCCTTAGATTAAACACCTTTAAGAAAATTGTGGTCAGAGGTTTAAAAGACAACATTGCATTCATAAATTTGTAAATATAAGCCTAGGAAAAAGTCTTAGCCTGACTTTTTTCATCTCTGAAGAATTCTTTGCTTGTTTAAGTTCTGCAATTCAGTCTTTTTGCTGTATTTTAGATACTTAAAAATCTGCTGTAGCCAGATCTTGGTCACTGGGTCAGAGAGTGGTCTTAGTTCTCCCCAACAGGGACATCACTGGAAAAATTGTAATGGCAAAATAGATACTTATTCATTCACAACCTATGATAATTTAGGAATGAATTTGATTAAAAATATTGATACTTAAGTTTTCACACTTATACACGCTTGTTAGCAACTTCTGACAACACATTCACAGTTACAGACAGATGCTCTGAAAGCTGAGGTAACTACTGAAAATGAGAAATTCAAAGAGAGCTAACACCACTTAAATATAAAAGTATTATCTTCCCATTCCTATGTTAGCCCAGAGTAAAGGTCTCAAGAGGAAATATGTTCAAGTCAGTATTCCCCTTGAAAGTAACATTCAGTGTAGGTTTTCAGCCTGAATATTTTACATTTCCAGAATGAAACGTTACAGGAATCTGAAAGTGGGGTGGTGGCAACACACAACACAGACAGGCAAGACTGAAAAAGGCATAATTATAATGAAGCCCAGGGGCCCATCCTTTCCCATACCACAGAGAATAATCAATAACCAACACAAGTTACCTTCAGGAATTCTAACAATCTTTTTTGTTTTGGATGTTTTGCTTGAGGGACTTGGTAAAATTCAATGAGAGGATCTGGGCTAAATACTTCCCTGATATGAATTTATAGGAACAACAAAAGAGATGGATTTTATCTGAAGGGATGCAGACTACATTAGAGTCTGAGAGACTAGAGAGCACTAGATCCAGCTGTTTACATCATAACCTTCTTGCCATAGGACTGGCTGACAGATAAGAGACAATTACAGACTCCCAGTCTAAAGACTGGAGAGTGCAAGTCAGCTGTTAGACATCACCAGAGTTTCAGAGGTTGAGTTTGACATCTATTTTGATTGTATCCTTCTCAAACCCATTTTCCCTTTTAAAAGAAATATCACATCACATTGTCAATTTCTGCTCCCTCCCTAGATTTCTCCCCACTTAAAAGGGCAAAGCTCTTGACCCCAGCTACAGCAGAACTCCTCCTCTCCCTGCAATAAAACTCCCTGATCTCTAAATATGCCAATACAAGCAGATAAACATGTCAAAACAGCCACAATCTCCCCCATAAAAAGGATGGACAAAAGCCTGCTGACTGGATGTACACCACAATAATCATCCAGATTTGTCTAGCAACAGTACAGGATTGACTGCCTGTAACCTATGGTTTCAGCAGGGGCTTATTAAACATGTTTAGCCCACATCAGCGAATGTTTGAAACTGATGCAAGTTGCTGCAGCCCCAACAAAAGAACAGATGGCTGTGAAAGCTGCTGTTCATACACCAGAGATCTCATATGTATGCAAATTTGCATTGCAGTATATACTGAGTCTGCTCCCTCCCTCTTCCCCTCCACCTTCTTACTTCAATGTACAATTAAAATATCAAAAACTCCTGCTTTGTTCCTCTTGCCAGCAGCAGGAATGAGAACTGAACATGTGACCCTTCCAGTCACCTCATTCCTAACATCCTCTCCAAAAGGGAAATCTAGACTGTAAGATACAATCCAAATATGCCTCAAGAGTTTTTCTTTCATTGTGACCCAGCAGGTATTTTTAATTGGGCTTTTGATGGAAAAATAAAGAGAAAACAATAAAAAAAGAAATCGGGGGCTGGGGGAAGAGATTTTTCTGGCTAGATTTAGTAAACTAGAATAGTAAGTTCTAGCTCTTGCTTTAACACACAGGCATATTTGAATGTTTTTACTCTTCAAATCCTTGAGACTTCACTAACATTAACTATTATAGTGAAAATAATGTAAGCTCACATTTACTTCTGTGTCATGCTTTAGAAGAAAGTGAGTAAGGAGAGTATTTCTTGTGTGCCATTACACTGCCTTAGTTACTATTGCGTTCCACATATAGATGGCTTCATAGCATTTATTGACACTGTTTTAAGCTCCCACACAAACACAACCAACTTGAAGCACAAGCAAATATTGACTTCATCTGCAGCCCAATAGCTGCTCTGGTGATTACTCAGGCGTTCTGGCAGTGCTTCCAACCACCAATAAAGGCAATGGAAACTTACAAGCAGGACATAAGTAAACTATTCATCACATTATCAACACCAAATATGTTATCATATTTCAGAAATGTTAAAGGCTTTGAAAAATATTTGATGCAGGGCCTTAACTTGTTTGGGGTTACCCAATAATAAAGAAAAATATTGTTCTTATTTCTGTGAGAGAGGGAGGAGAATGGAGAAGGCAGAGGAGACATTACTGTTATTCTTGGCTCTGGGTCAGATGGTCTGGTTTATTCTACTGAGTGAAAAAAAAAAAAGAGTGGAAAACTACTTAAAGCTGAACAAAAAACCATTAACATAGATTTTGACTGCTTTTTATCTGGTCCTCTGGCAAAAAAAAAAAAAAAAAAGGCACACATTCACATGCCTTTATTTTGGTATCAGGGAAAATATGACGAGAAAGAATTTTTTTGTATGAAACAGTGTACAACCATTTCCTTTTGAAATGAGCCCAATTGAAAAGAAATAGCAACTAAAAGGTTAAACTCTTCATTAAAACAAGAAAAGAATGCTAAAGATCAGTACAGCCAAAAGCAGATGCTTAAAACTAGACTGTTGAATCCATACACAGCCACATAAACTAGATCCTGGGGAATTATGTGATCACCTGTAGTGGTGCATTTTGGGTTTTACCAGTTTTCTGTATGCATCTGTTATTTGTTTTATACTGTTTCTGTATAAGTTACGATGGTTGATGGTCGGTCCCAGGTACCCCTTCCTGTTTTCCCCCAAGTGATTGTCAGGTGTCAATCACAATTATGGGTCCTGTCCATCACCTTACAGCCTCGCCCTGATGTCTAGAATGTTCTAGTGAGGACATGGAAGGATTGGCAGGGTCCCTGTTCTCCCTCCTCCTTGATGTATTGATTGGTTCTGTTGACTGTTCTGGGTCACTCCCTTCACCCTTTGGATTGGTTCCAAGGTGTCCCCTTCCCATTTCCCCACTGCCATACTTAAGGTGCTGTACAGAGAGGAAAGCGGCTTGGTGGGCTGACTGTCTGGGTGTTCTGCATGGACTTAATAAAACCCAGCTGAAGCCCCCACCAGAGTCCATCCTTTATTCCTTCACCACTGTTCACCTTCTGCGGGGCAAGGACCCACAGGATGGGGGAAGTATCCCAGGATACCGAACCATACCTTCACTGCGGCTCCGGTGCCAGGGCTGCCTGGCAATGTGGGACAGGGGTCCCCTGACACACCAGACCACCACAATTACCCAGATGAAGAAACACTTCTAATTCTCATCTCAGAGTCCACAAGCAAAAGAAACCATGATATGTCAAATAATATTCACATTTGCCTGTGATGATTTGGAATGAAGTATTAATTTTTAGTGTAATGTATTATTTAGTGTAAGGCATATTATTATACAAGACGGCAAAATTTGAAATCAAAATATACTTGAAGACTTTGCCTTCTGTTAGTTATATGTATAAGTCATCACCTTTTCAAATGGATTCAACAAAGTTTTTAAAACCTCTGATGAAAATATATTAATCTAATAAAGGTGTATCACCACCCCATACACCACTTAGTGATATCAATTCCTGCTCACACAAGCATGCATGCAGGGTGCATATAAAGAGAGAAGTATAAAATAAAGAAACCAAGCAGGTTAATTTTGAGAGTTCCTGGAAGAACTATCTTGGAAAACACTACTAATACAGGCAGTATTAATAGTATGCTGTAATAATACAGCATACTTGTGAGCTCAAGGCTGGACAATGCTGTACCAAAACCTCTATTCAGAATTCTCTGAATATCAACATGGCTGGAGTGAGTAACATAAAACTCATCCAGGTTTCAGAATTAAAGCACTTAAACCCCTGATTTTACACCTTGCCCACAGAGAGTGTGCACAGATAAGTCTCCAGCGTGCAGCCAACTGCCTGTGAGATAACAGAGATGGGAAAGGAGGAGAGAAACAAAAGTTCAGTTGGGGTGAGCAGTTTGCTGAGGGAAGATTTGCCAGAGTAAGCATAGCAACATATAATAGGGCAAACTATGAGACTCTTAAGGACCAATCCATTGCTGGTTACCATAGTTATAAACCAACACTACTCTTGCATACTCCTTGACAGAAGATGTTGTTCAGCTCTGTAGAAATCAGAAGTCCTTGTTCTGCAGGTCTACACTAAAAGGTGCCAGCTCTTAGCTCTGCTGCTATGGAGCCATTAGTACTTAAATGCTCTGCAAAAACAAAATTACAAATCTCTGATCTGGCAAGATTAGGATGTCAGTGCATATAAAGCAAAGAT
Organism: Cyanoderma ruficeps; assembly: GCA_008694505.1. Taxonomy (NCBI): domain Eukaryota; kingdom Metazoa; phylum Chordata; class Aves; order Passeriformes; family Timaliidae; genus Cyanoderma; species Cyanoderma ruficeps. Next base: position 4,666,823 of record VZDJ01000028.1, on the reverse strand, counting down.
ATAGATGAGAGAGAATAATGCTTCAAGAACAAAAAACTCCAGAGGTTATCCACAGACTGAAAAGCCTTTCAAAATGCATCCAATGAAAATGAAGTATGATATCACAAGATGATGTGGATAAAAATTAGTTTATATAAAGCTTTACACAAACAGGAAAAGAATAAAGGTTTTTTTATAAAGTAGTGTTTAATCATCACTGTCTTTGATAAATAAAAAATCTTAGGGAATAAAACTTACACTAAATTCTTCACTTAAAGAAATTCTCTGGCACTAGAATTCTTACTAAAAGAATTAATTAGCAATACTGGACACTATTTCTTCATGTAAAAAATATCAAGATCAAAGTTTGTTCTCTCTGTTACTCTGTTACTCACTTTGCTGCATCCTATTTTCAAGGGCAGACTCAAAGTGGCAGTGTTAAGGCAAACAAAGCCAGGACCTCCAAAGATAAAACTAAGTGATAGTGAGGTAGTCACAGTTGTCACTGTCTGTGGGTGCCCCCCAGCAGATGCTGTGCCAGTCAGAGCCTGGCACGGTCACACAGTGTCAGCACAGCACCGGAGCGAGGGTGCTCTGCCTGCACACGTGGTTTGTGCTGCCTGTAGCCCCACTGACAGGGCAGAGGGACAAGCAGCTGGAGGGAACAGGGTCTAACCTCTCATCCCTACATCTCCTGTGCTATAGTGGTTCAAGCCCTTTAATTTTTGTCCCCCAAATGCCCAAATTACAAAACACAAAGTTGAATTCAGCCTTGGTAAAACAGGTGTGAGTGCAAGGACATCAGAGAAATCTCTCAATTACACCAAGGCTACGGGTATGCATAAAACATTATTAACCATATGGCAAAGGAGGAGAGGAGTTACAAAGAAAATGCCTCAATAACTCATCCATATTTTGCTTGGTTTTTAAAGTGCAATTATGTGATAAAGACATTATTTCAGACAAAATTGTATATGTGACAGCCATGGATAAAGTAAACAAGGGCTTAAGAGTATGAAAGCAAGCAGAAGAAATATTTAGGTTTCTAAACTGCCCTTCAGAACTAAACATTTGGTTTTCTGCACAACTAGAGCGACTTCAAAGTTCACATTAGAGAAGTGAAGGAGGCGGGGGAAGACTCAGTGCTCTCGCACCCCAGTCACAAAAAAGAAAATACAAATAAAGATTTGTGGCTTTGCATCTGCAGACAAGCAGATATTGTACTCAATCAGTGCTCACCCAGAAAGTCAAAAAGAAGAGCTACCATTAAAAGCTTCTAAGAAACAGCTCCTTTTTATGGCTTCCAACTGCTCTGCCACAGAGTAATTAGTCTTAGTGCAGTATAATCAATAATAATCTTCGGGTTTGATTTGGTGGGGTGGGCAGATGTTGTTTATTTGAAGGTTGGTTGATAGGGGGGAGCAGAGTGTTTGGCATTAAACCATCTGAAAAAACATGAAAAAAACACCAAGCTCTGGGATGCCTCCCTTCAGAAGTTCTGAAGAAAATAGGACACCAGGACTTCTCTCCTTTAGCAGCAGGCATAGCTGGGGTCTTTCCTTTCCCCCTTCCCTGCTAGCCTTGAGATCCTGCCCACCCATCTTCTTGCTGCTGCCTTCCACTTGTGCCAAATTAACCATTTCTGCTCCGTGAAGCTGAACATTGAATTAATTGCTTGGTGCTTTAAAGAAGACAGCAGAGACTCTTTGACTTGCATGAATCTGGTTACAATGTGCTACATCAGGGAAAACAAGTGGTGGAAAGCAGGAAGAACAAGCACAGGAACTGCTCAAGAGAAAAAGAACTGCCAAGAAAAGGTTCCTCAGTATCACTGCCTTCAAGACCATGATTTAACCTAATTAAGTTAATTAACTGGAAAATTTGAGAGAAAGAGTAGTTGGCACTTGAGAAAGGGAAGACAAAACCATGGAACAGAGAAGGCTGTTAGCAGGAACATGCGTAACAGCTCATTGGCATCTGCAGAACAGAGAATAACACTGTAAACAGTGAGATCTGAAAATTTTTCAGGGACTGATTGACAAGCAAATATGTTCACCCAACTGAATTAGAAATTAAATATGCAGAAAAGCCATATCTTCTAACTTGTGACTTCAAGTAATTTCAAATCTGCTGAGCTCCAGAGCTCACAGTCCAAACCTGAGCTTTAAATCCATACATCATCCTCTGCACCAGTCACATGAAGTTTGAATATCAAAATGAATCTACTATATACATGCAAAATTCAAACTGTTATAAAGGTGATGATCTTAGTGAAGTATAAAGAGAGTTTCTGAATCATTTTCTCAATGCACAAATTTTCAGAGTCATGATATCCCAAATGGCATAAAGACTTTGACAGAATTCATTTTTTAAATCTCATTTTGTGAAACACAAGTAATACAAGTTTTTAGGACAAATAAGTTATTCATAAAATCATGTCCATCTCAGAAAAGGACTTTGCAAGGAAGGGACTTTATCACCCCAATTACAGTAGAATAACAATTCAACCATCTCCACATCTATATGCAATTGCAAAGATATAATTACAAATCTAGAATCAAAACACATCAAATTAGTCAGAAAATTCCTCAGAGACAACACACAGCACAAGAAGGCAGGATTAATGCTTTAAAAGCAATGGCAAGCAGTACCAAAAATATCTCCCCAATATACCCAAAGAAACCTATTCCCCTAAGGCAAGTCATTTCAGTAAGGTCCTTCTCTCCTCCCTCTCCACAGATGGAGTAGTTTTATATGTTAGGTTAGATGGGTTAGAAAAAATAAATTGGATCATTGTAAGACCTCCCAGAAACAGGCAAATTGGCAAGGTATAGATATCACCAAGTCCAGTAGCAAAGTTTAAGAAAGATGCATCATCCTGAAGCAGGAAAAAGGAACACGTGTGTTTGAGCATGAGCCCAGCTTTGCCTATAAATAGGCCCAAATCCATTACCTAGGGAATGTCACAAGATTAAAACTTTCCAATCTGTAGATACATAAGCACTACAGGATTGTGTATTTCTCCCGCCAACATCAGCAGTGTTATATACACCTGCACTCTGATAGCTGCAATGCAGACACAATACATTAAACACTGAACGTGCCATTCCTCCAGGATCACTTATAAATATCCAAAGAGGGCAAAGTGGGACTTGATATAACGCAATGAAAATTAACAGGCTAATTCAAAGGGTTTTCAAAACTCAAAACAGCAGAATTTTTCTTGTAGTATTACAAATATTGCAGGAAAGGGTCTATTGTCACTACCCTTAAACAGTGTTTATAGATTCACTTTGGCCTGAGTTGAACACATAGAATCTGACTCCTGGCAAAACAAAAATATCCTTGATTTACTCTATTCATTTCTTTTCAGCTATAGTTTTAAGTCATGACAAATATAGAGACAGGAAAAAGGGTGGCCCAGTAAAATATGGCCTGAAATATCAGCCCACTTAATTTCTCTTTTCTCTACACAAGCAGTACTCAGAGGTACAGCCAAACTGCTTCTCTTTGGGGACAGAAGCTGAAAATTCCTCCTTTACTGCATTTCTAAGGGTGTTCTAAGGGTCATTCTAGCTTGAGCTGTGTGAAGCTGGGATTCACACTCACACTGAAGATCATTAAAAACATTTTTGATTGCTTTTATAATGTATGGTGACAAGCCTAACTCCATTAACCTACTGAGGCTTAAAATTATTATTGTGCTCACTGTCCTCAGCACTAAAGGATAATAAAGATGTCACAGCATATTGTTTAAAGAAAGTTACCATTAAATAGACAAAGGAAGAGGTAATTGATACTGGGACAAGGTTTCAAATGTACTCTGTCTATACTTATGAAAGCTTGCAAGGGATGCTTGTATTTTAAACCAGAAAACTTTATGGATTTGTGCTACACACTTGCAAGGATGAAATAAGAAGTGCAACCTTAACCTTTTTTACAGAGAAACATCAGCCACCTGAAGCAGAGCCTGAACACAAGGCAAGCAGAACAGAGAAGCTGCTTGCAGGCAAAAAAAAAAAACACCTGTAAGAAGTGGAAGGAGAGCAATTTGCAAGCAGTGGGGAGAGAAGCCACACTATCACTCAGCTCCTCTCTACTGCAAAGGCAAGTCAGGATTCTGAGGTCTTTAGCTCCTCACACCTTTTCCTGCAGGTCAGCAGGAGCTCCCTTATCCAGCAGGAGTATTTGTTGCTGTTGTTATACAGCAACTCCTGTTATACAACTGCTTCATTTTGGTACTTCCCTCTTTTATACTAACATTGAAATCCTTTTTGCATCATTTTCTAATTCCAGCATTGTGCCCTGCTGTCCAGTTTCTATTCTTCACTCACAAGAGGAAAACTAAACCAGCTACAGCCTTTTCCTTTCTCTCTACTACATATGATCTTAATAGACACCTGAAAACTCAGAAAAACATGCAGGCATCAAATCAGACCATAAACAACATTCACCACCAAGTACTTCATTTCTACAGGGCTGATGTTTTGTTGTTTGCTTTTTGTTTGGTTTTTAGAGGGTTTTTTATTTTTCTTCTGCAGAGCGTGCACTGTAAAAAGGAAGGCCTGAGAGAAATTAGAGCTCCATTGACAGTCTCCTTCCTAAGCCTAAGTCTTCCTAAGAATTTTCACCCCCAAGACAGCCAATTAAAAAATAAAAGACAAAACCACCTGTCTTTGTATAAAATAAACTAAAAATAAAACAAACAAACCAAACCAGAAAAAACTCCAACCAACCAAACCCCAAATAAACAAAATAAATCAAACAAAAACCAAAACCAAAGTATCCTTCAAGTATTTCTAGATCCCCCACCAAGTGGAGGGGCCCACCTCACTGCCTGCCTCAATGCAAAAAAATACACTCGTGGACAGGGTAGAAAACAGGTGAGCATCTCTCCCTAATAAAAAAATAAGCAGCATATTTAAACAGAGAGGGCAGTAGGACTGTTAAACTAGCAATAGTTTAGAGCAGCTTAATAAGCAGCATTTTAAATAGCATCTAGACATACCATATCTGGTATGTGCAATTTTAGCTAAGAGTGAGTCACTTCTGTATGCTTGGACGAGATGAACTTGAATTTGGCCATGCCAATTAAAGCTCAGCATTTGAAGCTACTGAGCTAAAAAAGTATTTTGAAATCTCTCCTTCTAAATATTCTTCACTTCCAGGAGGTGGGGGGAGTATGAGCACCAAATGCAGTCATTGGAAATCAGCTGAGTCATGAGCTAGAATAAGAAAAAGGCTATCTCCAAATGAATATAGCTATTTATTAAACTCAATTCAACCAAAAGCCAGGAGAAATTACGAAAAAATGCAGAAAAAATTGAATTCTTTTATCTTTCTTTTGCATAGAAAGCAGAAAAGCTACAAGTAACTTACCAAGAATAAAAGGAAATGTAAATACTTGTGGAACTTAATTGTGTTATGATGTCCATATACAACTTAATACCTCAAGTTATCAAATCTAAATAATAAGCATGGAATTCTGATGGACTTTAAACAGGAAGGTCAGACAAATGCCTCCAACAGCAAATCTGTGCCAATAATAGAAACCACAGATTTGTAAAAAGGTATTGCAAAACTGGAGTAATTTGAGCATATCTAGATGGAAAAGCAAAACTTCTGCCCTTTTCCTTTTTTTTCTTTCTAATGGCTAAGTTTCTGCTATGGCTAGACATAAACAGTAGCCAAGAGATCAGCTTTAAAGTGAATCATTGCATTATTACCAAACCATTTCTCTAAATTTTGCCATACATACATTTGTAACAAACACAGAAGCAAAAGAAAGGAAAGCTTATACCAATCATGCTGTGTCTCTATCATGACTCCTGTAATTTCAAGAGCAGAGTGGATGAATAAACATTTTCTTTACAAAAGGAATGAGAGCCAGTGCCTGGTGGCCCAGCACAGCTGCAGCTCTAGCACAGAACAGCTGGTTTCCTAAGCCACAGCCCTGGCCTGTCACACGTGTGCTGCTGAAATTAGAAACAGCAGAGGTCAGGGGTTAAAAGAGAAGTTTACATGACACAGCAGCTACCCAGAGCATTACTGGAATTTGCTGCTGAACTCTCACTCAAGGGAAGAATTTGTCAGAGAGGTTTTCAGCAGAGGAACAGTGGATGGGAGTTCTCAAACCCTCGATTTGTAACACACTGTCCTGGCAGTGAACAGGCTGGAGAATGAGAATGTTTAATCAAGAAGTTCCACAGAACATTTCTATGGTTTCTGTCTTTAATTTGATCAGTGCAGCCCACACTAACATACTCTTTCTAAATTGAAATGCAGTGTTGTGTGCAGTGAGAGCAGTGAGACATCCACTGCTTCCTTCCTCTACATTTCATGTTCAAGCTTCTCTCAAACTGCTCCTCATCCCACATGGAAAAACAATGTCTACTCTGATTTCTTTTCCCAATTCTCTGCCTCTTTCTGCAGTCAGGGGGTTTTGTACCCCCTTTCAGCAGGCAGGAGACTATAAGTCTCTAATCTCATGTGGAACACAGGTTATATTTGAAGTTGAAAGTCATTATATTTTAATGCAATGGAGCTTTACCAGTTTCCACACCCAAAACTTTTGTGCCATTTAGCAAAGCTTTTCTACATGTAAGGAGTCTCAAGATCTGCTAATTTATTCTTGGAAAGGCATTGCAGTCTTCTATATAGTGTTTGATTTATCTGATTTACCAAAGGACAGTTGCAGGAAGGTAAGAGGTTACTCACTTTAGAGGCTTTACCAGCAATACCAACACTGCAGCCTTTGAAGAGCTCATGCCAAGACAATTCCTCCAGCCTAGACCCTCTTGGTCACCTGGGGGAGAACAAGCACCTCCCCACCGCTGGGAACTTCCACCACTGTCCTGCTGCAAAGTGTCATTGCCAGCACCACAAACCAATGCTCATTCCTCAGAACATCCTTGCTGCCAGTACTTGTCACAGCACTTAAGTGAATACTCATCATCTCTGGATTCCCTCTCCCGACAATGGACACACTATCTGACCTTCTAATGCTTTCATTTCAGAGGGAGAATAAAGGGGAATGAGAGGCATTGTTTAAAAACCAGCCCTGCAATGTGGATCTTATTGAAAATTATTGGAACATCATTCATGCAGTCACATCATCCTCAGAAAAAGAGCCCTGCATTCCAGCCTTCCTCATTCATTGTCATAAATGGGTAATTGGCATCATTAACATTCTTCCCAGCTAAAAAGAATGGCCTCCTACATCGCAGGTAAAATAATATGATGTTCAGAGATGCCTGTTCTTCAACAGACATTCAATGGTAACTTAAATTTTCTATTTATTCCTTTTATGTAGTAGTATTTTAATAAATAAAGTATTCTTTATGTGTTATTATACTTTAAATTATTCTTCCTTGTATTCTCAAGGAAGCTAAAATGTATCATTCAAAGAACAAATCCTGCAACAACTATAAACCAGCAATGACTATTTTGGCATTTCAGCATGACTATATCATATCCATTCCTATGACTGGGAAAAACAGAACTATAACTGCTAAAAGAATCTCACTGTATGAAACCAAAACCACGAATCCCTTTTATACAGAGAGCATGCAGTGGAAATTAACAGCAAGTGACAGAAACTTAGTTTTTTGTTATGGAAGTTTATGCAGGCTGTGATTTGTATGTCTATTTATATGAAAAGCCAGTTCTCTTCATATAATTAGAACAGCTCTCGAGGCAGAAAGAATATAATAGGCAGTAATGACTTCGAAGGGAGAAAGCCTCTCTGGAGTTAACACTACATCACAGCCAAAGCACGTTGCATGAGGAGAGTTCTCAGCACAAGAGACAAAAGCAATCTGGGGGAGGAGCAGCACTCAGCTGCAGACATTTCTCCTACTCCTTGGCTGTGAACATGAATGGCTGGAAAACTGACAAGTTTTCACAGGCATGACTGAGCCCAGTCTTGACTCAGAATTAAATGGGACATAAGGCTTTGGCTGGCCAAGATCACTAAGCATGAACAAAAATTAAAACTAAAATTACCTTCACTATTTGTATCAGAATAAGAANTTTGTATCAGAAAAAGAAAAAAAAAAAAAAAAGCCCAAAGCAATTGGGAATGGCACCGTTTATTGCTTGGCAGGAATCCATCTTTACTATGGGCTAATGAGAACTGAAAAGAAAGAAAATTAACCTGAGTGTTGTTCCAACCTGGACAATAAAAAGTAGTAAATTCTTTTTTGCCCAAATTGAAAAATAAGTTAATTTTGTTTACACCTATGATTACCATAGATTATGGCTTAATTTTTGCAAGCTAACATGATCAAACTTTGGGCATTTTTTACTTCATCTGCACTTGCATTTCTAGCTCCTGCAAGTGCTCTTCTGGGGTGCACAGAGCCTCCACATATCTTCACTGGGCTGCTGAATCAATCAGCAGGAAGGGTCCATGGTGAAGCTAACCCAAGAGTTCCCATGTTAATGACACTGCCCCACAGAAAGATTGATGTGAGGCAATTATTACTGCAGCTCTGCCTTCAAGCCAGTGAAGAGCAGCATCACCAGAGTCCCCATGGCAGGGCTGGCAGCTCTCACCCACAGCCCTGCAGGCACATACTCAAAGCGGGGTGTCAGAGGTAACTGAGCACTTCTCACATGCCCCATCTAGAACTGTGCAGGTCAGAGCTGTTGCCTTCACACTGAATGACTTCATAAAGCTATGGCTTACAGATTAAACTGAACTTTTCCATTTGCTCACATCAGAAAATAAAAGGCTTTGTAGTACTTTGTACTTCTTAGAAATGAGACTGAGCTGACAGGCTTACTGGCACTCATGACACTTGAAACCATGCTGACTGGACAAAAAACCTGATGAGCAAGTTCCCTGGTGGAGTCTGGCAAGCAGCTTCCAAACATGGTTATCTCTTTACAATCAAACAGAAAACTGCACTGCAGCCACACTTAAAAAATACAAGCTGGGAAAAAAATAAGAAATTATGAATGAAGTTCTCAATTTCTCTTTAAAAACCTCTAAAAATCTGTGTCCACTGCTATCATTTGGCTTACAAAATTATCTCTTTACCACCCCTTATGTAAGCTTATTCACCTTAAAAATAACCTCAGCCCACTCAACATTAACTGACACAAAACCAAAAGCTCAAAATAATTGCTGCAATCATAGGTTTCAATCTTGTAAAAAATTAAGTGGATGAATAATTCTGCATCCAAGATTATCCCCATTGACTTCAATATATGCAGAGTCAGCTTTAATATCAAATTCTACCTATACGTAAATTCCATACACCTGAGGAGATTCTACAAACACAGAGTAACAAACATTGGTTTAGAGGGATCCAAATTGCACGTAAAACAGACACAGGAAAAAAATACTATCTAAATTTGCGGTTCTAAAAGTTATAATGTCTACAGAAACAGTCCTAGAACCAGTAAGAGGAAAGCATGGCTAGGAAATGGGGAATCAGAATTCATTAAAAATTACCTGCTAGCAGATCTGCACAATTATGAGCAACTTCTTGGTTAAATGGGCCAATGATGAAAGACGGGAAAGGTTGTGGAAACCTACAAGTTTAAAACCAAATTGCAGATAAAAACAGGTTTGAGTAACGGGGAAGTCATGGTGGAGGGCAAACACGTAAGACCTCACAGTAATACTGATTAGCTTTCATCAAACATTGGCATTCTTTTTCTGAGGACTGCTCATAAGATATGTGACTTCTTTTCCCTGTTTATTTGGCTTCATATTCTCCACTACACATATGCTGCTGTGTATCAAAACAACTCCCAAAATATGCAAAAAGAAGGTTCAGTGCCACTTTGATCTTACCATCCTTGACAGCACCAGGTTTTTGTAAAGCTGTTTAAAAGTTTTAAGTTTATAGAAACAAAAGTGCTACTCCCAGAGCCGCTGTGCTATGAGATCACAGCAGTCATGGAAGGCCGTGTCAAGAGCACAGGAAATGCTTGCTGTTATATAAAAAGTACAGCAAATCATAATGGTGTCACCGTGCCGTGTGTGGCTGTGGTTTGGGTGGGTGATCAGAAGACTGTTAAAGAATGCTTTAGCTGTTGCTGGTCCTTGCTAGCACAGCCTCAAGGCTTTTTACTTTTGTCATGCTCCCTGCAAGCAAGGAGCCTGGAGGTGCAGGAAAAGCTGGGAGGGGGCACAGCCAGGACAGCTGACCTCAGCTGACCACAGGGATGTTCTATACGATACCACATCATGCTCAGCATATGGAAGTGGTGGAAGAAGAGGGTGATGTTTGGAAGTCCAGTCCTAGGATTCCCAAGCAACCATTACACATGGTGAAGCTTCACTGAAAATGGCTGGATATCTGCCTTTCCACAGGAACCAGAGAATGAATTCCTTCTTTTACTTTGCTTGTGCATTCAGCTTTTGCTTTACACAATGAACTGCCTTTATCTAACCCCTGGAGTGTTCTCACATGTATGACACAGTTCAGACAGCTCTGTAGTCATTGCAGAGCTTCTAGCTCAGGTATCCAATCAGAGAAATCAGAGGTGGATAATGCTGGTGAACTGCTATCACATAATTCACTTCTGTTCTCATTGCCAGTGTAGGGTATTTTTTTTTGATGTAGATAACAGTATCCCTTCCCATCTCATTTACACTCTTTCAATTGCTCCCATTCCCCTCAGGAATCTCTTGTGCAATAGTCTAATCTCACTGAGCTGCACTGAAACGTAGACTATTCTCCCTTCCTAGGGAATAAGAACAAGGTACAATTTCCTTTTCATTTGGTGCTGTACTCAGACCTCAACTTAAAACACACAAAATTCAGCAGGATACCTCTGAAAGTACTGAAAGAGCCTGGTGAGCGCTGGAGAGAGGTTTGGCTCCAGTCTTGCTTCTCAAGAAGGGCAGCTGAAACAGCACAGAAGTTAAATATCACTGGCATGTAAATCACTATAGCCCTAAACAAGTAGAAAAGACACTTGTGACTCTCTCAACTAATGCTTCCTAGAATTTTTCCTGATGTACTTGCAACTTGTTCAGTGTTTTGCTCCAACAAAATCAAAAATTATGAAAAAAGTATTCCTTTGCACTACTGAAAAAATCAAAGTTATTAGAAACACAAACTAAATTAGCTGTAGCATATTAATACTACACTCAGTCATTTTAGTTCCTTGTATGACAAGGCTGTTAGTCTTAATATTTTAAGCTGCCTTCTTAAGCTTTAGGTCCAAAATTTCCATTCTCTTCCACAGGCTCTTAATCTGACCCCAAGTCTGTAAGATCCTATTAGCTATGCAGCTTCTACTTCTCCCTTTTCTTTATTCTAATCACAAGAATGAAGCCATGAAAAAATTTCAGAGACCTTTTACAGAGGCAATTAAGCATTTCTTAGGACATTTTGGCAAGCTGGCAAATCACCTCCATCAGCCTCTGTTCACAGGTGAACCTGTGAATTATTACCTCTGAATAAATGGTAAATGCTCTTCACTTCTGAGCCAGCACATCCAGGCTGACACCTTGTGTCTCCCTGCTCTGAGAACAGTTGGGCTCATGACAAGGAGGTCAGTGCAAGGGGCAAATATTAATAAATAATAGAGGATATTTAAATCTCACTGCCTGGAGATTATTCTTTAAATTTAAGCTCAAAACTCCGAATCCAAGAGAGAATATCCAACCTCGGAAAACAGCTTAAATTATGATTTTTTTTAGCTTTTGATTCATAAGAGAAATTTCACTTCCTTCTCCCTCCCTATTAAGAAAACAGACCTTACATAGATCCAAATGTTTACCCAATAATTTACCACCTTTCCCAATATTTTCAGCAGCATCTTTTAGCTGATCAGAGCCAAGGCTAATATCCAAACATAGGACCCATTCCCCACTCTCCAATACAGCAAAAGGCCAAAATGACATTTCACAAACAGCAAGTTTTTTAAAGTAGGCATCCATCAAAAATGCATTTTGCCTCAGTACCCTGGCCTTGAAAACACCCCATTTTCCAATTTCCTACGTGCTGTTTAATGTTATGCAGTGTCAGTCACACCACACTGTGTCATTTGATATAGCAGGTCACCAGGAGCCACCATGTTCAGAGGTATCTGATATTTTGCCAAATCATTTGGCACATCTCACATTCTCATCAGTTTGAATTACTTGTAGATCACTTCAAAAGAGGGACATAATTATTGGCAATCATTCAGAAAATGGCAGGGAGTCTGAGTGCTTTGCTGGATTTTCCTGCATCTAGAAACTGCAAGATGGACAGATTTTCCTGAAACAATGTAACTTCATGTCAGATTAATACCTGTGCAATTCTTGCTTACATTTCCTATTTTGGGGAAATGTTTTACAGTTCTTCCTTCCAGTGAATAGTACTTCATTCTACAGCTCCCCTGAAGGCAGCTCATAATCAGTGTTATTAGGAACACCAGATTCTGACCCTGAGGCAGAGATTAAATAATACTGGATTCAAGTATTAATTCACTCCCATATACTTTCTAAACTAAGCATATGTCTTTCATTCTTTAAAACATTTAATTTTTACAGTAATTCTACACCAACTGGAATAATTAAAGCATTATTTACATCAAAATTCTAGGTGATAAACCCCCTTATAATTATACACATCTGTTTTTGCGTCACTTAACACATTCCATGTAGGAGCACAAGAGGTAAATAGGGCCACATTGAGGGTTAAATTCTGCTTATACAAACAGGAACTTTCTTGAAAAGGCGACAGGTAGTGAGAGGAAAACAAATCCCAGACTATATATATCATAACAGTGAGATATTTTTCCACAGAAGGCTGCAAAACAGAGAGCTTCTTTCTGTATAGAAGAACCTTTCCATTGGAAACTACAGGGAGCTGTACTCCAACCACAGCTGACTGCAGGTCAGCAACAAGAAAGCCCAGGGAATGAAACTGGAAAAGCATTCATTTAAAGTAAAACAATACAAGCTCTTCACCTAGGTGCAAAACAGGCTCCCATACATAGAGAAAAGGCTGCAGAGCAGCAAATAGAGCAGAGGCTACAGATCTGTGCTGAGTTTGCTGTGATGAAAACACGGGCCAAGAAGATCAACCAGTAACTGAAGTCTGATGGATCTGACAGACGATGGTTTAGGGAATGTGCCAGGAGCCTGCAGCCTCACCCAAGGGCAACCAGTGGGATCCTAGACTGAAATGTCAACACACTGGAGCCCATTTATGAAAGACAAACCCCCAAGCAGAGAGGACGTGACATTTTCTTAGGTTCTTTGGCATACCTGCTTTCTCAAGAATAGTTTTCTAATTTAAAAGCCTTGATTTTTAGTAAACAGTAATTTAAAAATGGGCGTAAAAGTTGATTAATATAGCTAGCAAACCAAATTTACAGAATATACTCCAAATCAAAGCCAAATCCAAAGGCTCCCTGAATTGAATTATAAGAGTATCTGCGTCCTACAAGCACATAAAAAGAAATGTTTATGGTGTTTGTTCATGACAACAAAAGCTGGCCACTGAGTGCATGTTTGTAGAGATAACAAGGAAGATGGAAACTGTAAACCTAATTCCACCCTGAAGAAGGTGTGGCAAATATCTCCTCACAGGCAAAGAATGAGAGCAGTTCAAGACTGAACAAGCAGCTTTCATTGTGATCTGCCAAATAGTGACAATTATTTCAAGTGAGAATATTCTAGCTTGTGAGGGGGATAAAATAATCTTCAAGTATTGCAATGCAGCTAAAGGTTACTCAAAACTACATCTAATTTCCACCTACAGTTTTACTAAACCCAGGGATTCAAACATAAGGATTTTGAAAGCAAACCTGAAACCTATGTGATCTAAAGGACTGCTAAGAAGGTGTTTTGCAGTCAGATACAGACATCACCTGTTTAAGATGAAGGAGTAGTCCACAAAGTGGAAGGAAAATGGGAGGAGGAGAACTGAAAGTTAGGAGAGAAAAGGAACTGTTGTGTCAGGCAGAGGTGACACTTACAGGTAACTGGTTTAATTTTTTATAGTTAAATTAAATCCATGGTCAAAAGAATTCAATTTTGCAAATTCTCAGTACAAAAGTCTTGCTTAAGATGTGGTGAAAGTGAGGAGAAAATATTTTTTATATTCCATTCTATATTGGACAATAGCACTTGTCTAAAAATGGGCTTAGACTCCTATTACTTGTAATTGCATTTTCCTTTCAATCACCTTCTTTTCCCCGTGAAGTTCCCTCTAAGTGAATAGTATCTTTTTTCTCTCTATAAAAGAAGCTGTGCAGCAAATCTAAATAAGGGAAGACACAGGAATATACCACCAACAATTCTTCACTAACTTCTCCTGTTCTCTAGGCAATTCACTTAAGCTACTATCATAATATTAGTAATTTGAAGCCTCAAAAAAACCCAGTACAATAAGCCTTCTGATCAGAGGTGACACAAAACAGAAGGTTCATCCCAGAACACGTGTGCTTTCAAATTTTTCTTCCAGAAATGAGTTCATTTTTAAAAAAAAAACCAAGTGATTGTTTTCAGTCGAGCAAAATATTTGATCTTCTCCCAAAAAGTAATTTTTTTCTCCTTTCCCAGCATTTAAAGAACAGCAGCAAAATCTTTGGACATAAGTAGTCAGCATGAGATACAACCACATACAGTGCTTTTGTCCAGATGTTCATTTGTTCACAAGCTTGAGCATTAAAAGTTCCAAAGAGCAGCAATATGAAAAGCAGAAGTACACAGTGAAAAAGATAAATCCTTTCAGAGGCCATCTAATACCTACAAACTACTTTGGATAGATAAGGAAGCATCAGCATATGTCTTTCTAATTCCCCCAAAATTACTTTCATTTTGAAGTTACATGTTTCTCATCATCAAAAAAGAATTTCAGTACAGACATGAGTTAAAAACCATGGGAGGACAGGGGTTACAGTCTTCTAAAAGCTGGCAGATATTTATTTCATTTCAAATTGATGTCTTCTTTCGACATTATGCTTCAGCTTTAACAGCCTTACAATATGACTTTGACTTATATCTTTCATTATTTATAAGAGCCCCTACAAACTAATTCATCTGTTTCCTTGTTTTCTACCCAGTATGGAAAAGTTTTGGAAGACAGAGCTCCAGTCAGTCATCAGCACTGTCAGAGCACACAAGAACCCAGCCAAGGTCTGCTCTGGGACAACCAGGCACTTTGGAAGGGGCCTTTGGCCCAAGGAGCTCAAACTTTTGAACTTACACCCAAATCTGTTGTGCACAGCTTAAGCCAGGGTTAACTGCACTGCAAGCACAAGTGTCAGGCTTCACAAGTGTAAGATTTTAACAGATAATTATGGAAAAAGAAAGGATCAAGCTGAAAAGAAGATCACTTAATTATACAGCTGGGTATTATATAAGTACAGTACAGGCTGATGGCACCTGAAGGTACTAATTATCATTACTATTTCAAGAAATATCTTCTGTGCAGATGTAAGCCATCACTTCTTCACACATTTTGCCAGTTACAGGTATCTCAGTGGAATTTTTTTCTTATTTTTTTTAATTTATTTTGAAATAACAATAAAAGTTTAATTTAGCAATCATTTTTGTTCCATCCTAGTATTTATTTCGCTAGGAACAATTTTTGTGCTTGAAATTGAAAAGATATTTTAGCACTTTTCAGAACGAAGCAGGAACGTATAATCCATAGGCAGTCCTAGGAGACAGGGTCCAGCAAAGACAGGCAGCATCCCTGCAGTTCATTTGAAAGAGGCTCAATAAGAATCTCTAGGGAATACTGACTAACAATAAAGCTCTTCTCAGACAATGGACACACGGAGGGCTTGGCAGCACCGTGGCAAAAGAAGTCCAGACAAAAAGGTTGTTTCCAAGGTGCTGTGTGAACAGACCCCGCGTTCTGTCAAATGAGCTGCTTGGACAGGACTGATAACAGGGCTCTGAACGGGGCGCTGAGCTGGGGAGTTAATAAGACAACACTGCCATGCCCCCTGCATGGGGAGAGGCAGATGGACTCAGCATGTTTTCATGCTTGGTCAGGTGTTATTAATCTACAACCAACAGAGCAGGTGGCTATCATAAATTGCAAGAATTTTTCAAAAATTCAGCTCTCCAAAGCCTGAATATGCTTTTAAAAAGAGAGAGAAAGAAAGAAAAAATAAAAGAGGAAGAGATTGCAACCAAGTGCTGTTTCAGTAATTGCTAAGTTTAGACAATGGTACATAGTGAACATAGCGTGGCAATTTCCCCTCTAAAACTTAGCCTAGAATAGTGCTTGCTCAGCACAAACATACATTTCAAAATATTCAGTTTTTTAAAAAGCCTTAAACCACATATTCTCTTGATAGCAGGTTCCTCTGAAGGATTACTGTGGCAAACTGTAACACAAACCCCAATTGCAATGTTCCCTGAAAGGAAATATAGAAAATCTCATGTAGAGACAACACACAGAGGTCAGGTTGTTGTCTTATAAGGGTGCCTGATACATAGCAAGCAGGACAATTTTTATCAGGATAGTAAAGGAGAGAACTTATCCAGCGTGGATTTTATGGACTCATGTATTTAAAAGTCACCAGCTTTTTCCTCCATAATAAAAGTAAAATTGCAAAATATTTTTCCCCTTTTCATAAGTTAATGCCTCTAGTTACACTTTTACTTTACTTTTACACTCAGACTCAACAACAAAATAATTTTGCATAAGCATGGAAAGTCAGTTTCAATGTTTCATGGGCAAAACTGTCTCAGAAACCCTCTTATCTATACTGACTACAGTATCCCCATTCAATATAAACTTTTACATTTTATTCATTTACATTTCAAAAAATCCTCTTCACATTATGTACAGAGTACATAATGAAAAGTTTAGAAAAGGCAGTTTCATTCAAGCACATTGGAAAACAGATGTTTTCCTCAAAAACTTCTAATTCTCCTATTCTTCTACTTAACTTGGATCCCATGAACTAAACACAACACTGCAATACTGACATTTGAAATAATTCTGTAATTATTTTTCTATACTCCACACTGTTAATATTTCCTTGGAGTACTGTTTCTCACTTCCACTGTGTTTGGGGGATTAGATGGCTCAATTAGGAGAACAAATAAAAAAGGAGGTAAATTTATCTTGTGTTTCAATCTAGGCAATGTCACTGGACATAATGACTCCATTTCCCATCTGTAGGAAGATAATGCAAGATTATCTACTAAAATACAGGCATATTTAAGCAAAAGTATCTCTCATTGAAGAACCTTTGGACTAACACAACCTTTCTCCTAGCAAGGAAGTGGCTGTTTTTAGCTCAAATGAGATCTTCACCCTTGTCACCGAGATGACTGCTCAAAAAATGGCAACTGAGAAGGCAGGGCAGAGAGAACTGACTAAGCCAATCCCACAACTGAAAAATAACTCCTGGATATGTATCTTCAGTGTCAGTGCCCCCAAGACAGATTGTGTTAGAAAATGCACTCTGGCTAAGTACTGGCTAAAGCTCCTTTTGAGAAGAGCAGCAAACACATATTGTCTGCTAATAAACACAAAGCAGCGGTGACGTTTGAAAGTGAAGGAGACGCACTATTTCATTTACAATTCAGTTACAATCTGATTATTACTTCCTTCCTAGAACCAAAGGCACTTTTCTTTTGAAGAAGGAAAGGTTTAAAAAAAAAAAAACCAAACAGAAGGCCAACCTTGCTGTGTTTAATTGTAACGATTGTTTCTGTCAGCAAGGTCATTCATTAACTGCAGCACTGCAATAATTGCCGCTTTTTATTGTGGGGGTTGCCCAAGTCCCGATATTCTATTACAACATTGTTGAATAGTAGAAACTGGACACAGGTTCAAGCAAACAATGTGGTCATTTAACTACCACAAAAATGAATTGCTGTTTCTTCCCTGCTTGCAATAACTGATTATCTCAGTAGGCACTTTCCATACAGAGACTAGTGGCTTTAATTTTACATATAATCATTAAAATCTAATTGGTGTGATCTTTCCTTAGAGCAGACAAGGTATCTAATATAGCAGTAATTGCTGCTTAAAACTTACATTATCCCAGGCTATTTTAAATGCAAAGGAAGGAGTACTGTTATGACAGTCACAATCTTAAAAGATAGAAAGTTACAAAATATGACCATTGGAGAGGAGCGGAATTCCCCTGAAATATCTACTGGATAGGCAGTGCTGAGGAACTTGAGATGGTTCTTTCTGTGATGCACAGGTCTGCAAAGCTTGGTAATATCAACCTCAACATGTGAGGCAGTACTGTCACAATGATACAGTGCTGCCTGTGAGCAAATGACCCTGACAGACCCCATCCAACACCGTCCATGACACAGTCAACCTGCAAATAAATGCAAGCTCACTACTTTCCTTCCCAAAAAAGCCAATTTGGAATACTGCTTGCCAAAGTATTTGAGAAGTCATGCTGATGTATTGAGGCAGATGTTTCAAAAAATATGAGTTTCTTCAAGTGTTTAGCAAAAGACATTAAGTTACACTTTCCAAAAAAAAAGCCTTTGGAATTGCAGAATTTAACATAAAAAAGCCTACTTAAATATTAAAAGGATTTAAATTTTACGTTACTATCTAGACTGAGTGGTGAAGAGTTTTTATAAATTCTTTACATAAATGTCCTTAACAGATGTGAGCCATAAGACAACCACCAACATCAGAACGCCAAATAGTTTTAGGGAATATGCATAAATTGCAGAACAAGGCCCCTTTACTAAAAGGCACAATTCTCATACAGATCACTTTTGCTGGGAATAGCTTAAGTGAGACTCCAGGTGGATGCAAGGATCCCAAACTGCAAGAAGAGATGAGTTTCCTATTACCAAGTATTTAACCACAAAGAAAAATGAACAGTCTTTCTATAAAAACAGAGGTTGGGAATTTATTTTTCTCTAGCTTTCCTCTCTCATTGCTGCTGTAGGCCTAGATTAGTATTTGCAACAATCACAATCTGTATGCAAAAAATCACACTATTTCTCTTTGCAAATTACTTTGGCTGCTCTGTTCTCTGAACAGTGTCATTTTTAGCATACTTTTAAAAACATACTTTTCCTCTAAAAGCTGTTAAAAGGCCTCAGCTCTGTTAATGCAGGCATCCCTTTATCTGACACCAATGATTTTTACCAGGTCACTGGTTTAATGCCTTTAAGCCCTTTATAAATTAATCATCAGTGCAGCCAAATGATTTTGTCAACTTCCTAATAGTATCTGCACTTCTGAATAACTGGCTTCCAGTGGAAGACCTGCAATGAAAGCCCCAATTTTAGCAATTTTTAAAATCTCCTTCTGTCCATGAGAGCTGAGGACCACAAGGAGCACCCTGTTATCATTACAATGCCACATCCAACCCTTGGGGATGGCAAGGCTTTGACAAAGGTGAGGGGGGTGGAATTACATCAGGGCAATCGAGGCATTTTTATTTCTTAGGAGTTAAACAGCCACCCCTGTCTGCCCCCCTGGACCAAACCCAGGAAACCATTTCAGCTGGAGATAGCCCTTGCTGATCTCAACTGGCCATGTGCATTTTTAACATTAGGCATTTTTTCAATGCTTGGATCATGTTCTAGCACTAGTTCCTGGATGAAAATGTAAAAGCACAGTACAGATTTTTTTTACACATGTAAATGCATTTATAACTCATACATCTTAGGCTATTTAACAGCCCTTCAAACAAAAAGAGGTGGCATAATGTAACAGAATTTCAGTCTCCCTTCCAGAAATCAAATTCCTTCCTAAAAAATTAATCCTGTACAAAGCAGTCCATGTGGGCCTAAAATCACTGACAAAACAATGCTTAAATGAAGAAAATTTATATTATTGATGGTTCTCATGGCCTGTGAAGAACTTCTGGAGACAACAATTCCAATTACTAAACCATTCCGCACTCTAATAGGATCTGCTTTCCTCCTTAGATTATTAGAGGAATTTTGGGAGCCAGCCTTAAACAATGCCTGCAAGATGTATCTGTGTGGGAGACGTACAGATTGTACTGATCTGAAAGCACATCTGTTTGGGTCAGGAATCACCACCAGACAGAGTGGCAGATTTCCAGTCCCTGACAGAGCTGCCTCTCCCCAAGGAGGACAGTGCATGGGCAGGGCAGCTGAGTGACCTTGATACACTGAGCAGGTCACAAGTCAGCATCACAACACCACACTCCAGGAAGTGGTGACGTTATCAAAGCAAGACAACAGCAGAAATATTGCCAGAGGCGCTGCCACTACAATAAGAATTTGTGAGAAGGGGAAATGAAAGAAACAGAAGTGGTTGGGAAAGAGCATCACGACAGGGGATGAGTAACCAGCAGGCCAAAGAGAAAGAACAGTGTGATTTGTATACAAATCTACTCCATAAAAATAGCAACGTTCTGTATTTTCATAACATACTTGAATGTCAGGCATGATGCAGTTAAAGTACCAAGGAGCTGTGGACAGATAATAATGTATTGTTCTGTGTGTTACAGTAGTGCTGAACAAATAATGATTACTTTTTCCTTATAGAAACTAGAAATCACTGGAGGTAGAACTGTCTGTAAAACAGACCTTGACCAGAGAGACGCTGTATTTATTTCCCAAGATGAAATGCAATGTCTGAAGTTATATGCAACTGTCTAAAGCAATTTTTATGATACATATTCCTTTCCTTGCTCCCCCCCTCCCCAATCATAGCTAGTTTTCTATTAGTTTGGAAAGGTTGGTAGAGTTACAGTATGAACTCTCATTTAAAACACTTGCGCATATCTAAAATTGCCATTGCCCATTCCTGTACCAACACAACTCCAAATTAAACAGGAATCTAAAGACATTCACAATTAGCATCAGCAAGTAAATAATTTTCTATTCTGGACACTTATGCTGAAACCTCAAAATAGGACAGAGGAAAAGCAAAGAGGAAGAGGCAGGGTCAAGTCTCATTGCTTTGAGCTGCCTTAGAGTCGTTGTTGTCCCCATTCTTTGTTGGAAACATGAACCCCACAGTACTTATCATCGGGCTAAACACAGTGTTTGCTTCACAGCATTGTAACTTCAGCATTAGACTTGCTTGCTGGCAATTTCTAGCAATTTGTAACTGCTGTTGCCAGCAAGTGCTAACAATCACCGGGAGCCAGATTCCAGCTAATCCTGTCAGCACTTCGGTTTTTGGCAAACATTTCACAGATAATGTTTTGACGCCTCTGCGATCACTTGCAGTCCAGTCAGATTAGAGATCACAGGTTGAAGTACACTGCACTATTGTACTCTTTACCACAATTACCCTCTGTTACTCTTTGAAATGGAGGAAACCAGCACTTACTTCTGAACAAATGTTTCGAAAGTAGCATACAGTCCATATAACCTTGTAGGTGAATTGCACCCACCTCCATGATAGCTTCCACAAAACACTCACACACGGGTTGAACTAGATGAGCTTTGAGTTCCCTTCCAACTCAAATTGTATTATGATATGCAGAAAAAATTAGTTTTTAATTGGAACATGGGGAAATTTTAGTACACCTCCTTAAGATCCAGAAAACTTTTACATCAAGAAATGCAATGGCACAACTAGCACCCTTGCATTGCCAGGGCATCTTGCAGTTGTAATCTTGTACTTAGTGCAAACTTAAAGTTCAAAATGCCGTGAACCTCAGTAGCCACCCAGTGAGGCATCTGTAGGTATGCACAGTAGAAATTCAAATCAAATTAAAATGGAGATGTATCCTAAAAAGGGCTCATTCTAAATCTATCACCTTATTCTCCCTCCTTACCTCCAATCTGGGTCTCTCAACTTCTTGTGGCCTTCCCTGTCCACATTACCTATTGCAAGCCTTTCACATATTTCTTGCCTGACTTCACTTTAGAGGAAAGGCATTAATATATACCGAACTCTGCCCCCATAAATGTTCCCACTGGAACACATTTTGTACAGGAATATGCCCCATTGTGACAGCAACTGGAAATTTCATACCAGATAATGAAACAGATTTTCAAAAAGTAAAATAATGTGTAATTAACCTTTATAATGGCTTATCAAGGTATGTGGCAGGCTCCCAACACTCACCATGTCTCAAATCAAAAACTGAAGCTTAAAGATCAGCAATCATTTGAGCTAGTGGGCATGGTACTGGAGCTATCTGTGAAATATTCACACATATTATATAAGGTCAGGCAGTAAGATTCCTCTTAAATGTACAGACAAGAATATCAACCTGTAATAACAGAGAGCTATGATTATGGCAGCATGGCTTTATAGATTTCCACAAGAGAAGACTACCATGTGTGTTTTGGCTGCTCAGAACTCTATGATCATTTTCTATAAAACAACAGAATTTTGTTGCTTCATCAATATTCTTTGGACAAATTCTGTCCACAACTGCCTTAGGAAAAAGAAACAAAAATCTGAGACTAGAGTCTAAATAGATTACTAGCAAGACACTAACAGGATACAAAGTATGAAAGGCATCTTGTTCACAAACCAGCAACCACAATCAAAGCAGAAGGACAATAAGGCAGATGGAGTTAATACAAAGTAATAAAATTCATTGTCTCTTTAGTGATCCCAGCAGTCTCATTCAGGTAGAAAATAATTACCTCTTATTTTACCTAGTTATACTTGAAAGTAGTCCTAGCATTTTAGGTAATGCAGTTACATCCAAACAAATAAAATGTCTTAAAGTTTTACCTGGTACAAATAGTAATTTCATATAACCTCATTCAGCACACTATTTGTTCTAATATTTAAAAAAAAAAAAAAAGACAGAAAAGGTTGCAAATAAAACTCAGACTAGAAACATTACAGGTATACATAACCAGGGAATAAAACAGCTAGCTATACGAACACAATATCAGAACAAACTACTGCTTTACTTGAAACTAATAATAAAAGTCATCTTGCATTTCGGCATCACTCTGAAAGGTTCGTGTTATGATAGTATGTAAAAAATTGAATCTTATTAAAGCATTGAAGGGTTAAACTTAAAATATCTACATAATCTGAAATTATGCCTGAAGAGTGTACTGCTCTCCAGAGTACTTTTGTTTTCTGACAGCTGCTTAGGCAGCCGAGCTGTGCGCTGAATACAGTGATGATGAAGCATTTGTGAGCTTAAACTGAAGCACCACTTCACCATATACTTGTGGATCAGTTTCACTGTGTGCTTTTGGGATGACTTTTTTTTAGAAAGCTTGTAGACAAAAAATTTAAAAATTGGAAGGTTTTTAGTTTAAAAGAACAGCCATCCAAGTAAGGTACTTGGGTGGTTTGTGCCTTACGCCAGGAATCCCATGGCTGGGCCTCAGACCAGCACAGAGAGGTTTGGATTTCAGTGCTGCTGTCACCTACAGTGTCTGTTCTGTGCTTAGAAACGAACCTAAAGCACAATGCAAGGCACAGCTCCAGAGGAGAGCCAGGACAAACCTCCAGCAGCAGCACTCTCAGAGGAGTTCAGCGCGGCCCTCCTCGGCCCCGGCTGTCACAGCGGTGACAAGGAGCACCCCACGCAGGAGACGTGTCCCCCATCAAAGCTCCCAGCCCTTGTCCCCCCGGAGCCGTGCTGCCAGACTGCTCGGCCTCACAAGTGTCACTGGCACCCTGGCACACACCGAGCGTTTCCACAGCAACAGCAGCCTCCACAGCCCCACGGCGGAGGGCACAGCCCGGCTCCCCCCTGGGGCTCTCCAGATGAGACAAGTGTGGAAGGGCTGCCAAGTACCAGCAGGACTCTCATGGTCCTTCTCCTCTCCCTTCCCACCCTGTTCCTGCCATGCCACCCCTTGGAGTGCTGGGTTTGGTTCTCTGTGCTCTCATGTGACGCTGTCACCACCATGGCCCTGTGTGCCCAGAACTGGGCTCTTCTCGGGGAGGGAAACACGGCTCCACCACGACCCAGGGCCTGGCCCAGCAGGTGAGGTGGCACAGCAGGATTCCCAGGAGGAACACATAACAACAACAACCAAACTAACAAAAAAACCCCAGAAACACAGATAAAAAGAGAAGGTTGTGAAAAACAAGGCTTTAACAGCCAGAACGCTCAGTAAGTGTTGACCACAGCACAGTGCAAGTGATGGTACAGAGAAAACAAGTGATATCCTTTAGGGACAGGCCCAAAAGCTGCAGACAGACCAAGCTCTATAAACAGCAACCTTGCTTTAAAAATAATTGTTCCTAGAGGCAACTGACAATCAAATGGATGCATGAACCAAAAGCTTTTACACAAACATATGCTTAACCAAGGACTGCAATATTCATTTTTCCCACTCAGCCAGTGAGTTATCAAATTCTGAAAAGTCAAAATTAGTACTGGAAAACTCATCAGCCATCTCCAGAATCTCACTGCCAGTACTTTTTTAATATTGGAAAGATGTCAAGGAGCATCCCTTGCTGGTACAGAGCTATACCAGTGCAGCACAGACATGGAGCTGGCACTTGGTGCCTGACTCCACAATACTTCTATGCTAAGAGGTGTGACAGAGGAAAGAGCAAGGCAAAAAGGGCTAATTGATTTGGACAAATAAATAATTCTGAGAAGATCATGATGTTTCTTCAAAGTTTGTTTATGTTGATGAAAATATGCTGAACTGTTCACTCTTTGTTTCAAGCTAGACAGCTGCTGACTCAGCTCTTACTGCAAATTTTAAGTTATGTGTCTTCAGGGTATTTTGCCAATCTAAAAACTAGTAAAGTGATTGCACAAATAGCTTGTGAGATTAAGCTGTCACAGTTTATAAAGAAGGTCAATCATCGAAGTATTTATTACAGATTTACTCTGTCATATTTTAAGTTAGTTTCATATGCAGGAGGGCCATTTCCTTATCTCCTCCTTTATTTCTGTATTACCTGAAATAAACCAGAAACTTGGTACCTGGTACAAAACAAACTGAAACCTGAAAAAAACTGGAGCACTGCATTCTCCAATAACACGTCATGAGATTCCTGTAAGCTTCATTAGGCACAGTTTTGAAGAGAAGATGGATTAATAGGAAATTGCGAAATATTGTGTAAGATCAATAGTCAAGGCTATCTCTTTTTTCAAGCTAATAATAATAAATATTTCAGTTAAGTTGTCATTCTGAATTTGTTTCTTTTTCTTTTAAGAATAAAAGTTCTATACTCATACAGCACTGTGGTTTGACCTCTGTCTCATACAGTAGTACACAATCCTGGCAGTACCAAGGAAGAAAGTATCTTTACACAGACCAATTTTTCTTTATGCTTCATAATTTAACTTACAAATAGTTCCACACACAATGTGTCTATCCAGTTGAACAATCAACATACAGGCAGGATAGTAAGCAGCCGAGATCAGATCTTGGAAAGGAGAATTAGACAGGAAAAGGAATGCTGCCTTTTGGATTTACTGATCCATGTTTTTCTACACAGCCCATAAAATATGCTCGCTGGTAGACCTTTTAAACTGGTGGAATGAGATCAATCTTCTTTAACATAAAACAGAACTGCATCTATTGTGTATTCTAAATAGTAATTGACTTTGAGATCATTTGAAGAAATGAACTAAATTTCATTAAAGATGATAGTATCTTTAACCAAGAGGCTCCAGAAATGATGGGCTGACATGGGCAGTAAGTGTGCACACCAGAGATAACAACCACCCTTGCAGGAGGCAAATTGATTTTCTGCTTCTGTGAAGCCTAACAAATGCTACTACATGCTTTGTTCCCAAATCACTCTCAAGCCAACTACCATGTTTGTCAGATTTACTCATTCCCTTAAAAAAAAACCTTCAAAATTTTTTTAAAAGCTATCTATTTATCTTTTGAACCTAGTATCACCCTTTCAGATCTCTAAAATCACAGAAGCTGGTAACTATGCTAGGAAGTTTCCCTTCATCCCCATCATAACAGAAGCAGTTTCTAAAGATATTGTCAAGCATAATGAGATGATTAGAAATGATTGACTGGCTTTCTGCCTTCATACAATTTACTTGCCCCTGATTTATTATTTACACAGCGTTACACATACAATAAGGGCAGACAGATCCAGTACAGGATTGACAAAAGATCATTTATTTTCTACTTGCTGAGCTAGCTTTTTGGTAAGAACTATCCCACTTATATATAGCTGAAGCACGCTGGCTTAAGTTCCTACTTGTGTTTTCATGTGCTGTGTGGGTACTTGCTATATTTAAAGCAGATTACTGTCCACAGGAAAAATAATTCATTTGGATCCAGTAGAAACGCACTGAGGTGTACAGCACACTTGTCAGAGAGATTAATGTAGACCTCAGTAATAAGATTCACCTCAGCACTAGGGTTAAGCTCTATCTCAGCCTCCCTGCAGACAGACCAAGAGAGCCACAGCAGCAGAACACACCCACAACACTTCCCCACACCGAGGCCAGCAAATGGCAAAGGCCACACACAGGCTAGACAAAAGCAGTTAGTCCCTTGGGTGACCCCAACAGCTGTCTCTGCCAGGGTTTAGGCAACATCTCTGAGTTGCTCTCAGGACTGTTCAGGCAGGTAAAACCCAGACAGTGTCCAACATACTCTCCTACCCTTAGGATGAACCTCAAATGAATGGGAGTGGGGTCCAGGCAGACACCAGCTGGGAGTTGGGGAGGCCCAGACCAACATGCCTCCAGTGCTTTCTGCCAATTGGTCATAGCTCCAGGGATTCCACCCCAAAACGCTCATATGCACACATATGAATCACCACTCGCAATAGCAAAAGATAAAAATCATTCTTGGTCTTAGCTACAGCTCCATATTCTGATTTATCTAATGTATTGTTCTTAAACAACAAAGAAGTAGAGCTGGACACACCTAAACAGACTCCTTCTAGGCAGCCACCTAGAAGACATTGTCAATTAAGCAGGCACAATTTAAACCTACTTGATGACAACAACAAAAAACCAGCTAACAGGAATCAGCTGCACAGTCAGAAAGGTGTTAACCCTTTCTCCAGCACAGCGGATTCTGAAAGCACAAATTACCACCATCTTCCTCTCCCATCAAAACCTGCAGCTCTCAAATAGTTGCTGTATTTGAAACAGTTTTTATTTCCCAGGCATGAATTCACAGTTTCCTACAGCATAATTGCATCACTTGGGTAACTCCAAAAGGTCCCAAGCTGTCTGATTAGGCAGTCCCAAAAGCTGCTAAGCCAGTCTTGGATCAAAAGCCAATTTCTAGGCAGATGTGCTATAAGTGAATAAGCTAAATGGGGTTACAGAGAATAAAACACATTTTATAGGTGTTCCATACCTCTTAAAGACATTTGATTGCTGTGAGCACCCAGGAACAGACCACCAGACTGCTGTGCTTGAACAGTAATTGGAGCTGAGAACAAAGAATGAAGTTTCTTTAGTTCATTACTGCCTATGACAAGAACAGGTTTTGCTAATGTAAAGTTAAAAAATAGGGAAGCTGCAAATTTCCCCTAATAGAAGCTAATAAAATGAAATAGTCTTTAAAAAGCAACAGGATCTCTTATTGCTTGGGGAATTTAAAGCTGCACCAGCCAAAACACCAAAACTGGTACATAGCAATTTTCTTCTTTCAGGAAACTGATCTAGAAGAGGAAGAGAATCTTCTTGGTTACAGTGAATTGATATTTATTCCACTTGTGTTAAAACAATGCAATTGTACTGAAGCAGTAGCGAGTGTTTCATTTCAGACTCAAAAGGCACGGTAAAAGACAGAAATGTTCAGCTCATGTGTTGGTTATGTGTGTTGTCGTGTGCTGTCACCTGCAGAGCACAAACTGCTGCAGGCCAGGCTGTCCTCGGTTACACCTCTGCAAATCCTGCTGAAAGCTAATAGGTTTGGACAAGTTTATTCAGAGTTGCCTCTTAAGGAAGAAATAAATGGGGGCAAAAAATATTTTAATGATGGCCTCATTTAGCCTGTGGTGTTCCTGCAAACAGCCGAGGAGTTGGAAAGGAAAGTATCTACCCTGAGTTTCAGGTTTAGGTGAGGTTTACAGAGCTAACAGGGATCATAGAAAATCTTTTACTCATAAGGAGAGGAGAGCTGATAAAATTCCATGACAAAAGAAAAAGTCTCTTTGAGTCATTGGCACCTTTACAGATTTAGAATAGCCAGGTTTGTGTTTGGCTTGAGAGACTTTTTTTTCAATAGATCTACCTCTAGAAGGCAAAAATATACTCTTATCCTGTCATTCCCTGTCCATAATAGCACACTACATTCTCCTTCTAGAAACTACATTTACTGAGATAATGAATATTTAAAAACTGACAATTTTTCATGCCATGGAAGTAATAATTACAGGTATCTACATAAAAAGTTTTACAAATCAATTAACTAATCTCAATAATGATGCTACCGAATCCAAAGTAAAGCAATAAGGATAAGGCATGACTTGCATGGAGAAACAGTTTAAAATGAACAATGAAAAGAATGTAATGAAGATTATTATGTCATCTATCATCAAGGAAGCCGTGGCATTCCTGAGGGATTACTGCTACTAGGGAGGAACATGACTCTTAGATTAAGGTCAATCAATAGAGAGCTAATCAGAAAACCATTGGTTCACATTGATCTCGTGCAGCAGAGCTGAGGTTAAGAACACCCCAGTGCTTGATCTATTGGCACTTGAAGATGAACTCACTAACATTAACATTTCCATAAGAATAAATTCTTTAAAGCAAACTAGTAGTAAGCTGTCCTCTGCACAGTATAGTAATTATACCATTGTCCTTCCAGAAAAAAGACTTTCTTCAGATTTTTGATGGATTTATTTTTGCCTTCATATTTGATATAAGAGTGAGCCCTCTGATCTAACCAAGCACTTTTA
Organism: Cyanoderma ruficeps; assembly: GCA_008694505.1. Lineage (NCBI taxonomy): Eukaryota > Metazoa > Chordata > Aves > Passeriformes > Timaliidae > Cyanoderma > Cyanoderma ruficeps. Next base: position 4,638,159 of record VZDJ01000028.1, on the reverse strand, counting down.
CTGCAACTGGCAAATCAACAAAGACTATGAATGCCAAAGGAGGTGGTGATGACCAGCTGGAGACAGTAATCTCTGGGATCTGTAAGAAGGATACAAACCACAGTCTCACCCTAACATTTTTGCTTATTGCTCTGAGAGAAAGGGCCTACAGAGCCAGTTTTTCAATCCTGTCCTGGCTTGTGGAGCAGCATTTACTCCACTTTCTGTTTGGAAACATGCCCAGAAACAGTGTATGTGAACTGCCTCAGGAGATGAGCAGGTCTTTGCCAAAGTACCTCTAAAGAAAGCCAGGATCTCTGTTCTGTCTCTTACATGTGGAGCTGACAGTACCTCTTACAGTCAGCACATTCAAAGCCTTCCATGATAAGACCTATTTTTAGTTGTTTATAACTTTGCCAGTGTTGACCATTCTGAGGAATTTCCTGTGCTGCTGGGTGCTTGCCTCAAGCTGAAAGATTTTGGAAAGCGTCAGCTTAAACAAATGAGCCAATTTCAAGAAAGATGCAAGTGAATAATGATCTACAATTCAAGAAAAAAGAAAAAAATATGAATTTTTTGATACCTTCAAGCTAGAGAGTAAGAAATTGAAATGTGACAGAAGGAAAACATCATTGCAGTGTCATGGTGTGAAAATCCTCCCAAATTTGTTTAAAATATAAGCTTCCAAAATTCCAGTTCCCACAAGAACAGTTGAGACTTTTGGTACAGCCTGACAGTAAAATGCTTTGAATATGCAATTTCTGGCCTGAATTAAAGAAAGGTTTTTTTCTGCAATTGCACAATTGGCATGGTTAATTTAACACCACACTTGAGAAACAAGAAAAGAGAAACTCCTCCTGTGTTTTTGTAGTTTTGGCTCCAAAGACAAGAGTGAGCTGTGTAATTCAGCAGAACAAAAGCTGCGACAATTTCGAAAGACAAGAAGTTAGAAAGATTTGGCAGTGACAGGGAGAAGAAAAAAAGTTTAGTAAGAATGACTGAAGAAAATAAAAATAATACAATTTAGAAGGGAAGGAAGGCATGCAAATAAGTGGGAAATGGTGTAGAGACAGGATAGGTACAAACACAGTGCCAGGACAGGGCAGGGAAGGTGCTGCCAAGGTCCCTGGGGACACCCCAGGCACTTGTCTCAGAACAGGAGACATCCCAGACAGACATGTGCTAACACAGGCAAATTTTTGGACCTCTGTTATTTATGTGAGGATCTGTGATGCTTCACATCCTTTCTCCTCTGGCACATCTGGCAGGATTTGGGTCCAGTCTGGTTTGTCTAAAGTCTTTCACTGTGCTCGGTCTCACCTGAAAGGAAGTGATCTGCTGAAGAGATCAATAGTTCATCAACATCTCTAACTCACAGTCATAAAAGATGGAGTATTTTGTGGGTTTTTTAAGGATTATAGAAGCAGGCAAGCCCTTGGACTTGGTATTTAGTCCCAGCAAGAGCATTAAATTGCATAATAGCACTCTTCTGTTCTCTTTTTCTCAGCAGGGTGCAGTTTCTCCCTTCTCATGCCAATGTAACCCTTTGTTGGTGAATATGGCCATACCCTGCTAGACTTGAGCACAGTTGTTAGTTATTAAGTAAAATAACAATACATTCTCTAGTTTGCAGGTTTCAGAAATTTGAAGTGGTTGACCCAGGTATACCCAGCCTCGGAAAGGCTGTTTTCCATTCTTGTTTTCTGCTGGAATGTGTAGGATTGAAAGCTTTCCAACTGTATACTGAAAACCTTGATATTCTAATCAGAAATCAGAGGCATGCAATGAAGGAAATAATTTATTACCTCATGAGTTTTATGTGGAGAATGATTATTTTGTATAGTACGATGGAGGAACAGAAGGGTAAAACTCACCAATTGCAGTTATCAGGCAATGCAGACATCACTAGAACCACAACATAATTAAGGAGATGTCTCTGATCTAAGAAAGTTGTGCTCTTGCTTTTGAACTCATTCTGAGGAAAGGCTCAGTCAGCACTTTGCTACTGTAAAACTGAAGCCCTCAGCCTTTGAAGTTATTAAAGATTTTAGAGCATTTTTTACAGTGAAAAAGCAAAGTTTAGCTAAGTCTCTAAGTACATTATATTTGAAGTAAGCATTTCTTCTAAAATCTTAACTGAGTATTTCACTTGCTGTTCTGAAGCATTTTTGTGATGTTACTTCACACAGCTAAGCAACAACGTTTTAGCTTTTAGTGGTTCAGTCAACATAGTCCAATTTACATAGAGAAGGACATTTTGGAAGGTACAAATTTACTCCCTCCAGCTGCCTGCAGAATTAGATAATACATGTGATTATTTTATTTCAGAGACATCCACTTCTACCCTACCCTTAAGGAAAGGATGTCTGGGATATTAGGTAGGTCATTTCTGTGACAGTCTAAAGATAACTGCAGTGCAGGCACAAGCTGCAATGCTGCCAGCCACTGCTAAATACAAATATTGTGTTTGTTCTTGTGCCCTAGATAGCAAAGTGGTGCATTAGAGGAGCTGTATCCTCCAGCCTGTGTTGAATAAGCACTGAATAACCGTGGAGATCACCATGCTTTAATTACAAGTCCAGCTCCATAGTGAGATTGGCTCTCCTCAGTTTCCTCGTGGATAATGGATACAGAAAGGCAAAAGACATTTCTATAGCTTGATGATGGATGAAAATCAGATACATGCCAGATTAAATTACAGATTTGGTGTTTAGATTCTGTGTGAGTAAAACCTTTCCATGTTCACAGGCAAAATGCTCTCAAACTATGGATAACCTTGTACCACTTCGCCATTCCTCAAGCAGAAAATCCCCCAGAGGTAACTGGTACCTACACAAGGCTCTGACAACCTCCACAGCTGTCTCTGGGCACTCTGGACTGTTTCCTTTGATGTTAATAAAGATTTGTATGTTTGTGTTTCCCCATACCCTGTAATTTTTTAGCCAGTTCTTAACTGAAGCTCATCACAGAAATTCCAGCCACCAGTCAATGGCTATTCACCTGCTAAGAAATAAATGATCAAAATTTCAGCAGGATCCTTCAAGATTAATTTAAGATTCTGCATGGAAAAAACAGAAGGTTTATGTGAGGCTTTAAATCTACTTTTAATGAACTTGACCAGATAGTCGTTTCTGCTGTCAATAAAGTATCTTTTACACACAGTCACTGTTAGACCAGAGTTGATTGAGTTTTACAGCCAAACAGTTGCTGCTTATTTAGTTCCACATTTACTGAATGTAGTCTTCTTTCATTTTCCTTTCCTCAAAGGAAAGAAAAAAGATAAAAGAGAAATGAGCATAAATTAGTTCTGTTCCTTACCTCTGAGCTCCAAAGACAAGTATTCTCTAGCAGCAGTGATTTGTACTCCCTTCCCCAGTCACTCTGCTGTGCTTAGGCACAGTTGTTGCTGAGGAATGGTACCAGGTAACATCAGGACTCTACAGAACTTGACCTTTTAACTTGCCTTTCAAGCAGACAAGCTGCCAGTTTATGGGCAGCTGGGGTTGCAGTGCTTCCCTGGCGCTGGCTCTTTTTCAGATTATATATTTCAAATAGTGGCAAGAGAGCCTCTGCTTCATTGATCAGCTTTTTCAGTGAACTGCTGTACTTCCAGTGACATCTGACAGTAATATAACGAGTGCATAGCTTCACACCTTTGCCTTACAATTTATCAGTGCATCAACTTTGTAAACTGCATTGCATTAATTATGCTAAATTACTAAATACACACAACTAAATCCAGATACTGGAAAATGAGGCTTCTGTTGTAAAGCAGTTTCTCTTGAGAATAAAGTCATTTCAGAAAGCTTAAATACATACCTATGTTGTTATTATATACTAATAATAGTGTTCTTGATATACAGAATATTTGAATTCTACAGAGTCTTTAATGTTCCCTGAGTCGTTAATTTGACTAGTAAATTCCACACACTGCCTGGAAGCAAAGATCTTCTTGTGGCATAGGTCCACAATGAAAGATAATTAGACTGCATCTCAAATTATGGGTTTAAGACAGCATCCAAAAGACTTAGAATATGCCTGAAAATTACTCTGAAAAGGGACCTGCATTTTTCTTGGGCATTTGACAGCTTTTGTTCCTTATTCCACAGTTTTAAACATAAAATTGTTTTTTTCATTGACTCTCTGTTTAACTTTAAACTTTATAGCCAGGAGCCTTTTGGGAATATCTGATAGCACACAAACTGAGTTCCCACAAATGGTAGCATTGTGTTACACACTCTGACTTCACAGAGTCCAAATTTTCAGTTCTTGGCTAATGAAGCATTTCTGAAAACCTTCAAATACTACCCCAGAAATATTATCTTTTTTGCTTGCTTCTTAATTTAGAATTTTGTGATTCAGACTTTTCCCAGGACATTTTCCAAGACAAGTTAAAATTTGAACCTACATAACTTCTAAGCTGTACTTTTTAGATGTATTTCCATTACCATCAGTACCATGAGTCAAAACTATGGTGAGGAAAAACAATTTATTCTGCTCCAAGTATCAAGTAGCAAGTTTTCTATTTTCTCGTGGCAGCCTCATCTTTCTCTTTAATATTTTTTGCAGTTTTTTTCCAAGACCATTTAAAATGTTTAATCTTCTTCTTAAAGCAGAATTCATTTGGGATAATAATAATATTTAACAAAATAGAAGAAACAATTTCTGCTTGACATGATTTATAAGTCATATTACTTTACATTCATATATTCCAGAATGATTGCTGACCACTCATAACTGAGACAGGGTCCTAGTCTGACTGAAATTTGCATATTGCAGTTACTGATAACCTGAAAATATTCTAGTATGAGAAGTTGCTTTCCTTGGTAGCATTTGCAATGGCACCTCTGTGATTATAAGGCCTAAATATCCTTTTTAAAATCAAATTGGCATTTATGTAGGAGCCCAGTTTAGAATGTACCCCCAGTATTCAATGCACATTGATCACATGGGAAAGCATTTGCATGATTTAGGAAAGCCCAGTGTGTTCTTTTGGCAGCTAAATACATCCAAAATCTGGTATTAAGTCATAACTGACAGTGAGACTTGTTTATAAATTTTGGGTCTTCCTCTGCCTTACAAATATTCACTTACTATTTGACATGGTAGAGAAAAGTAATACAGAGCCTCCATACAACACACTCGTGGTTTTGTGGGGGATAGGAAAGCCAGCTTAAATCACTCTAAGGCTTCATTGACTTCAACAGGGTTTGGATCTGCCCACAACTGACAAAAATCTCTGTTGATTATTTTCAACAATGCCACTTTTCATCTATTTAATTATTCCTCAAAAAATCCCTTAAAAGGTTTTCTTTTCTATATAATGCATAGCTAAATTGTACTGATAAGGCATAACGTGACACCATTATTTCCCAGAAAAAATTGGTCATGGCTTCTGTTTTATTTTCTAGATGTTTAATGCTTAATTCTTCTATTTCTTTGAACAGAGAAACCTATGTATATGGTGGTTTCCAGCAAAGATCAAAGAAGAGCTTAATTTCATGGCTTATCGATAAGAAAATCTTTCATTTTCTCAACTAATGTTTTTATTCATAGGTTGGAAACTGAGGTGAACTCCCACAGAAGAATAAAAAGGCATTTACTCTCCTGTGAAGGCTGCGCAGTTAGAAGGAAAGCAGACTGATAAATCCCTGACTAAATGGAGAGTAGGGAACAAGGACAGTGTTAGTGCTGCTTCTTCTGCAGCGCTGCACCAATTAGCACAGGGAATTCCTCCACCAAATAAAGGAGGAACTAGGACTAAGCACAACTTCCTGGCTTGAGACAGCAAAAAAGGCGCTGTTTTTTTGCAAATGGCATTGCTGCTGTTCTTCTGTTTGTTCTCCCAAAAGATGAGGAGAAGAATATTTACCTGATGCAATATGTAGGGATTTGAGGATAACAGCACAGAAAGCATTGATATTATAAGCTGCTGAGCAGTTCTCCCAGATAATATTCCATTATTCCAGGAGTTGACAAGGATCTTAACCTTAAATCTTCAAAGAATTCTGCCATGAGTATCAGACCACCAGACACAATCATGTATGTTTAATTAGGGTATAGGAACTGTGTGTGATATAAGATAAGAATACATATTGACATGTTCTGGATACGAATTCAGTAACAAATTCAGAGCATAATTAATTACTAGCCAAGATTATGTCTCCAAAAATAACTAAGTATGACTGGCAGGACTGCTCTGATTAAACCAGTGTCCATCCTAAAAGTGAAGGAGCTGTGAGAAATAAGGAACACACAGAATCCCAGGGAGAATGAAGCACATTCATCTTGTCTGTACTTGCAGAACCATCAGCCTTGAGTAAGAAAAGACACATGACTACAGTTTTCTAATAAAAGCCTGGTTTATATGAGAATGAGATTCATTATATCGATAAGGATTTTAAAGTATTCATTTTGGTTACTGGGGAAAAGTCAGGAGCAGAATTGTTTAGTAGTAATTTTTTAGCATAAGAGGTAAGTATTGGGATGGGATAATCCTTGACTGGCAACACTGCCAAGTGAGTAAACACTGTTCAGTGTGTGTGTGCTCAACCCCAAACTGAGAGGTTTCACTACCTCTCAGTGAAACACCAGGGGCTGTGCTCACAACTGCAGTGCAGCTCACAGCTCATCACCCAGACAGCACAGAGCCTCCAGAGCCTGCTGCAAGGAGACAAAGTCCCAACAATGTCATTTTGGCTTCAAATCCACTTCCATCCTGGATAAAAACCCTGATTTGAAAGTACATTTCCTCAGCCTGCAAGAGGCAAAAGAGCTGTGTTCAGGTCTCCTGGCCTGCAGCCCTGTGCCATTCCACTACAAGGTTTAAAAGTTTTCAGATGAGGAGTGTGAATTCCAAGTTCTCCAAATGACCAAGATGAAGTTAGGGAAAAAATTTTTATATATATATATGTATATACATATATTTGAACTCACTACAGAGCTTTTTATTGGAACATGGTTTGGCTGCAGTAGAATCCTGTGCTTAAAATGTAGAAAAGGATTGTGGGTTTTCTTCCCTCTGGGATTTTGTTTTGTTTGTTTTACAAGGCTAACATCTCAAAAAGGTGATACATGTTCCAAAGCCATGTGTAAGTAATTTATATAATTTGGTATAATTTAGGAAAAAAAACAGATCACTGAAACTCTGACTCAGTAAAGTACTGAATATGAATAGTTGGCGTTTCCTAAAACTAAGCTGAACACTTGAGCAGCCAGTGGCATGAGGAAATAACTTGCATGAAATCCACTTATTCATTCAGCAGCCGCACAGTGTATCCCCCGTGCATCCCCCCTGTGTCCCCTGTTGCATCAGCACATGCCATCAAAGGCAGACAAGTGCAGGACACTTTGGGACAAGCCTTCCAGGCACCACTGCTGATTTTCTTTCATGCAAGTGTCCAAGTGTGAAAGAGAAGCCAGGAAATGAGAAAAGGAACAGCTACAGAGAACTAGTACAGTGGCCCAGAGAGTAAACTCATAGATTAAATTATGATGTAAGAGATAGAAAAAAGTGTCCAGTACATAATATTTTAACTAAAAGTCTAGAAGAAAACCAGAAAAGTTGCGCTGACAACCATTTTCACACAATGCTTTCCTACGTTTCTTGTACTACCCTAATGTGTCAATGTAACAATATTGCCTATCTTGTCAAGGCTTAGAAGGAAAGGCACAAAAAAGGAAAAGCTGAAGAGACAACAGTGAAAGAGTAAACATCAGTAAGAGAAATGTGACTTGACAGGAATGTTTCTGGTTTTTTTTTTCTCCTTTCTCCTTTCTCCTAAATATAACTGCATTTTCCTAGGGTAGTGTTCAGATTTTGACCCTCTAGTGTTTATCATACCGGAGTCAATGTCGTTCAGCCTTCATTCCGATTGCATCAGTCATTACAACAAGTCCATGTTACAGATTCTCACCCTTCACTTCAGGTTTCTGGTTCTTTCTATCAAATCTGGCAGCCTCTCACCACCAGTGAGTTCTGATGAACAGAAGGGAGTTTAGCAATTAGGAGGAGCTGAAGGCAGGAAGAGCTGAACTTCCCCTGCCCTGCAGAGCCAAACATGAAATCTAACAACTTGCTGTGTCTTGTTTGCCAAGATCTTACTTTAGAAAGACTTACTTTGTTTCCCCAGACTACTTCTTCCTCCAAACAAAAGGAATGTAATGTGGCCTCTTCTCTTTTCTGCAAGGGTCACACATGGTCACATATTTGGAGGACATTCACACTTCTCCATGAAACAGTAAAAAAACCAGAAGCCCCAGTACTGCAGCTATACTACACAGCTAGATTATACCAGGGAAGAAAATGTGGCAAAAGCAACTAGAGCAGGAGCAGTTCTTCAAAGTGTAAGGTTTGTACCAGTCCATCACTAGTGAGGACAATACATCTCTAGAAATTACCGTCTGCCATACGCATCAGTATTTCACAGTGGTCTAAAAATTTGTGTTTGTATCTATCATTGAAAAACACGTGGACACATGAAGCAAGCCAATTTCCAGCCAGGTGCAACAATACAATTTTCAGAGGTAAACCATGACCTTATGTAAACACTAGTCTCAACTCCACTTCTTGTACTGAGAAAGAGCAACTTTTAAACCAAATTGCACTGGTGATCTTTGCTTTTCCAATCATTCCAAAATATCTTTTTTTCTCCCTCTCAATAGAAACACTATTTCTGTGTTTCTGCTTAAAAACACTTTAAACTTAGTTCTGTCATTTCCCATATTTTTTGAGGTGCGAACATCAGGAGCTTCTAAAATTATGTCAAAATTTCATTGCAATATTTTTTACATAAAACCATATCAGTAATTATTGTCATTTCAGCTTCCAGTGTATCCAGTCTTCACAGTATTGTTCAGAGTCCTTGTCATACGTGGTGCTGGAAGTCTCCTCCCACAGTCACTGTCATTGTACCAAAGCCTTGGGCCTGAACTTGGATCCATCCAGGTGCATTTTCCAAGTTAGCCAAAGCAGCAATTCAGAAATTCAGGCTGCCTTACACTTTTGTGGAGCATTACTCTGGCTGCAAAAGACAAATACCTGTTCAGTACAAATGAACTGGTACAATGTTAACTTGTCAATAATTTAAAAACTTATCAGAACATGCCCAGGTTTTACACAGAGTCAGCATTTTTGCCACGTGCCCATAGCCATTTTTCCAGTACTAAGAGGGAGTGCTAAATTGGGATTTATTATATCATTAAAACACAGCCCAGCTCTGCAAGCTGAGTATCTGGATAGAAGTACAGTCTCCTGAGTGGGAAGGCCTTAAAATTCATTGATGAATTTGGGAATTATCATAAAGGGAATGTATAAGATGATAATGGAGACACTGGAATGGAACAGATTGAAGTTTAATGCTGTATCTGTCAAGGTTTAATACTACAAGAATTATAAAAGGCCCAAATATCTCCAATGTATCAAATGCTACAAGTTTCATGGTAGGCACCATAGGGAATTGCAGCAGGCACTGAATCCAAGCAAGAGCAGAGGGACATGGCACAGCTGCACCTTGGTCAGGCACAAAGATCCAGATTTCCCTGCACAGCTGGGGGCTGTGTGTACCTCACCTGCTCACATCCCCAGGCATTGGGAGACACCAGCACACTCTACCTTTCTTCTACAGATCAAAGCCACCTCTGAATCCAGGGGAATCCACTGAAGTTACCTATGTTTAATACCTCAAGCCCAAAGCCTGCTGCTCCCTTTTAAGGTTTGACAAGACTTGGCAGCACTGCCAAGAGGCATCGACCTCCATGAGCAGCTTCAAATTAAGTAAGAGCCTCTAAACTTCATTACATGTGGTACCCTGGAAGGCTCAGCTGAATGAAGAGTTTGCAATAATAGCTCAGCACAATAATTACACCAGTCCCAGGTCTGTTGGTTTGAAGCTCATCCATAACCTTCAATTTGGGTTTCACACACACAGTTACCATTGTAGGACTGTCATTTTTGTTCTGGTTTGAGCAGATTTTTGTTTCACAGTCTCAGTTTGAGCTGCCACCTGTGCTACATCTCTTGTTTCTCTCAAGCTCTCAGTTCTCGGCAATGCACAGTAGATTAAAATAATTGTTATTAATATTTTACCATACTGGTTCTTTTCCAGTACAGCTTTGTCATTTCATCTGTTTCTCAGCACTGGTGTGTTTTTCTGTGCTCAAAATCAATCTAAACTGATTATTTAAAAAAATAGGTTATTTTTATTAAAGAAATTTCTATTATGCAGTATTTTAGTAAAGAGTGTAAATGATCAAAGTTCTGCAGCTCCTAGTACATGCTCTTCTCGCATAAAGTTTTTCTACTACTCCAACTAAAATAGGAACTTCTATTTCTTTGAAAAGCCCCTATTTCTGACACAAAATATATATTTAACATTTTAAAGCAACACCTTCTTAGTTGCAATAGCTGTTAGTCTAGCATTTCCATATGATCTGCCCCACTGATTTTACACTCTAAGTATTCAGGTCACTTTCTCAAAATAAAAAAAAAATCCTGATATATGAGAAATTAATAATCATTTATGATTTGTAATACCTTTGATGAAGAAAAATTAAGAATAGCTTTATGGATCATACAGTTAGTTGCCTGCAAAGTAATGTTGAATACAGAAACCGTTTAATGATAGCAACCTCTCAAAGAAAGTAAACAGTTATTTATCCAGCTGAGGCTGGAAATCCAATAATTTAATGTCAGCGTACTACCCTAAATCCACACTGGGGCATTGGCTGATGTTGGAATGGAGAATGTCCTGCATGTAACCCTTGGGAAGCACTCCCCTTTAGGCATCCAAAATTGAGCCTGTGCACTCTCTGCTGCTGTGACAGGTTTGTGCTGCTGTTTGGGGCTGGCTGTCATGGTGATGATGGCTCTGTCACAGTGATGCTGAAAAACAAACTTGGAATCTCAAATGTCATTTTTTGTTCCAAATGCCACAAGCATGGCTGAGAGCCCTGGCTGTTACAGTGCTGGAATGGGTTTCAGCTACAGCCTAAAAGATTTTGTGATACCAGTGGCACCTCTATATGTTTTAGGCAGGACACATGGCATTTCCTCTATTGGTGACCCCATATGTTTAGAATGCCATGCATGGTTTTGATGTGCAAAATGACACCTTTATTTCATATGACTTTTTAACCGCTATCCACATTACCTTCTACAGTGTCTGGTCAGCTTCTACAAACCTCAAGACAGGGCACATATCCATCTTTGGAACGAAATAGGACAAGACAGCAACTCAGAGGGAATTTCTGTAGAGTGCAAGCCAGCGAGTGACATGAACACATATCCAGTGGGTGTTTCACAGCAAGCAGGAGAGACCTGCAGTTTTCCAAGGTGCAGTTTCTGACCTAAGCCTGGTCAGATCTTCCACCTGCCTTGCTGAGAGGCTCCCTCTGGCCCCCAAAGCACTGCTGAAAGCAGCTAATGCCCCAAGGCCAACCCTGCTCTGTAAAAATAAGAAGCTAATTCAGCACCCCTCCTACGCCTCTGCCTTACTGACTTTAAATAACCCATTGTCTGACCGAAGGATGTGCCGTGAGGGATTCGGGTACTGTGTTTTAGAAGTGCTGAAGGACAGCTGTGCCACAGGGACAGGTCATTAGTGTTAATTATTGGCTCTGCACAGTTACTCAGTGAGATATTGGGTGATTGCTACTCTACTTGTTTTCTTTCTACACTGATTGTAGTGTTTGTTCATCAGTTTTCTGTGCTTTAATTTAGTTGATTGACATGCCCAGAGAACAGAAAGTTCTGGTCCTTTTATAAATTCAGAAGAAAAACTAACACAAAATAAATCAGCCCTGGCATTAGCCTACATTCAAAAAAAGTGAACTACTTAGCTGATGTGCAGTTTTAATTGTGCTTTTCCTGATACAAGGTAAAATCTTATTCTCAGAGTAAAATCTGACCCTCAGTGGAATAAGCCATTCTGGTGACAGGGACAAATGCCAACCACACGTTTTCAGAGGCACCCTACCATCCCAGTTCAGCAGCCAGCCACTCTGGGCACAGAGCACATGCTGCTGGGTTTAGGAATCGCTAACATATTCTCCATCAGAGATGACATTAAACTCCCAGCTGACATGCCATGCTCAGGCCAGCTCCAGGAGTGTCCCATGTCCTATCCCAGCCCCACCCAACCCCTTGGAGCATTTTTCCCAGCAATGGAAAAAGAACTAGACTGTAACTGCCAAGTGAACAGGTTCATGGAGCTGATTCAGAAATCCTGGAGCTGGAAATATTGGTTTTCCTCATGAGTTCTTAGTCAGCTGCATGGAGTGGCTGCCCAGACAACTGCGGGTTTTCCTGGGTGAGGACAATGGCAGGACTGCAGAGCTGAGGATGCCGTAGGGGAGAGCTGAACCTGCAGGCTCAGCTGCTTTCTGGAAACTTTCTTCTGTGTTTAGTTGGCTTTTCACAGCTACAAAGGCAGGGAAGGAGCAAAAGGTTCTTCTCCCAGTAGCATATGTGCAGATCAAAGGGGGTTCTTTTCCTTACTCTTATTTCCTGAACCAGTATTTTAAATCTTTTCTAAAACATGAACCTGAATTTAACATCAGTAGTATCAGAAGTATTTGGACAGGAAGATCTTCCTCTCTAAAGCCTCATCTCCATCCTACTCATCAACAGATAGCTAGCTTCTGTTTTTCTGTCCCATCTAGTCTAGACTAACAGCACATAAATATTTAGTTATTCTATATTCATATCAGTACAATTGAAAGTACAATTTCTTTCTCTCTTAACTGACCAAGCAGAGACAAAAAAACCCCAACCCAAAGAAATGCTGTCTCCAGGAAAAACAAAATAAATCTCCATGGCTTCAACCTAACACCATTTGCAAAGAAGAAGACAAAGCAAAACCTGAAAACTGCAAAACCTAAAATCTCACCTCCCATAACACTTGCAAACATTGCTTGGTTTTGCCCCACCCTCTTACTGCCATCAACTTTCTCTTGCAACCTCTTAAAAATATTTTCCACATTGGTTGTGCATTGTATAAATTCAAATGAAAAGGTAACACTCATATCTTAAGTCATCTAATAAGCTTTGACTGTAAAACTTAAGTTGCTCAATAAACTTTCTTGTGCAGTAAAGTCTGCCAACTTCACAGCCTTAGAAAGCCCTGAGATCCTGAATTTTTAAACAAGAAAGTAAAAAGTGAAGAAGATGTTATTATTTTAGATACCTTGGAAAGGTTTCTGAAAGTTAGATACAGTGCCCGAGGCCACTACACTGGAAATCTTAATCATCAGTGTCTCCAACACTTTGGATATGAAGGTTTTATTAGAACAGAGCTAATAGATATTTTTAAGTCTCTAGCCTTTAAAAGTGGTAGGTGCACACATAATGTGCTATCCCCCTAAAGAATTATTGGCACAGATTTGACATGACCTACACAATTAGGCCATGGCTTCACTACTTCAAACTTGAACTCACGAAACCCCTGAACTCATTACATTATTACTCTGTTCTACAGATACAGAATTGAATTCAGATCAATATAAAATCAAATTAGTAACCTTGTGAGCAACAGAGAGGTCTTTCTCAATATTCTTTCCCCCTACTGTAAATGCCTACATGGGCCAACAGATTTTTGAATGTTTCGTTCAAATGAATGTTTCATTGTTTATAACTTGTTTCATGGTTGCAAAAGGAATGCAATTTTGACAGTTCTCAAACCAGAAATCTCTCTGATTAGAAAACATTCACCAATCAAAAGGTGAGCAGCATCTAAACAAAACCCCCTCAAAAATCAGGGCATCCATATCACCACCATTTGAAAATAAAGCTCTGTGTGCATACTAGAAGGACACATTGCATCAGTTCAAGCTGAGATGGTGAGCATTGCACACGACCTCTTGGGGGGAGAATGATCTTTTGATTTTCTTTAGTCTGCACAGCATCTAGATTGTCAGGCTTGACTTATCAGTTTGGCCTTCATTGATGTGCTGTAGACCTCACTTGGGAATTAAGAATGGCAACTTTTCCTCATTTCTCTTAACAATTATGCAATTTCCAGTGCAGGGATAACTCACAGTGTGGCTCTAGGCAAAAGCTTCCTGCAGAGACTCTGCTAGAAATGCCATTAGCACCAAGGTCACCCTCAAAGCCTCTCAAGAGCAGCTGCACAAGTTCCCACCTTTTTGCTCATGCTTCAGCTCTAAGATTGATCACATTAACAGATTCACAAAATATCTGATTTTACTGAATGAGGTGCAACATTTGTTGCCAAATTATTTAATTGCTTGGGAAAGAGAATCTCCAGACATAAATGTATCTCTAGCAGAACCATTAATATACAGCCTCATTTAAACGTTTGCAAAGACACTGTATCTTGGTACCCTGACCCATATAATATTTGGGGCACTTTAGGGAGTTGAAACTGTGACCTCTGTATATTCTCTTGCATACTGATAAAATAAACTAAAAACTTAAAACAACTCATTACTTAAATTGCTTGCAAGTTTTAGGCAGTTGGCAGTAAATTTCCTTTTATATAAATAAATGTTATCTCATTACCAACAATCTCCATTAGGATCTAGCAGACCATGAAATAGACTTTGCAAGATCAAGCAGTGTGCTAAGGCCCAGAAAACCATTACTTTAGCTCCCAGCTCCAGAAATTATGAGGGAAATGAAGCACTATATTACAGTGTGAAGCACGCACGCTAAACAAGCCTTTTTAGTCAAGGCATTAGGAAAAGGAGCACAGATTACTCATTACTGTGAAAAGTACAGTTGGGTTACTTGGCACCTGCCTCTTAGCTTAATTTCCTACTGTTATTAGCTTCTTACAGAATGTGCTTTTTGCAGAGGAGAGGCTGTAACACTTCTAATACAGGATCATGAAGGACTCATTTTAGACACTAGGGGAGGCAAATCTATTCTAACATATTACCCAAAACTGCTTACCTGTTCAGGGAAAAAAAAATATTTACAGATCTATGGGGGGAAGAAAATCAAAGTATCACCAGAAAAGACAAAAATATTGCTCTGAATGCTGACTAAAATATTTGAGCTTCCCTACTGTTTGAATAGAAATAATGTCCAGTTTATGAGGCTTAAAGGATATGTTTTAAGTCAGTTCACTACAATAACAGAGGAAACATTTGGTTCCCTAGATGCCATGAGACACCTAAAGCTCAGGCAAAATGCAAACTGTCAACCAAATACAGTACTGAGCCATCCTATCCACACATGGTAGGAGAACAGTGATTTTTATTTTGTAATGGAGCTGTGGCTTCAAACTTAACTGTACTTCTCGAGGTTTCTTGTCAAGTTGGGTTTGTAGAGAAGAGAGACCTAAATTAGTAAATCCCATGAGGGAAGATTAGCAGACTGGAAAACTAAAGATATTTGCCCATCAGCAACTATTTGGGGGTCAGCAGTCTTCCCTCCAAACCCCAGCACGGCTATGAACGGAAAATGGGAAACCAACTTTAGGGGGCTTAGGGTAGAACACAGTCCACAGCAAACATGTTTAATTCACTCAAGACCTTAAGAAACAACTTCTTGTTCTTAGCTAAAAAAAAAAAATTAAAAAAAAATCTATTTCCCGATCCATGAATATAAAAAAAAAATTTAAAAAATAATGTAGCAGGTTGACCACTGGCAAAATGCCAGCGCGTTCACAAGAATCACCTACTCAGCTAAGATAAAATGTTGTGATCCACAATAGGAATGCTTTTGAAATTCTGTATTTAACACTTCTTCCAGCTTTACTTTTCCTGAATCCATATTTATCAGAATCAATTTTAAATTGTCATTTAATATGATCTTACATGAGCAACAATTGAAACCCAAGTTTTGTGACACAGTAATCAAGCCATCACAATAACATTATAATAACCATAATGGCAATACAGTAGTTTCTACAAATGCATTCAAATACAGGGCTAGAGGAGCTTTAAAATGTCCATAATTGATAAACTAAACATGCTTTTGTGAGCATTTACAGCACAGTTTTTTGTGAGCATTTACAGCGCAGAAATTCCAGCTTTTACTTTTCAAACTATTAACAATGATCAAAATTCTTTTCAGAATCTACAGTTATTCTGTGCAATTGGTTTTGTTATAGCTATATCATTATTATAAAATCAGAACAAAAAGAAGCAATGTATGTGTTTGCCACAATAGTGATGCTTATAGTAATAGCAATTCTACAGGTTAAAAGTCAAGCTATTATGAACACTGTATTCTTAAAAAAATAAAGGACGGAGACATTTACAAACAATTCAGCTGTATTCTGTCCTTCAAATGTCTCCAGAATTACAGTCTCTAATGCATTATATTATTTCTTGCACTCACACTCTTGAAATCAGTTGAAAAGCTTCTAAATCTAGAGATCCTGAGAGCTTAACACTAAGACTGTAATTCCTTTGGGCGATCATAGGTTTTTCAGCTTTAGCTGATAAACAATAGAGGCCAGAAAAACCAAGCAAAACTTTTACTGAAAGTCTCTCGCTCTCCATTCCTGCAGCGCCTCAGCCGTGTCACACCCTCAGACCTGGCAGCAATAGAACCCCAAAACAGCCACTGCGTTTCACCCCTCCCTTGGTCCAGCTTCCAGGGCTTTGGGATAATTTGCCATCAGTTTTACTATCATGCAGCCAGTAGGAAATGTGCATCAAGTGTGGGACTCAGTGGAAGATCACATCCTCCACCAGTGATTACTGGCATATTTCAGGGTATTTGAACTAAGTACTGAACTGTGCAGCCCATGGGACCTCGTGTTCGAAAACAGAGCACAGATCTTTGGGATTGCTGAGGTAATTGTTCATTTCTGTGGAGGGAATTTCAACTGCTACGAACTCAAATCCAGCTGAGAAAAACTACTGTGGGCACTAATTTATCTGTCTTTGAGAGATATAAACTCACTCATTACAGGGCACTCCAAAGAAACTCAAAATCACGCTGCTGCTCTGAAGAGGATTTAATCCTTCAATGAGTGCAAACACAGCTGAATTGTTCTATCTGGGTTCCTGTGTAGCACCCATCACCCAAATGCCCAAGAGCCTGAACCAATCTCTGAGGAGTTTGTTTCCATTCATCCCCTGCCATACCAAGACAACCTTGGGTAGCTGTTTCCCACAGAGCTTCTCTGAACCCATCAGAAAATATTTCCCATTTCCCTCAGTATAATTAGGTCATGTCCAATAAACCACTCATCATCTAGCCTCATTCATCAGCCCTCCTAACAGGACAATATCACCCCCAAAATCCAAGAGACTTAAACTGAGCATAAATTGTTGAAATGAACACATTTTCCCTTGTAACCTTTGTGAGTCTCTCTTCCACGGTTCCACCTGGATTAATTTATTGCCTTTGGCCAGGCCTGGGTTAATGTTTTATGGCAGCCCGTACCGTGGTGAGGTCTGGGGTTGTGACTAAACCTGGCTGGGTAATGCACCAGTGCTCAGGCTGCTACTGAGCACTGCTGGCATCCTGGCAAGGCTTTCTCCAGCCCCCACTCTCACCCCAGGACACAGCATGGGGAGGGCAGGAGGCTGGGAGGGGACAGTGGGGGACACCCCACAGCCCCAGCACCATTGTGGCACAGGATGGAGCTGGATTTGTCTTGCCAAGGCAGCTGCTGCTCCAGGACTGGCTGGTGGGATGTGGTGGGTGACTCCCCTTGTGTCACTGAGGTTTTTCCTCCACCTACTAAAATGTCTTTATGTCAACCCAGGAGTTTTCTTGCTCTCCACCAGCCAGAGCCCATTCATATTACAAGACTTCACTGCTGAAATGCCAAAGTCACTGGACATTTAGCACAGATGTTTCTGCATTCAGCTTCCTTTCTTCCTCAGAAATGATTGTCACATAAACATAGACTATAGAATAAATATAAATATAAATAAATATAAATACATAAGTATAGAATAAGAGTCATAGGAGCAGAGGGTTCCAAGTGCTGTTAAATTTCTGCCTCCAAACAGTTTTTCTTTGTTTTAAAAATATTTCTGGAAATGCTTCTATGCCCCCCCCAAGCAATACAGCTTCAGTGCCATGTCATGCAATGACCTATATATGCACAGAGGACACCTGGCAAATAATAAACTCAACAGAAAAGCCACTCTTCCAAAATACTGGAAAAGACTGGGAGTATCCAGGCTAGCACATATTATGCAGGGATTTCCAAACCAACAAAGAAAATAGATTTCTTGGCCAAATCTCTTTTTTAAACAGTCAGGTTGAAAGATGGAGAGTTCCAGATGGCACTCGGGTGAAAACACGCAGCTTCACTGACAATGTTTACCAAAGATGTTTCAAAAAACCACAAACAAATAAAGACAAAGTTTTGCAGCAGCATTGTAAAAAGCGCCTTCTTAGCTCTTGAAAGTTTAACAGAAACAAGAGGGTAGCACTGCAGATTGTATGGAGCTGTTTCTTTTTTTGTGAGGACAGATTTTTCTCAGTTTCCTTAGGGGGAAAAGAAAAAAAACTGTGTTTACTTGCTAAAAGACAAAGTGTCTCTGTGGAACAGACCCGTGGAAACCCCAGTGACCATGTATGAATGCTTGGAGAAAATGACAGCTCTGCGCATCTTTCATCAAGGATTAGTGTGTTGAATCTGAAATACATTTTGGTTTACCGTAACCACACTTAAAGGTTATGAGCCATATGTAATGGAACTGTGACATTTCAGGAAATATTCATCTTCAAAGTTCAAAATACTGAAGAACCTTTTTCAATTTTAGCCAACTCTCCAATGCACACACTACTAGAACAATCACTTTTAACTTTTACCTTTTCAATTCCGTTTGGGAAATATTAAATGACAGTCCCACATTCATACATATCTCTTATGTCAGACAATCCATGGCATTAAATTTGATATCCATGCAGCAGCATTTTAGCTTTGTTTATTCCTTTAACAGAATTTCCTGAATATTATTCAGGAAAATAATATGTTAATAATATATTTAATTTTTAATTTATTTTCTTTTTTAGGTAGTATTTAATAAATCATATTTCTAGAAGTAGGTCTTAAATCATTGTCTGAAAGAGCCTCTCCATTATGTAAAGAAGGACCAGAGTATAAGAACTTAGACTGTTAAGGGGTGGTATTGAGGTGTACTCTCAACTAAGCCAATATTCTAAAAGATGAATGCTGACATGCCAAACTACAACAGGTTTTATTTACATTAAGGTTAAAGTTTTACAATAACTACTCAAAAGACAGTTTCAAAAAGTTAAGTCAATAAAATTAGGTCTCCTCTGTAAACCAAGGAAGAACTGTGTTACACCACCTACTAAGGAGACCTCCTCCCTCTCTGCAAGTTTATTTTATAGATACAGGAGCTCTTTGCTGAGAAGGTGCTACAAATATGTGAAAAGGATGACACATTCTATTAAATAAGTCTACTCAATTTGCTGCCCTCCTTCAGTCAAATATTATTCCAACTGTAAGAGGAAGTTGAGGATCAATCTTTCTTTAAATGGCTGTTTGATTATAGATTTAAGTTAGCAGAGAAGCAAAACTGAATGGTACTACCAGCTTCTGGATATTCCACAGCTGAAAACGTACCATACAGACTCTACAATTTACAGAGCATAATCTCCTCACTATTATTAAAGCCTTTTACCTACATGATTAGCTTGATGCAGTCATAACAATAGTTTCCTAAATATCATATTCCTAAATATTATATTTCTAAATATATATTTTGTTTCTTTTCAATTTTCTATTTTTATCATTAAACCAAAAACAAATGGATAGCAATCCCAGTGCATGTTAAGGTTACATAAAAACTAGATGTAATCAATTTTCTCTGGTGTCTAATATAGGTTTCCAGAAAGGATAAATGTGCTAATGGTCCTCAAACGCATTTTAAACAAACACAAATGTAAACTGAATATTGTGCAACTTCATTTAAACCTCAATTTAAAGCATGTTTTCAGGTGCTTTGCCAATTCCATTCAGCCCTGTGGTACAGGAAAGATTACAGTGTTCAAATCTTAATCTTTCAAACCCGGTTCTAGTAGGACAGAACTCCTCTGATCCTTTCAAGCTGACAGGAAAGCACTGGAGCAAATAGAACTGGGAGCACAAATGTTTATCTTTTTCCCAAAGCAGAGCAAGGAAAACTTCCTGCTGGAGCTCTTGGTTTACCTTTTTCCACAGAGGTCTGCATTGTGAAACTCCATACAGAAACATATTACCTTATTATGGCACAGCACATAAATGCATTCACTTCAGAGCATTGTACATCTGGATTTAAAAGCTGAAGAAAAACTGTAAGGAAAACTGTGTACACATAACCTGGGATAAAGGTGGGGAAGAAGCAAAACATTTTCTGAAAATCAGAATCGTAGTCCAGATTTTTCACGTACCTTACATTTCAGGATTAACTAATTCTTTGCTAACTCTCAGCCTCTCTCCTGCACTTCAACTTCCTTGCCACAATAAACCACAAGCTATTTTCAAGCCCTCTTCTCAGAGGACTCCTGGACTGCTCTGGGCCCACACACCGGCATTTTCCGTCTGTGAAACTCGGAATGGGCAAAGGAAACCAGATGGGAGATGATTATGCCTTTCCTACCGGGCTTGGAAACACTTCCTGCTTCATTCTTCAAAAATAAAGAAGTGTATAGACGTTGTAGCACAAACCTTGAACATCTCTCTATGAGAGATTTTCACAGCTGAGCCACACTTTAAAGCCCCGAGTGTGGCACTTTACTCACCCAAAAGGATTGTTTAGCACCGTTACACAGCTTCAGCAACTCACAAGAGTTCCCTTCAGGGAAAGACTTGGCCTAGAACAGTCTACTTAAAATGCCCACATTGTACAACTGCAGTGATTTCTTTTGTGTCCTTCACTGCTGGGAGCTCACCCTTTCCTTGCTGAATGGTGAAGTGGTGAGAGATTCCCTGGCTCCCTGCAGCCAGGATTCCTGTGGCCAGGACAGCATGGCAGGAGTTCAGGCAGTGAACTACAGCAGCAGCTTCCAGAGCTTACCACCTTTGTTTGTTGTCACCTCCTCCCACATCATTTGCTGATCCATCCACAGTCACATCAATACTCAACTTGAGCAGATTCTTTTTTCTTTTCTTCCTTTTTAATTTCTCCAGGCACTGTTTTGTTCCACTGAAAACCAAGGTGGTATCAAAATCTTTTTTTTTTTAACAGAAATCTTACTGTTGTACATGGGTTAACTGCAATGAAAAGATTCTCTACCACACAGTACTGTGTAGAGGAGTATAGAGACATTATGCACAGAAAATAGGAGAGGTGAGAGGTTTACCACAGCCTTTTGTACCATTTAACCAGCAGTTAACGCACATGTTCTTTTATTCTATCTTTTTTCACCAGGAAAACAAGCTGGCAGTTAGGAGGCTACAGTCTAGAATTTACACTATCAAAGCAGTTAAATATGACTAGATTTTAGCATATTCAGCAAGTATGGTAAACGCTACCAGATTCCATTCAGCTTTGAAATGTGATCTCTAAGTATTGAGAAAAATACCTGCAGATGTACAACCAGGATGAATATAAAGGGTATCTGTGAACATTTTGACCCCAAAACTGTACTCAGCATATAAAATAAATAAATTCTAGAAACACTGCTTGGCTTTGAAGCCCCTGGATGCATGAAATACTTAAGAGACCAAATTACTTCAAAGCACTTCTGACACCTTGGACATCTATCCAAATTACAAAAGGCATTGATGGGCTGTTGTTCTTGTTTTCCCCTGTGGCTTGCTACAAACATCAAGGGCTACTTAGCTGTCTGTAAATAGGACAACCAGCAAGAATCTAGAGGCCTTGAAAAAGCCTAGAGAAGAATAGGCTTCAATAAATATAACATTAAGTAACACAGATATTTGAATTACAAACATATGCTCTGAATACTCTTAAGTGGTTTGCCCTTAGGGGAATCAACTGACCATGCCTTTCAGCCACTGTGAATTACATCCCCTGATAGATATTGGTGGAGAAAATGTTCCCTGGAAAATGGGCTCAGTCCAGCTACAGGAACTGCAAAAGAATTTTCAAGACACATGGTTAAACAGTTTTCTTTTTAACTGGTACCTGACAAGGTGCACTGGTACCTGATAAGCTGCCCCAAAGCTTCCTTTGGCAAGCTACTACTTTGCATCAGCCTGACCTGGGAAATAATTCCCCCAAGGCCTTTGCAGTGGGGAGGGCTGTGGAGTGAAGCCCCCCGGCCCTTCCTGCAGGATGCTGCACCAGGACCCACCACCAGCACCCACCAACACCCGGCCTGAGGCTCCTTTGTCACTAGGTAAGGAAAAGCAGAAGTCAAATATATTCTGGCTCTTGAATGCAAAGCAGAAAACAGCCACCAAAATGAAATCAATAGAATAAAACAACCAACATCTACGTGGAACACAGGATGATCATGGGCTGCTGAACAGATTTCCTTCTGCAGACATCTGTCAGCTGCCTGGACCGAGGTGCTATTTCAGCAAACATCCTCCCTTCATTGTTTCTTCTTTGGAAAAAAACTCTTACCCTGGTTCATGGTCTTCTAATTATACTTTTTTTCTTTTTGCTAAATATTAAGCACAAATAAATCTTAAAAACAGATCCTGACCCCCCAATACCTGCTCTTCCTGCAATTCATAGGCTGATACCATTGTATAGCACATGCAAATTACCACGTGTAGCTCCTGGGAACAAAAGCTCTTCTCTCTGGATGACTTTCCAATGTGTGGGTTATTTTAAACATGGTTCACTCTGCCTGCAATACACATGAAGCAAGAGTTTAACTTCAAACCCATTGCTTTTGTATATTGTTCATTATTAATCCACTTTCTCTAACTTTACTAACTCCTTTCAATTCACACCAACACACCTCAGCCTGTGGCTCATGTATTAGGACCCAAAGAGTGCAGCACATTGTTTATTTGGTTGTAGAATAGAGAAGTTCTGGTAATCTACCACTAAAGAGCTGTGCTACAGACCAGAAACATACACTACTCCATGTGTAACTGCAGTTGTGTCCTTAGTACACATCAATTTTAGTGATAGCAGACAGGGAAAAACCACTGCCTCTTGAGTAAATCCCAGAGTGATGCCAGTGATGGTTTTGGTGGGCAGGCAATGTTCAGTGTACAGAATAAACTGCTAGCCCACATACAGAAAAAAGCACATAGACATTATGATATAAAAAATGTACTTACACTTGGCAAAAATGTTTGTAATTACTGCTTATTTATGGAAATACATCACAGTAAAATTTAAAAATTCGATTTAAAAGGCACTAATACAAATTGCTAAAAAGAGACTTATGCAAGATTTTAACATTATAAAGGCAGCATAATTAGATTAATCTCATGCAGTGTAATCAGTTGAACTCCAGATAAGTATGGAATAATAAAAAACCCAACCAAACAAAAAAATCAATCAAACAAACACCAACCACAAAATCACCTATAAGAATATATCTTCTCCTTTTCAGAATGCTTTTGCCTTAAGGGAGATGGGTTACAGTTTCTCATGTCTCAAAAATCCAGGCACCAAAAGAAACTGCCTCAACTGTACATTTAGTAAATTACAAGAGATGTGGTCGTTGTGGGAGCATTTCAGAATTCCTATGATGGACTCAGCTGAGGAATGCCGGCCATCTAAAAGCCAGAGCTCCAATCTTTCTCTTACAGTACTAACAAAACATCTGCCAGTCTGTAAGAGTAGTAGTATTCCAAAACAAAATACCTTTGTAACTACCAAAACAATCAGAAACCACAGTTCCTTTTCAGTAAAGCACCAAAATATAAACACAACAGTGTCGTGTAAGCTCAGTTATCACATTGCAAATCAAAAAATTAAACTTGAAATAACTTAAAATTATAGGAAGATGCTTAGTTTGTTCCAAATAATAGCTGGTTACAGGTCAGTTTTTAGGTCCTTAAGACATGAGATCTGATGAACAAAGTCACATAGATAAAGACAAGGCATGGAAATTAGGTTATCTGACTTTCTTGAAGTGAGGCAATTGAGTAGACCATCACGAGTTGTGAGCCTGAAGTCCAATCTGAATTCTGCAATAGCAGCTTATGCTAAATACACATATATGTGTACATTTATATATACATTTGTATATACAGATAAAATTTGAATATGACATTAGCAAAACCTAATAGATAAATAATACACAAATTTAACTCTAAGGAAGCTCAGTCAAAATGCAGGGTGCTCATTCTGCCTAGTGAAGAATAATACATTCAGCTCTCAGAGCCTGGGTTTACACTGTTCAGGAGGAGTAAGGCAGATTTGAAATTAATGTCTCAATCCTGTTTCTGCTTTCCCAGCGCTGGTTTGGTTGCAGAGCAGTGTTGATGCACATGAACCAGGTTCCTTGCCACCAGCTCTCACCCATGTGCAAACCCAATGCCCTAACAAACACAAATTGGAGCTGCTAATTGAGCATAAACACACTGCAGAGGTTCAGGGGAGAAGTCCCCGTTCAGGGGGATGCAGATCCCAGGCAGGCACACAGGGAGGACGCAGAGGCTGCTGCTGCTGAGCCCTGCCCTGCAGGGAGCTGTAGGGCACCACAACCCCGGAGGAGCAGAGGGCAGTGCCGGAGAGAGGGGTCCTGCTCAGGGCACAGAGACCCCCTCAGCTTTTGTCTCCTTCCTACTGCATTCGCTGGTCAAGTACCTGGATAATGCAGTCATGACATGACAAGCCTTTATAAATTCAGACAGCTGTATCCACAAGCAAAGAATTTCTACCAAATTCTGACAAGAACCATTTCTGATAGCATATGTGGCCCTGGGGCAGGCACACATCACAGCAAGGATGTGCCATGTAACACTTCCATAGTGTTTTCACCTTTCAGACAGTGAACACCACCACACTTCACCAGCCAGCTTCTTTTTACCCAAACCCCACCACCTTCCTGAAAGGAACAGGGAATGAGGTGACCCCAATACTTTTACTTCAATTGCCAATTAACTATTTAGAAAAAAAGACAATGTTAGCAGAAAGCTAATCCTGTCTATTTATGCTATAATAGTGCTAAATTATGCTGAAAATAAACAGGTTATATAAAGATCAAAGACAAACATAATTTAATAACATATGTAAACATAATTTTACTATTTGGCAGAGACAAAATACCATCTCGTCTAGGAAGATGTTAACAATAACCCTAATATGAAGTTTTGTATAGTACCTTTGGGGGAAAAAAGTAATTAGAAAAATAATTAGGAAAATAATGTAATGGACTGCTGACAGTATCTACAAGAGACACTGGGGAGAACTGCAAAAGCATGTACAGCTGAGGAGGACAGGAAGGGAAACAGCTGAAGGGATAGCTATTAAACTGGTTCTACCTTCCCTGTCAAGTTCTCCTCCTTTGTAAACTAGGAAGTTTTTAAACAAAACATCACCAACAACAAAAATAAACACAACCAAGAACATCTAAGTCAAAGAATGTAAGAAGGTGGTCTGAGAAAGGAATATGTTTTCCTAACCTTTGTCAACTCTAACCTTCCTCTAAAACAAATTGAGAGCTGCCAGGTGTTTACATATTTTGATTTTATAAAACAGTACGTAAATAGAGACTTTTTTCAATTATATTGATTCATATTAGAACTGGATAAAAAGCAGGATGTAAATTCCAAGACTAAAATGCAGAGTGTGCTTTGCCATATTCCTGTAACTTCGTGTGCTCACTGTACAAACTCCACTCCTCACTACAAGTGTGCTGCCTGTCACTAAAGACAGCAACTCTTAAAAGCTGTTAAACCTGCTTTTTGCCTGAGCTCCAAATTTACCCTTAGGAAAGTGAACAGGAGTGTGCTAAGCTCAACCATCTCCACATCCAGTTTCTCAAATGAGTGTATCTAAATACACAATTAGAACTGCTCCCAATATTCTGCAAGAAGTAGAATAATTAGTCCCATTATTGCTATTCTCATTTTTTACTGTGAGGCACTGAAGTCAGCAAGTTTCCCTTCATTCAATTCCCCAGCAATAATTACATTTTTTTCCCTCAGAATTCTGGTCCTATTTTCCCATGCCCTCTCCTGATGGAGGTAGGCCCTTCCTCTCACAGGGAAAATGAAAACTAACTTTAAACTGTAAACAATTTTTTTTAATATGTGAAACTACCAAAAATCCCCACAAAATAAGGATAGCGTTAAGTTTTCTTGTAAGGAAAACACATCTACTGGGGTCCAGGTGAAATATCTGCACACTGATAACTGGCACATTTTACAGAAAACCAGACATTCCTCCCCAGCCTGAAAACCAAAGAAGCTGAGAACTTCCAAGTCAAAATTAAATTGTATTCGTAGTTAGCAGCAATGAAATCAGCTGTTCAACTGTTTTGAGGAGTTTCAGAACTGCTTTTGGAGGAAAAATCCCTACAAAATAAAAATGCACTACATTTTGAAAATTTAAGAAAGGTTCCTGTCACTTCTGATGATGGTGCGTTCTGGAACGCCACAAAAACTGGTTCTATGGATATTTTAATGCATCCTGGACTGTTACAGCAGCCCTCTTGTTACAGGGTAGAAATGAGTCCAGACATAGACTTCTTGTTTATCACAGCATGAAAAGGGTCCTGGTTTATTCCTCTTTGCAGCTCAGCCATCCTGACTCCAACCATTCACTGGCTCTGGCTGTAGCAAGCTCCTGCTGTACGTTTCCCTTGCAGCCTCTGACTGCTGGTGATTTCCTGCTGAACTCTGACTGTGTGTGTCAATGCGCAGACTGTGGCTGCAGGTGTCAGTGTGCAGACTGTGACTGCAGGCTCTTACCTGGCTGGACTGTGGCTGCAGGTGCCAGTGTGCGGACTGTGACTGCAGGCTTTTCCCTGGCTAGACTGTGACTGCAGGTTCCAACAACAGGATCTGACTGCAGACCCAAACTGACCGCACTGAATGGATTCTCCCTCCTAAGGATCCTCCTTCTTCATGGTCCTCTCATTCCCTCTTCCTCAAGGTTTCTACTCCTTTGTGCTCCACTCACCAGCTAACCCCCTCCCTTTTATCACACTTTATTAGATATAGCTCTTACTTATGAGGCATAAGGTCATCTGTATTCCCGTCTCCTACACTAGACTAAGACAATCCTAAAAGACTTACTGATCTGAAAATGAATGGATGAGATGAGGTTCTTAAAGTATTCTTTATTAATATCATTAGAAGTTGCAGAAACAACTTTCTTGTAATATAAAGGCACAGGGAGACAAGTTTTGATAAAATATTCCAAACAAACAGTAACTTACAGTACAAAAGGACAATTTTAATGCACATACAAACCCCAAACATCTCATTCAAAAATATTTCACCATGTTCATCAATAATAATGGGCAATGACTAAAAATATAAATTGTTATTGTACAATAAATATCTGACAGGTGCAAATGGAACAAGATTTATTGCTCTCCACAATGTTTTCCCTGTAGTGTTTTTGCTGTAGTGGGGGTTTTGGGGGGTTATTTTCCTTTAACTTCCAAGTTCCTTTTACAAGCGGCTTTAGAAACTTGTTTCTGGAGGGACTAAACCCCAAACAGAATCTAAGAGAACATTCTGACAGTTACAGAACTGTCTCAAATAGTAACCAAAACTGGCAGTGTTTGTCTCTTTCACAACTTTAACAATCATAGTCCACTCTCTCTTTGGGAAATGTGGTAGATGTTTAAAAAATCAACTGTAGTGGTAAGTCAAGGCTTTTATAGTAGGGTGGTAGTACCTATTCTTCAAATAAGTGGATTTTATGAAGAAAAGTAACATGAACATTCTCCAACAACTTGTGCCAGAACAAGCACATAAAACTGTTCAAACGAGGGGAGAAATTAAAATTAAAAGCTGCACTGGGCATTCTAACTTCAGAAAACAAGACAAGGGACTGGGAACAAATTAAAACTACAGAGGCAATGACGACATAAGAGTGAGAAATATCCTTAATCATGGAATCTTTAAAATTCAAAAGACCTTTAAGATCATCAAGTCCAACCAGCAACCCAGCACCACCATCATGTTCACCATTAAACTGAGTCCTCAAAA
Organism: Cyanoderma ruficeps; assembly: GCA_008694505.1. Lineage (NCBI taxonomy): Eukaryota > Metazoa > Chordata > Aves > Passeriformes > Timaliidae > Cyanoderma > Cyanoderma ruficeps. The sequence continues at coordinate 4,610,191 of VZDJ01000028.1, read as the reverse complement.
ATACAGTGACCTAAGAAATCAAAGAGCACTCTGCATCTCCGTGTGGCTCCACTCTGAGCTTTGAGAAAGGAGGACAAGTCGGTGAGTTTGCCATTTTCCTCACTTGCAGAACAATTTCTATCAGGCTTTGATGCAGTACAGGAGGCAGAGCAGCTCAGCTCTAGGAAGCAGCACACATTACCTTGCTCAGAATTAAGTTTACCTTGTACAAAATAGTGTTTTATAGATGCATTTAAGAAATATTACTCTCCTTCATTACTGTTTACTAGAAGTAATATGCACAGATTTCCTAAGAGTATCTTTGTATGAACAAGATTTCAGGAAAATTAAGCATACTAGTTGTAAAAAAAAAAAAAAAAAAAAAAAAAAAAAAAAAAANAAAAAAAAAAAAAAAAAAGGCAAAACCAAAAACTGAGGAGAAAGCTTTCAAGTGATTTCTTGTAGCAGTAACTGAGGCTTTTATAAAAACTGTGATTTATGAGAACAACTCCATTATTTACAGAAACCTCAACAAGTCAATTTCAGTTGTACTGGGAATAGTCAAACTTAGTTCAAGAAAAGGTACCTAGAGTGAGTACAGCTTACTGGTAAACCAGAAGATGAATATTCAGAAAATTCCATTCAACACACTTGGGAAGGATGTAAAACAAACTGCTAACTTACTTGACATTATTATTCAAATTAGGGTTTTCTCTAGCATAGGTACACAAGTTTTAGAAGATCTTCAGAAAGTAACCAAGAACCATCAATATCTGAATTTTGAAAATTATTAGTTTCACTACAGTATAGCATTCTTTGTTTACTATATGTTCAAAAGCTAATAAACAAAACCATTTTCTTTGGCTTACACTTAAACTACACCAGACTACTGATTTTTTATTTTTAGTCAATCTTCTATCCCCAATTTAAATTAACACAGATCTTTTTATTAGTGTCTTTCCAATTTTCAAATTATCTCTGTTAAAAATAAGAGTTTGCTCATAACATGATTTCCTGTTAGAGCCACGTGTATATACTGGCATGAAGGGTAAGTTTTGTACAATAGTTACATTAAGTGATATTTCCAATGGCAGAACCACAGAAGACATTAAATGAATGTGAGTTCACATGAGATTTGAGCTTATGATGATCTTAAAAAACAAACCACAATGTCTAAGCATAGTAAAATACAGTGTAAAACCCCCTAAAATTAGACAGTGAACTCGGGAATCCTGCACTCACAGTAAGAATGTTCTGCACAGCATTAACATGAAAGCCTGTTCAGTTTGAAACAATGCAGACAGCTAGATTTACCTGGATGTAAATGCCACTTCAAGGTGTTTAAACAAACACAAAAATGAGACAATGATGTCAGGAAAAAGGCCTTTAAAACAGGCCACCATTCTAACTTGACTTTCCAAGTAAGAACATCAGTTTCACGAAACTGTGACACTAATGCAGTTTTATGTAAAGTACCCTTTGACACACAAGCTGTCAATTAAGCTATCACAGTCTTTTTTGACCTATTCCCTTTTAAACAGTTAGGGAGGACAGTCAATAGTAGCTCAAGTTTAATTCAGTAAGTACCTTGTTTGTCTGCAAAGGAACATTATAACACCATAAAATTCTATTTTTACAGTATTTAGAAAACTGATAAACTAGGGTTTTTTATTCTCTTTTTAACACAGGAGTCCAAAACTTCTGTTTTCTGTGTGTCTTTGCAATAGAGTTTCAGCCAGTGATGCAAAACAATTTCACTGTGGACTACCTCACGTTGTTACTGAGCTGTGCGAGGTATTCCCGGAGCTCCTTGGCGGCCTGGAATCGGCCGTACCTCTTCTTTGGGTTGGCACACTCGTCCAGCAGGGCCTCCAGCCGCCCCTCTTTGGCAATCTCAGCTGGGGGGTCGTGCAGCAGCCCCCCCGAGGTGCCCCGCCACGTGGCATGTCTGGACAAAAGGTTCTGACAAATGGCATAATAGTTGTGGTCCACAGTGACACGAGCACAAAGAATCTCTTTAGAGAAGGACAGACAAGCTTCTTTATCACAGTCATCAAACTTGCTCTCGTACCACACGTCCCAGTTCTCAGGTTTATCTGTGAGATACAAGGAGACAGTAAAACCAGTGAGAGAGAGAAGACCCTGTGTGTGTCTGAATACAATCAGAAGCTGAATACACAGCAAACTGGTAATATTTAAACTACAAACCAGTTTTGTTTAAACTCAGAAGTGTTTGAGCCTTAAACGGCATCTGACAGCCTGATACATCCTTCTGCTGAAATGGTCCTGGCAAAACAAAACATAAGGGAAAGAAAGAAAGAAAGAGGGCAAAATAGATAGCAAAGAGAGGGCAGGAAAAAAAGCAGCACAGTAAACACATGGAATCTACATTCACACATACCCAGAGGAAAAAATGTAGCATGAGCAAGTACAAGAGAACAATCCAGAGCCAAAGCTGAGAGAAAAACAAACAAGCAACGCGATTTATTTTAGCAACACAGATTTGGGTTCTCCAGTTGCCCTGGAAACTACTGCTGGCAAGCGGTCTACTAAAGACTAAAACAGCATTACAAAGTAAATGCTAAAACTTCTGAAACTTTATCTTCTATCTCACTTTTGACATGGTAGTAACCAGAAAGAATATAAAAAAACAGATACATTAGCTATAATGTTTGAAAAAACTAAAATTCAACAGGCAAATGACATTTATGTACATGTACAAACCCCTCTCCTTGTCACAGCTTTCTTTAACTTAAAACCTGATTTACATCATGCAGTAACAATACTTAAAAGTTAACTAAGTGTGAGCTCTCCCACGTTTTTACTACTTTTTGTTAGAAAACTTTCATCTAAAGTTTCCAGACTGCTGCCAGCTATGAGAAGATGTCCTTATGGAGTCCCATAGTTTTGCAGATCACTCTTAGCAGTGCAAGGTACAAAGAAAAATGATTCTGTGCTTGCTAGTCTCTGAGCTGACTATTGGTCTTCTCATTCATGGCACATTGAGAGACACAGTTTAGGAAAAAAAAAGAGTACTGAAGGATGACAGCTAAAATATAAAAATGTGATGTAAGATCTGTAGAATTAACAGCAAATTCAATGTGGAAAAAAAAGCCAGCAAAGGAGAATGGGAAAAAAGAGCTTCAGCAAACTCAAAGATGACATCCCACACGGAGTTCAATTAGGTGTTATTGTATAGTGCAACTGGACAGAAAATACATATTGAAAGATCTAAACAGGCATATTGATCACTCTGGACAGAGACTGTATAATGGAACTTTCCCAAAGATCCATGAAATCAGTATTACATGTCAACCACAACACAAGTTTATACAAAGACTAAGAATTTTCTCATGATCTCTTTTGTTTTCTGTGTTTTTGATTGCTAGATCATAAATCACACCAAAACACTGCTTGGGACAACAGATGTGACATTTGCATCATTCAGGCTCTGCAAGGAGCTACTGCTCCTACTCCATGTACGTATCAACATTTTCAGAGCTCATCTGGACATCTTTCTGCCTGAGCAATTCAGACATGCTCCAAAAATGAAGCCTTCAGTAATATTATTTTAAGAGGGAGGGAAAGGAAAGGGTTCAACAGTAAATGTACTGGATATTCAATATATTGAAGGTTTCCTTGGTAGGCTCATATAGTTTTAATCTAAGCTGCTTGACAACATACAAAAAATCTACTAAAAAACCCAACCAAACAACCCCAAAGCATACTTCATTGTAGAAAAGTGTGTGGATAGAAAAACACAGTCTAAAAGTTAATTCTGCAGCACAACATATGAATACTATTTGCAAAGCTCAAAAAAAAAAATCTATTCACCCAAAGCAAACTGGAATCACTTGGCTTGTTGCCATGGACTTCTGCAGAATCCAGAGTTTCATGTTCAGTGTTTCCAGCCCTTAGGTCTAAGTTTTCCTTATAAGCTCAAAAAGAATATAAGCCTGTGTGATGCCACTTTGTCAAACACCTCTCCTTCTGCCACTGCTTTGAGCTTTTGCAGCTGACAGAAAGAAAATGAATTTGGAAACAGCACTGGAATCACCCATTCCTTTGGTTCCATTACTACAGAGAACCAACAGGAAGCAAAGTCAGGCTATGGGACTATGCCAAACCAGGCACTAAAGCTGTCTGTCATTCACAGAAAGTAGAATTCCTAGACTTTCACTCTTATGCAGGTGCCTGGAAAAGGCAAAAAAAACCCCTCTTTCTCTTAGCTAAGGTGGACAAGACAGCCAGGCTGCTTATCCATCTGTCCATCCACCTGTCCAAACACACCCAGTGCCAACACCCTCTCTTCCCACCCCCACCTCTTCCTTTATGCAGGTTTACAGCACTTAAAAGTGTCCAGGTATGCTCAGCAGTTCACAGAAATGACAAATTGGTCAAGCTAATTAGTAGTCTAATTGCAGAAGAAAGCTAATTCATTTCTTAATTAGTTGTCTAGTTGTATAGCAAACAAAATATGTATTAAGCAACCACACATACTTTAAATATTGCAGAGAAAGAAGACACTTACTCTGTCTGATCAACCTTTTGTCTGCTACCAGAACGTTTTCTGCATCTACAATGATAACCTTCCCATCTCTTGGTCCCACTGCGAAGTTGTCGAAGCTGACATCAAGGAGGTAGAGTGCAAATTCAAAGTCATTATTTGTCAGCTGCTCAGCTATTTCCATTAATTGCCAGGCCAGATCCACTCGTTTCTCCCACGGTGCATTGAAGTAACTCCACAGCTCTTCTCCCACGTAGTTGACAGCCACCATTCTTCCGCATGCTCCCAGGTACTTTGCGAATGGCCAACCCTCGTCAGATGGAAAACTCTGTATATAAAAAAATTTAAATTGTTAATTAATACAAAACAGCTTAGGTTTTAAAAGGATTTTCAATAAAACTTAGAAGAGAATGCTGAAAATATCCATCAACGCAATAATCTATACGTTTCTAAGTTTTGAAGGGAAAGGAAAAACAATGCAAAATGTATTTATGTGACTGAGAGGCCTTGCTGGACTAACACAGGGAAAAAGCTGGATGACCTGAAACAAAATATAACCCATATCTCGCTTTCCATCTATACACACACACTCACATATATTTATACACACAGTTTCACCAACCATCTTTTTCTCTTGGTATTTTATTACACATCTGTTGTAACAATGCAAGTACTCTCCCCATCAAAATATTTTTGCATTTGATCTTTTAATTAAAACTATTTCTTTTAATAACCTAAAGAAAAAAAACTCTGCAAAAGTGGCACCTCCTTCTCTCCACCACCATCCCTTCCATTTTCCCAGTTGACAGGATTCCTTTGAAGCCTCTTAATTTTCTAGTACATCTTAACAGTCTATCTCTTGATTAATTACTATATATATTCTATGGGTTCATTACACACAGGCACATAACATTTTTATCAACAGTAAAATCGGTCTCCAACAGATCCTTTCTTGGAAAGTAACACAGGAGACTGAATAGAAATGACACACTACAAGCAATTACAAACCAAGCCACAAAACACCAACATGGTTTTCCTAATTCAGTTGTGCTGAATGCACCCTCAGACTTCAATATGAACAGACAAGCACTTAAAAGGTCCTCTCCAAACTACAGAGGAATGCTGAATGGGAATGCAACAGGAAGAAACTACAAAAGCACTAATTCAAGAAACCCCAAATTCATAGAAGTTAGCACTCTAAGAATATGATGTACACCGAATTTCACTAACAGGAGATGCCACCACATCCCCGTGCTCCGTCCTCATGTTCTGCCTTGCTATGGTGTCACCAGACACCACTCATGATCAACACGGCAGTAGTGATGTGGTGAATGTTTTAGCACAGCCGGGGTGAACAGCAAGGTGGGTTTCAGGAGCAATGAAAGCTTTATACCTTCTGGAATCCACGATGGCAGGAAACATTTACTGTCAACTGGGCAAACAGACTGGAAGGGAACACGCCATGCAGAACAGGAATGAACTACAAGCCCATGCAGCAAAGAGGTGCCTAACAAAACCAACCTTGTCTGTACAGTACACCTGAAGAAACTAAAATCATAATTAATACACATAATTGACAATATTTGCCATTTTTATGGCAAAAGCCATGAAGCTGCTCTCTAAGGTGGCAAGCATTAGAAGGCAATTTCTGGGTAAGTAACCATGTTTACCATGACAAAGAACCACCGTTCTTGACTGGGCAAAAGGACATCAGAGTCATACTAATAACAGAATAGGTTCAAAGTTTTTGACATGTCTGCATGTCTGAACTTCAACTCTATTTTTATCACATGATCTACTCACATAAGCAAAACAGGTTGTGAGGATAATATGAACTAATTTGACAGGTTTGAGAGCAGCATGGTATTTTCAAGCTGTGATACCACATAACTCAGCAGAACTAAATCTCTCTCAGTAACTAAATCTACCATGCAATAGGGAAGACATTATCCAGCCTCTAGGCTTATTTACTTGCAGGATTCAGGGAAATTAATGAAGGTAGAAGTACAGCCAAATAGCCACCAGTTTGGGTCAAGTCAAGTGTCACATTCCACAGTTAAGAGGGTTTTGGGTTGCTTTTTCTTCCCACTTCTTTTGTGGTTAACAAAATATCCTTCCAACAACTGAAGTATGTGCTAATTCAGTGTTCCTACTCATTCTGAACAGACTATATAACAAAAACGGCTGTGGCATCAATAAATGTCACCAGAGATATTTCATGTGCATTTACCATGACTGTCTTCAGTCCTGGACCAAAACAAAACAAGAAGCAAATAGCTGTTGTCCCTCAAATGAAATTATTTGTTTTACCTACATCATATAAACTTCTCTTTAAATTGGAGAAGTTACCTGATTACATTTCCTGATAAACACATGCTTAACTAACTTCACCAACTGTGCATGACATTTTCATATTGCTGCACTTTATCACCACTCAATTCAATGATGCTTAAATGTTTTTATTTAAATATTACTTTGGCCCACCCCACTCCTTTTCTTTTCCACAGTTCTCCTTTTCTATGCTCCAATCCTGCCCTGCTTATGACTTTGCCTCCCTTTTCAAACACAAATTCAACCACAAACAGTTGAACCTGGCAAAGGATGTGCTACCATTGGAAGCAAAGGTGTCCCTCGCTCCCAACCCAGCAAGGACACTCATTTCAATCCCCCGCACATCATCAGGAAAGCAAGGCTGGTACTTGCAGGGCTGCTGCTTCCTTGGATCAGAGCCTGATCCATATCACAGCACCACCTCATTCTAGGATGTGCTGCTGAGAGGAAAAGAGAAGGCCTCCACAGCTGGGCGCACAAGAGGGAAGGAGCTAAGAGGACTTTTCCTTTCCAGCAGCAGCAGGGATTTATGTAATGGATTAAACTGATTTTCAAAGTACTGCGTTAGTCACTGATCTTCCACACACATCTACTATGCTTCCTGCCCCCTGTACGCTGAATTTCATTCCAGACAAGAAATTCTAGGAGCAGCTTGGTTTATTCAGAAGTGCACACCTTCATGTTACCAGCAGAATATCTGCACGCCATGCTGTAACAGATACATTTATAACACTGTGGCAGTAAAAACATCTTTTGACAACAGGAGTGTGGGGAATCCTGCCAACATCTGCACATGTACAAACAACATCTCTGCTCTGGCTCCCTTCCAACTGGCATGTAACAGCCACATCTACACTTCATTACCCAAGTCAGTAGCGGAAGAAGGGGATAAAAATATGTACAAGTGCCTCATTCAGTAGTTTTTACATTCACTTGGTGAATTTGACAAGAATACTAATTGAAGTGCAGATCTCTTGTCTTTGCAAGCAGCAGTTTGTAACTTTTTGTATTATTCTATTTTGAAAGCTGTTTTGTAAGAGGAAACTGCAGCTAACTTGACAAGGATCTTTTGGTTGATGAATTAAAATTTTGAAAGCCAGTAAGAAATTTTAAAAAATTATATGATTAATAAACATGTTTTCCATTAACAAGGTGCATTCAAAACCAAAAAGCTTCTTAGATCATTGTCAAAAATCTGATTTCTGGGGAATAATAAGTAACTTTATTTTAGGTTTTATTTTAGTAATCTGCATATTTAATTAGATAATTTTGTACTTGAATATGCTATTTGCAGACTTTCAAACCTGCATTTAACAATCAAGGTAAAAAACTAAGCTTTTGTTCAAAACCAGAAACAGCTGTTTGACAAAAGAATCTGATTCTGATGCACCCACTCACATTCTATCTGTGAGCACACGCACAAATGCCATGGAAACCATAGACAATTAAACTTTTTTAACTGTTTTAAAATAAAGTACTGCCTATGAAAATCTAAAAACAGGAGGCTTAGTAAGATTCTCCTCATTAACATTATCTTTCTGTTTTCAGACAAATATGTACAATCTTTTAACAAAAAGATGGAAAACAGCAAAGATGCCAAAAACTTTTGCTACCTCCATTGCCAGTGACACACCCCCAAAACACAATCTACTTGGGTCTAATTAGTGTAGCTCCAAGATCTCTCTAAAGCTTAAAAACCTAAAAAAGCCCTGTCAAAGGGACAGTGGACATACTGTTTCTGAAAGAATAATACTGCATTTACGCCTTTAAAAAACACAATGTAGTCTCAGAATAAAATATTAAGAATTAACTGAGCAAATTTAGCACTTCACTGAAGCATAAAACACACTTTCAGTGCATTTGTCTTCCTCACTTCCATCTGTCTAAACCTGAGAAGATACACAAATGTGCCAGTGCTTTTTGTTCAAAGCTGTGAATTAGATCAGGCAGGGAAGACTCACCAGCTTGAAGCTGATAAGGCCTATTGTATTCTGCAGTAACACAAATCCCCTTTGAATTAAACACTTAAAAGAATATTAGTTTATCATAATGAAGCATATAATTCATCCTCATAATCAAGACCAAAAAGCCAAACCAGTTTAAGTAACTGACACTGAACAACTGACATTTTTGTCCTACTGTTCCACTGAAAACCATGCTTTTCATTTTCAAAGCTATTCCAGAAGATGCTCTATTTGTCACCTCCAATGTTTGCATAAAATGAGTTCCAGCTCAGAAAAAACACCCCAGACAAAACCTGCCCAAACAAAGAGCTACATCTTATATGTGATGAAATTTTGAAAAAGACACACAAACAGAACGGGAACTTGTCTCCATGGGACCCTGAGGAACTTTATGGCAAAATGACCCTCCCCCTGACACCTTCACTAAATGACCCTGCTGAACTACATCTGCCCAGCCAGAAACGGGCAGGATGAGGAGAATTCAAGTAACATGCTCTTCTTCAAAAGGAAAATTAGTTCTCTCAGAGCACCGCTGATCCTGCAGTGTAAACAAAAGCAGCACTTGTATTAGTCACCAAGGCAAAGAAGCAAATCTCTGGAACCATGAAGAGCTGGACAGCAAATTTAACAATGACGTTTTTTGGATCAAAGGAGTTACAAAGCACAGCCTAAACACAGATGCCTCCTTTGGTCAGGAACTGATCTGCATTCTGGAAGATACGTATGTGAACGGTTTTTTGAATGCCAGCGAGTACGATGACAACCATGTAATTCTCAACCCTTTGCCACACCATTTGACATTTACCTAGAACTCCCACAGAAGCTACACATATATAGCCTACACATACAGCGTGCACAATGGACTTCATTGAGTACCCCAGATGTTGGTGTTCCCACTGAAACCATGTTTTTTTAATTTATTTGACTTTTGTTCAAGGTTGACTACAATTCATGCCAACAATAGGTTCACACCAGGCTTAATTGACACACATAGAACAAAAATACACAAAACTCGGCTATTAAGATGAACACTTCAGCTGCAAAAGTTGTATTTCACAATGTCAGCAGAGATACGCCTCTTTTCTGAATAAATTAATGAAAAATTATTAAACTCGAGAGCCATAGTAAAGCAAATTTTATGTCATTATTGGTTGTCACCTGTTTAAATTGGTTTGTAGCTCATAAAAGTTTTTTCAGATTCAATCTGCAACAAATGAAAATAACCACTGTGTATTTACTTCTCATCAGTAATGAGCCTGGAATTTATCACTATAAAGGAATCCTAGCAGAAATGACCTTATTTTTAAAGCTACTTTGCAAAATTGGAGTCCAACACAAAGCCTCAATTACTTAATTCAGGGAAGTGAAACACAACTCCGCCTATACAGCTGACATACCAGAACAAAATCAGTATTGCAAGGTTTTTAATGTGGGGTAACAAATTTTTTTCTGCTACTGAAAACTGCAAGAGTGAGAATTTCTCAAGACAATTTCTATTTAAGTCTGTATAGTGACTTCCAGCAGCCTTTAAATTCAGACAGCCATTCATCATAATAGACACTCTACAGTAACTTCAAGAATTTCTACACTATTTTAAAATATCCCTTATAATTCACCCTAGATGTTTTCACTCTAAGGAATTTTCACTACAAAAGAAGGATGAAAATAGTTTTGATAACTTAAGGAACATAATTAAATATGACAGTTAACATGACAAGTACAAGCCAGTCCTGGTCTAACACGTACAGTCATATGTCACTGCAAAAAATGATTCTTCAGTTTTCAATACAACCACATCAGTGGAACATTCTTGTAACATGAGACCACTCAATTTTACTTCAACAGAGAACAATTTTTCATTCCTTTTAAAAAGGTTCAAAATGGAAATTCAGTCTATTAAAATCCTAGTATGTATATGAGCCAGGACTTAAAGAACTCAAGTCCACCCAAGGACGTGTCGGGTAGTGCAGATAACCACCTCAAATCTGCTACTTGGTTTATGGCATCAGAATTACAGAACAGAAACACCAAATCCAGTCATGAAGAAAGTTTAAAGGCTACCAAGTATAAAAACTAACTTGCCATTCTACATTCTACCAATGTATTTAGAATAGAACTACAGAAAATAACTTAGGATTAGAAGAGTGAGTACGAAAAGAGAGAAAAGAGGAATTTGCCCACTTACTTCTTATATATGGATCAGCAAAAATATTCTGTGAACATTTGGCTGAATTGCTACTTTGAGTGAATTCTGTGCAAGAAATTATTTCAAATTGATCAGTTAAAGTTTCAATATATGTTTACCAGATGTCAACTATTGTTCTTTCCATAACAAAACCAAACAAAGCCCAACAATAACATGTAGAGACACCAGAAGAATTTTAGGTTATGTGGCAACAGACTGTTCATGCAGAGTAATTATACTAGGAATAGAAATACAGCTGTTGGGTTTGTTTTGTTTTGCTTTTTTCCCCCCACAAGGAATAAGAATGATCAGAAGCCATGAGAAAAATAAAGTCATTAAGCTTAAGCATTTAGAAAGCTAAACCATATCTGAGAGAGTGACAATGATTTACAGAATGTATTAAAAATGCAGAAACATTGCTACTTGGCACATAGAGATTGGTATTTCTCCTAGAGTCAGAGAAATAAAAGTCCTTGAGACTTGTAATTTACATACAAGATACAAATGTTCAGCATCATTCTTTGAAGAATGTTCATTTAAACAGGTTGTTAAAAGCTACAGCTCGAGACGAAGTTGCATTAATGCACTCCGGATTTAATTGACAGATACCTTCTATAGTTTGAAAAAAAATCTTCATTACACGCAAGCATTTTATTTTAATTGTCAAGTATGTGAGCAAATTTCAAGTTTGCTTTGTGTGCTGGTCTAAGTTTTTCCATAGTAGCTGGTGTGGGTGAGTGGTTTGGATTTGTGCTACAAATGGCAATGGTAATTTGGGATGATTTGGTCATTGCTGAGCAGTGATTACACAGAGCCAAGGCCTTTCTGCTCCACATCCCCCAGCCAGGGCAATCTGGGGGCACAAAAAGCTTGGAGGGGACAGAGCTAGGACAGCTGACCTCAGCTGATCCAAGGGATTTTGCATTCCATATGGCATCGTGATCAGCATGTGAAGCTGGGGGAAGGAGAAGAAAGGAGGGGGGACACACATCCAGAGAGACAGCATTTGTCTTCCCAAGTCACCATTCCATGGAATGGGTCCTGGCCATGGCTGAGCACCTTCCTGCCCACAGGAACTGCTGAACGAATCCCTTGTTTGGCTTTGCTTTCCTTACTAAAGTGTCTTCGTCTCAACCCACAAGTTTTCTCGCTTCTACTCTCCCAGTTGTCTTCCCCATCACAGAGTGAGGGGAGAGAGCTGCGGGGCTGAGTTCCCAGCGGGGGTTCAATCACAACACTCTGAAAACAAGGCACACACAACTGACATTTTCATATGGCACCTGGCAATACTGTAAACCAACACCACAGCCGACACAAAGCCAAGATTGAGGGTTGCAAGAACAGCTCTAGATGCACTTTTGCAAAACAATTTATAAATCCTGTATTTCAGTTTTGCCAGTACAGATGTAAACGGTCTCTTCAGGTAAGCCTAAGATCTTAGGAGATATACAACCACCTTATTGAAAAACAGTTTTCTTATCCAGAAATAATTTCTTATTTCAACAGTCTTGAGTCACATTGTACTTTCCCCAACTCCCAGAACAAGGATTTGGAGCACTGTTGTTTTTTTTTTTGTTTAAGTACAAAACTTAAAACTCTGCCACTGGTAAAATGTATCAGCCACCACATGGTTGCACACCATGGCTCACAGCAAGGCAGCCACAGTGGCACAACAGCAGCAGCTCAGGAACTGTTATCCAAAGCTGTCAGGAGACTGCCACAGTGCCTCCAAAGAGGAAATCTGGAGGCTGACAGGGATCAGTGCAGAAGCTCTATGAAAAATGAGGTATCACACCTTTCAGTTCTATTAACAGCAAGTTTATGCTCCAACTTGCAAGTGAAGATAAAAATTAAACAAGTTACTTGATAAAGCTGAATAACAACCATTATTCAAGCAGATACCCCTGTTGAAAATGTTGCAAAAACTTTCTCCACTGCATCTATTTTACAAGACAAACAAAAAGCTGGGCGGTTTATAGAAAGTCACAGGACAAGGATAAATCTGCTTACATCCACAGGGGTTCTATGAATTCTGCAAAGAATGAACAGTCACACTGCACTCAATCTCTAATCCAAGTTATTTTTTTCAATTTTTCTATTTCTTCCTAAGGCAACTTCAGCCATCTTATCTTTGCAAGTATTTGATGCACACCATCATCATATTCAGTTAGAAACAGGATGGCATGCATAGATCCTATCCTCCAGCTGATTGCCATTTAAAACACTGTTTATCATTGAATAAGTTGAAACAGCAGCAAGTTTTGTTGTTGCTTTTGTCCAAATAAATTGTTCACGCCTATATGAAATACTAGTTTAGATATAGCATTTTGATCACAAACCTGACCTTATTTTACTAAAAAGTATTCATCTTTATTGCAGAAAACAACTATTAGGAGGGGAGATTAAAAAAACCCAAACCTATCAGAAGTTAAATCTTTACCGTGCAAGTGCTTTGGTTCAAATGAGAATTCAGATGAAAATTGTGAGGGGATTTAATTAGTGAGCAGTTTAGCAAAATTCCACAGAAGAAAAAATCAGTATTTTAATACCCCCCAAAAAAGTAAACTGTACTTGAACAATACTGCAACTGTCATTCCATTTGCTTAACAAAGTAAAATGGCAAAAGCGGCTGAGTTCTTCCCCGAGTACACCTACACAATAAATAAGTTAAAGAAGGTTAACAACAAAACCATAAAAAATACGAATAGCGAGTTAGGAGTACAATACATAATCTATGCTAAACTGTGCAGTGTTTTACTTTTCATACAAATCCCTGAACAGTAATACCATCCTATGGGTTAAAGCCCTGCCTGAAAAATTCTCACAGCAGAAGCTGTAAATCACTTGTGACAATGCCGTTCACAAGCAACATCACTTCAGGAATAATCCATACACCACACAGGCTTCATGCTAAAATACCAGTCTCTTATGAAAAGCTTCATAATCCACAAATTGCTGGCTCTTGTAGACAACTACAGTGAATTTTCCATTATAAATGAAAGACCAAGCTTTGAATTCCTACTAAATTGCCTGTTTACATTTGTCTATAACACTATTAAGCAACACAGAACTTGCAGGCACTGTACACCAAGAGTTTAGACATTATCTCCACTTCTAAACCAAAACTGCTATGAACGACAGTGCTCAGTCACTGTAGCGCTCCATGAAAGGCTCAAGGCAAAAACAAGCAATATTTTTCCTTGTGCCCTCTGGTGACAGACAGCATGAGTTAAACGCATCAATTTATTGATTGCTTTGTTTTAAATTAAAATCTGATTGTTCATATAACATCATGAAGTTTTTGGGGGTTTTTTTGGAAGCAGCTGATTTTTAAAACAAGCCTACAAGTTTCATTTCCATAGCACCTGTCTTCATCAATACTACAGAAACTACTCCATAAAATGTTTTACAAATGTTATGTACAAACACAAACAACATTCTCAGTAGTCAGTTATCAGTTCTAGAAAGGAACTACTTCTCAGATTGTCCAGCATGTTGCTATTGCAAGAGCTGCAGAACACAGAATTTCCCATTCCTTATGTTTCTCAGATGGAGACTAAACAGGGAGTACTATGGAATGGAAAGAGTTCACAGAAATTCACGTATTTTACATATTTCATTCCTATTTGAGGGAAGGTCTTCAAACCCTGAGTACCCAATAACCAAAGTTAATTAACACTCTTCTGGAGAAACCACTAGGAGTGTTTAAGGACACAAAGCTGGCCTGAACCTCCCCAGAATATCATCCAAGATATGCCTAAACATCAAAATTTACAAGACTCTATGAAACACTTTTGATCTGTTAAAAGGTGACAGACTTGCTTTACCTCACTCTGAACTAGTAAAGGCTGCCTCACCTCCCACAAATTTGACCTGCTCTGCTCTCAGCTGCGCCCTTTTTAAGATAAATGTCAAGAGGAGTACTCAAGTCCACCCAAGATTTTCCTCTCTTCAACAGATCTGCTTGACAATCTCAGGACTCATCTACAGTTCATCAAGAAGCTGAGAAGAATCAAGGCTCCTCAACCCACTGCTCACCATTTAAGATCCAGCCCACTACAGTAAGTGCCCCAAGTGTGCCATAACCTTTGTCTGTATAGAATTATGAAGAAACACAGCCGTTCTCTGGCCATCAAGGTCTACACTCAGTATGTTGGAACCACTGTACAAAACCAAAAAAGTAAGTTGTATGAAACGCAGCCAAAACAAATCACTTCTCAAAGAATTTCCGAATATACTCGGCAGACTGAAGCAGTTTTCATTCTCCTACTTAAGTGGAGTTTCCTTCTCACTGTGCTCAGGAGGAACTTCACAGCAAAATGGGACACATACCGTACCCTCAAGTCTGCTGAGAAGCAAATTGGAAACACACTTTGAAAACAAAAGTAAAGAGCTGTACATGGAGACACTGAAGGGCAGAAGGCATACTACCGAAAAGCATGTTTGTAATTAAGTTCATAAATTGATTTTCTAGAAATTAGCCAGTAGGCAAACTTTCTGGAGGGTAAAGCCTGCAGCACTGGTTTTTGAGCATTTCTTGGTCTCTCACTAGAGAAACAGCAGATGTTAATAGTAATCACGAGGTAGTGTTTTCAAAACATATTTGCAAATATTATTTTAATCATACGTTGGATAAAGGCAACGACAGTTCAGTAGATAGACAAAACAGTTTTGATTCCAAACCTACATGCTAAAGGCACACTTGGGAGTTGCCTTGATAACGCCAAAAACCAAAATGCAAAGCTCCCCATCTAACTAGACACGGAATAGAAACAACTGAGTGGTGCCATAGAATAGACGTTTCCTACACTTTTTACCTAAAAATTTACATAACATATTAAAGCACGAATTTCAGGTATATGCACATAACCCATCCCCCATTAAAGGCTACAGAACATGTAATCGCTGAAAAGAGAACACTGTTCATTTATTTGTCGGTCTATTTTCAGGCTACAAATACCTATCTCTAATTTTTACCAGTACTAACTATATTTAGTTCCCATTAAGAACATGACATAGCACATGAGTCAGTTTCTGACAAGGAAAGCACAAGAGCATAGCACCACAGTCTTTACGCACTCCTTCTTAAACTAGACCCTAAGAAATGAATCACGGGCACCCAGAGCTGCCTGGGAATGTGTGAATTGTGGAACACGCTGACACCGAACTGTGCGAACGGCACAAGTCAGCCGAGCATCAGCCTCCAACACTGATCCGCAAGCTCCTGCGGGACCGCGGATGCCGCTCGGTACCCGACGGCACAGCGGGATGGGGATGCAGTTCAAACCCTGATAAGGACGGCAAATCGGGAAAACACGCGCAGTCCCGGAGGGAGGGAGGAAGGAGGAGAGCTGATCAGGCTGAGTGAGCTAAAGAAATGCCTCCTGCCCAGAGGCAGGGACCGGGGACCCTCGGCTCAGCCCACCCTGCCGGCACCGCTGCAGGAGAGTCCGGGGAGGCAGAGAGCCAGCGGCGGCCCCCGCGATCCGGCGGGGTTTGGGGCCCGCTGCCCGGGAGCCCTCGGCCCCCGCCCGCTCACACGGCGAGGGGCAGGAAGGGCCATTCCGGCGAGGCTGCCCCCGGGAAGGGAAGCACCGGGAGCGCCGGCGGGGGCGGGCGGGCGCCCACCCGGGCACTGCCAGCCGCGCTTACCTGCAGCACCAGCGGCTCGGGGTTGAAGGCGAGGGTGATGAGCAGCTGCATGCGCTCCGAGTCCTTTAGGTTGCGCAGCAGGAAGCTGCCCGAGTCCTTGGTCTCGGCGTAGCGGCGCACCAGGCGGTCGAGCAGGCGCTGCGAGGGGCAGTGCACCAGGTCGGACCAGCCCTCCACGGCGCCGGGGGTGAGCAGCCGCACGTCGCCGTTCAGGCTGGCGAACTCGGTGGCGGGCAGCGCCTGCAGTAGGTCGCAGCGGCCCCTGCCGGTGGCGCGGCGGCAGATCTTGGTGTCGATGTCGGCGAGCTCCTGTGCCGAGCCCAGGCGCTTCAGCACGACGCGGCGGGAGCCCTCGCGGGGCTCCCCGTACCGCGCGAAGTACACGTTCTTCACGTTGAAGAAGTCCAGCAGGCGCAGGCGGCCCCAGCTCTCCAGCCGCAGCTGCCCGTTGAGGAACTTGCGGCACCAGCTGGTGCCCCAGCAGGCCGGGCACTTATTGAGCTGCAGGAAGCGCCGCTCCGACAGCTCGTTGCGCTGCAGCGAGGCCAGCAGCGAGTGCGTGTTCAGCACCAGCGCCGCCGCCAGGCTGCCCAGCACCGCCAGCTTCACGTAGCGGTACAGCCGCCCCAACTTCAGCGACACCAGCCGCAGCATCGTCCCGGGCCGCGCCGGGCCCCCCGCCCTCCGCCGAGCTCGCTGCCCGCCCCGGCCGCACCGCGGCTCCGGCTCCAATAAACTCCCCGCCTCGCCGCCCGCCCGATAAAAGGCGGCCAAGTTACTGAGGGGCCGGCGGGGAGGGGGAGGGCAGGGGAGGGGGGGCGGTGCCTGCAGCGCGCGGGCCCGGGCGGACCCGCCCCCGGGGAGGGGCTCGAGCTCCGCCACCGCCGCCGCTCCCGCCACCGCCGAGCCCCCCCCGCCCCGGGGGGCTCCTCCCCCGCCCGCCGCCGGACACGCCCCCCGGGGGCGGGGCCTAGCGCGAGCGCCGCCGGCCGCCAGCGGTTGGCTGAGCGTGACGCGGCGCAGTCGCGTGCGGCCCCGCCCCCTCTACGCCCCATCTCGGAGCCGGGGGCGGGGCCTCCACGCGCGCGGGGGGCGGGGCGCAGCGCCCTTCCCGCCCCCTCGGCCCCCGGCCCCGCCGGACTCTCGGGCAGCCGTGGGAGGGGGCGCGGGGCTGGCGCCCGCTGCCGCCATGTTGCGTGTGTCCGTGTCTGTCCGCCGAGTCCGCGCCCGCCCCGCCTGGGCCCGCAGCGCTCCCCCGGTGCCCGCGGAAACCTCCCTGCCCGAGGCCGGCCCGGGACGGCCGTGCTGCCCCAGCAGTGTCTGCCGTCCCCCTGCCCGCCCCTCGCCCGCGCCTCCCGCTCTCACAGATCCCGCCGCCTCCCAGCTTGGCTTGCTGGTGCCGCGGGATAGGTTCTTTCTTTCCCAGTGCTGGCAAGGGGCAGTTCGTGTGTCTCGTTTCATCTGGTCCTCTACATCTGATCCTCTAAAATGCACTCGCCCTATCCCCACTCCGGGGAGAAGAACCGTCCAGTCACCGTGCTGAGAAATGTACCGTGCTCTGAGGCTGCATCCACAACGTCCCTGGGAGTGGTGTCACCGGCACCGCCTCAGGCTAGCAACCATTCTATAAAACTAACACACAACAGAGTAAAAGAGATTAAGAAAAAGGGTGAAAGTCTTAATCTCGTTTGACACTGTGCTCTCACAAATTAAAGACAGCCTTCATATTGTGAGAAGTAGCTCCCTTTATTACCTGTTCTGTCCCAAAAGTACAGTAGGTGTATAATCGTTGGGAAAGAAGCGTAGCAGACTGCATAATTTCCAGTTATTTTATATGCACTATACAAAAATTTAGGTGCTTAGTATCTAGAATGTTTGACATAAATTTGTCTTTTTATACTGGCATGTAATGATATCCCTATGTAGTGTGTTTTGACATTTCCGTGTCTAGTCTAAAGTATTTCTCATACTGAGATTTGTCACTGACCGTATCTGTTTCAATATGCCTTGTTAAATGCTGCTGGTAGGGTCAAAACATTCCATCAGCAAATTCAGGTCTACTAACCAGTGGGTTTATTACAAAATAAGTATATACATAAATATATATCATCTCCCTTAATTCAAGTCTTCATTAGGGGATGCACTGCTTGATGCCATATTTCAAAAAATCATAATTGATCCTGAAAGAGGAACTGATTTTTTTCTTGCATGGAAACTCCAAACTCACTAGCTAAACATGTTTGGTCTTTACATGTTGGTAGTGGCTTTTTTGATCTAACAATATCTAGTCTGTATGTTATTAAATCAGTAACAAATCCAAATATAAACAAATATACCGAATTAATGTTTATTTTCGCATTGCTTTTTTCTCAAGCTTTCTCATTTGCTCATTTATAGGGAAACAGCTTGATCCTTCTGAACACGAACAGAATATTTTAATCTTTACTAGATGAAAACATTTTAAAGTACAAAGAATCATTAAAATAGTTTAATACGCTCTTTCAACAACAGTGTGTTCTTAAAGCATTTGACATTGCAAATTCATAAACAAATAAATCTGCTGTTTCTAAAGAGATCAGAAAACTTGTTCTGTAGCTATTTCTGGTTTCACTGGCATTCACTGGAGACCGTGGGGGTTGTTTGTGAGGGATAAGGGAAGGTGAAGGCTGCCTTTCCACACAATGCGTCTTTACTTGGTTTCACAGATATACAAATTTTGGGTGAAGGAAAAATGGAGACTGAAGGGAAAATGCAACCATTTGGAAGACTAAAATGTGAGGAAAAAAAAGGTTGAGGGAGAGCTGGAAAGAAAAAGCAAAGAAGGGGGACCGAGTAAAAGTGGTTAATTCTGAAAAAGTGACAAACACATCTTGTAGTTTTAAAAAGCCTGATTTGTGAATGATCCATTTCAAAGTGCAGGGGAATGCAAAATAAACTAGATAATGCATTATAATGCATGCATTTCCTGTCTTTCTAGAGTTGCCACCCTCTGACTAGCCTTCAAAGTCAACTGCAGCAGTTTTCCTGTGAAGACTTCATTATATATGACAGTGTAATTCATCAAAGCTTGCAGTGACTGGGATGCAAACACAGGCCAGCAGTGAAGTGCCAGTGCACAACCTTGTCTGATGTGCAGCAGGTTCTCACAAAGGGCTGGGCTGCAGCACAGCAACAGGGTCTCAGTTTGCTGTGTTATATGAAGGGCCATTCCAACAATTACCTAATATTGCTGCCTCCATCCGGGGATTTTTCCACATTTCCCGTAACAATGGTGTGTTGGAGTTAGGCACAGGCCTTTTATACACGCGGACATGATATATTCCCACTGTTTTCAGAGACATCGAGAGGCCTCATGGCGATCACAGGCTCTACAGCTGCAGAGACATCCTACACGACGTTAAATTATCTAGAATATTGATTTGAAAGAAGACTTGAATAGATCCAGGCCTCCACAATGAGAAAGCAAAGAACTGCTCAGAATTTAAACAGTTTAGAAAGAAAAGATAATCCAGCAGCTCTGCTGAAAGGTCTGATTACAGACTCTCCCTTACTAGGGCACTTCACTCTGAGTTCTTATTTCAAACTACAGAATAAGCAGCTGTTCAAAATGGCAGCTATTTCAAAATCCTTGCAGATACTGCAAAAGAGTTTGGAGTATCTTTTTTTCTTAATTGTCTAGACACTCATTCCCACACTCAATCACCAAATCACCTTGCCCCTTTCAAACTAAGGATCTTTGTCCCTTTAGCCAGGCAGGTCTGAAAGATGTGCTGGGAAGAACAATCCTAAGCTCTGCACCTTTCTAACCCAGAGTTTACAGATTTATGTTCACATGCATCAGATTGACTGCACACACATAGTTCAGAAGCCTGTGTCCCAGCAAGGGCTGCAGTGGGCGTGCCTGAGATTTCTGAGTATTTTCCCCTTTTATGTTTGGGGGATAGCTACAGGCTGGGACAAACATTCAATATCCTCAGACATCTTGCAGATTTGATCCTTGAGCAGAAACTAGAATATATCTGAAGGAATCTGGCTATATGGCTGGACTGTGTAAAGGGTCTACCCAACCAACCATCCATCACACTCAGAGGGACACTGTTTGCAGTTCTCTGAGGATGTGAATCACAACTTCTGCTCTGTGCTTTATCTTCTGCAAATGGAAAATCTAATTTGTTATGTTGTGTCACTTACTGATGGCAAAATGAAATTAGTATTGTGTTTCTGGAAAAATAACACATAAAGGTGGGTTAGGTGAGTCTGTTAATCTTACTAGTGGAAGGGAGTGCCTTTCTTTAACCAATAAAAATTGCAGTAAATTGGAGTTTTGATTGTCTGTGCATAAAACTAATTCTTGCTTAGAGTGCAAGCAAAAATGAAAAAAAAGCAACAAGATGATAATTTTCTTAAATAATCATAAAAATTTTGTGCTGAATTTTATGCACATAACATACTGTATTTGTTGCAGTGTAACAGAAATACTGTCTCTCTAGAATTTTTGACTTCAGTAATCTGGCATTATACTCAATTTCTTCTTCCTTTTAATTGCTGCCTATTACAGCCTTTGAGCAGCTGAACAACATTACAGATTATTTTGCTGAATCAACATCCTAGCAAATGTGCTTTATCATCACGAATCGGACAGTGCCTGGTTATTGCACTGAAACTAAATATCAAAAGCTGCAAAGGCATTTTCAAGTTCTCTTTTCTCTTTCCTCTCATCTTCAAGTACAGATTAGGGATGGTCTTCATCCTTTAAAGTCAACATCTATTTTTATCCTGATTTCCAGCAGTATGTTCTTCATATTGGTGTAAGAACAGGGTGACAGAGTGTCCTTGTGTGAAGTCTAATTATTTTGTTTCTGATGGAAATTTTGAGATTCTCAATGAAATAATTTGTTTTCATCATCAAACTTTACACAGTAGTTTTACCATAAACACATAATATCTTCACTTTCAGTGAAGAATTTTGCTGCTTTTATGTGTAACTTTTTTTGTTCAACTAGCTCTACATGTATTATATAGCATCTGACATCTGTTTATTTAGACGTTTATTTATCATTGCTTAACAGGGATTTTCAGGTTTGTCTGCTAGGAGGGTTTAGGTTGGATTATTTCTTTTTTCTGCATACCACTCTATGATCAGACTGTTTTATATTTCACTTATCAGAATTTTCATGGCATGGAAATTGTGAGCTGGTGAACTTTATTCTTCTTTTTGTATTATTTTGTATGAGTGTGAACCTGGTAAAACTGCAGCAAATTTAATATGTCATTGTTTGGATATTGGCTTGGACTTCTGTGAAGTTGTCCTGTATCTGAAGTAATTGATTCAAATAACAATTTATTTCATCATGTTCTTGCAGTGGAGACTGTCCATCTGATAATGAAGTTATTTTATTGTAAACATCTAAAATCCAAAATACAGGAAACCACATGAATGCTGTCAGCAACTTTGCATTCTTGTTTACTAAAGGCACTGTTATTATAAATGAATTTGAAAATGTCTATGGGAATGCATTGCTATGGTAACTGGGATCCACAACAGCAGCTGTTTGCTCTTCATTGCTGTTGCATATATACATTAAAGCTGACAATGCCTCTTCATTCAATTTTAACGTGTAGCCTGAAAAAAAGACATCAGCATTTCAAAAGCTACACATCTGATGTCAAATGCAGCCAATCTGAGTCAGGTTTATTTAGGTTTTTTTTTTGTTTCAGTCGTAGAGTTGTTGAAAAATAGATAGAACCTTAGCTCTAACATGATTTTGTGCCATGAGAACTTACTCTTCCATACTGTTTTTTCAAATTCAAAACATCAGGAGATTTGCCAGTAATTCAGTTTCAGAAAATGCCTTTGCTATCCATACTTACTGATTGTTATAGCAATTACAGTCCATAGTTAAGAAGCTTTTGTCCCCTGGCAGGATTTCTGGGAGGAATCTATAACTGGGGCTTCTGTTCCATTTATTAATGTCTTATACTCTAAGAACTAAAATCCAGTCAGTTGTCCTCCAGCTCTGTGCTGTTATTCTGTTTTTCATCTCAGAGAGGTCTTTAGATGTAAGCTATGCCATTGTGCTGTGCCATTGAGACACTTCCTAAACACAGTGTCTTTTGGTCCAGTGGGCAGAGGAAATATGAAATGTGTTCCTTGTGTCAGTAGGAGTGAAATAATCATATTCATCTTCTTAAAAATCTTGT
The DNA here is from genome assembly GCA_008694505.1 of Cyanoderma ruficeps. Classification (NCBI taxonomy): domain Eukaryota; kingdom Metazoa; phylum Chordata; class Aves; order Passeriformes; family Timaliidae; genus Cyanoderma; species Cyanoderma ruficeps. The sequence goes on along the minus strand of VZDJ01000028.1, from coordinate 4,587,372 downwards.
CAGAGAAGTATTTTATGTTATCCCTTCCTTAAAGATGAGGAAAATATAACACAGAGAGATTACAAGTCAGATTTAAATCTCTAGTATTAGTTGTAGAAGTAGAGTATTGTGTGGCATAGAAAAGGGTTGAAAGAATTAAAATCTGAGTTTATATTTGTTGTGCTGGTCCTGTTAAAGAAAAAAACATAAACTAGGACTGGAAAGGATTCAAAGAGCTGAAGGTTGACCAAAAATACAACTTCCTCTCTAGGAGCCATGAAGTAAACTAGAACTGTTGGGTTTGAGAAAAAGATATCGTGGAAGGAAATGATAAGTACAAGATGGTGAGTGTGATGGAAAGGCTGGGTATGCCTCAGAAGTTCTTCAGCTTTTCTACCAGCAGGACTACAAGAACCAATTAACCCTGCCCCCTCAAATTAAGCTCGTAGGATCCTGTTTTCAGAGCAATGAGTGCTGCACTGGGTGACAGAGCTGTGGAACTCCAGGCCAAAAGGCACTGCAGGTGGCCAGAGTTTCTGTTGGTTCTAAGGAATAATGGAAAGCTCACAAAAAAGCACACTTGGGCTAACATGGAAACTGACTTTGGAAGTCCCTGAGCTGAAAAGGATTGCTCAGGTGCAAAGAGTCTGCAGAAGCATTGGGCAACAGTACATGCCCTATTCCTGCTGCTTCCTAGACATCCATTTCCTGGATACACTTGATGACAGCCTACTGGTCTACAGGGATGTTTGCTTTGGCCCACTAGCCTGTGGGACAAACAGCAAACAGCATCGCCTTTCAAAGTATAAAACAAGTCTAAGATACTTAGTTTTACTATATTTGGGTTTCACACATGAAACAAATGCAAATATTTGAACACTGTCGGAGGATCAACTGTTTGACAGTAGGTCCATTATTATTCTGTTTATAAAACATCGCATCTTCAAATGCTTCAACTTCAGTGTAAACTGAAGGGCTAAAACACTTGCTTTCATGTCCATTTCTTGATACATTTTTTAAAACCTAATTGAAAGTGCTGCCACTGGGGTGAATCTTCTAAGGGATGTAGAAGTTCTCTTAACTGCATTTTGATAACTTCCAGGAGCAGGGTACATAATGTGAAATCACGGAGCTCATTAAAATTAAGTCCTACTGGAAGAAACAAAGAAACAGTTGGTGCCTGTGAAAGTACTTACAGTCATGGAACACAGAACTGGGCTTAGAGATAGCTGCCACAAAGGACACTACTTTTTTTAATAGCTGAGGTTTTTTCTATTCCTTTGTCACTATCACTTAAGGTACACTCATACCACCCCTGCAGCACACACACCACGCCCCTGCCAGCAAAATCTTGCCACATGAACCCAGTATACAAATTGTTGAGAAAATTAAATATTTTAGTATGCTTATACTTGCCAAACAATCTTAAAGGATCACCTACTAGATAAATAATTACCTAAAAGAGAAATTAAACAAATTTTACTGTGGTACGAAGTATGTGCTAGAGCCATTTATGACAGCTAATGGGAATAATAGTAATGAGAAATATAAAACTAAATTTTAAACTACGATAATAGGAGGTAAGTTTTTGTAAGGAGGGTTAAATACAAAGAATGAAAACAGAACATACTACATGGTGATAAATATGTTTAAAAATTAAGTTTTGATGTAGAAAAGACAGAACACAGGTAGGAGTTGGTAGATAAATTCAGGCTTTAGCATAGGGCTGCCAACATAACTGTGTCTTTAAGAAGAGCTTCTGAAAACACTGCATAATATTGTAAATAATTATAGTCAAGGGACTGCACCATTTTAAGAATATTTGCTTAGAAAGGGAAGATCTGAAATTAGCTTCTAATTAGAAAATGTTGCAGTCAAGATCAGATTTCCAAAGTAAAGGATTAAACTGTGAAAGTGTTACCAAGATCCACTAATGGCCTACATGCCCCTCCTTAACTAAGGCTGCTCCTTTTTTTCCTGTGAGGACTCTTCCCCAGTTGTTTTCTCCTGTGTAGGTCATAACTGGAATCACAGATGTCTCAGCTGTCAGCACTGCTGCAGTGTTCTGGAGGCACCAGTCCTAATTCCTTACAGGTTCAAATGTCACTGATAAACGAACCACTCATTTTAAACACAATTATATCTGATAAGCGAGAGCATCGAGGAGGTATGTGTTAAAGCAACAAACAGCAGAGGGCTTTTGAAAAGGCACGGAAGACAGAGTCACTGAAAACAGCACTACTAAAGGGAATGAAGGTATTTCTGTTTTAATGCTGAGTGTTGGATAAAGCTTGAATTTCTATGGAATGGAGAAAATCCACAAAAGATGAAATGAGGCTTTTGCATCTTACATCTTTCAGTAGTAGATAAAACCAAACTAGTTTTGTTACTCTTATGAAAGAGAACACATAGAGAAACAGCCTAGAGAATAATAAACTACACCAGGATACGTAGCTTTTAAAAAATTGTAAGGGCCATGCTTTCAAATAAAAGTCTGACACATAAGAAATTAGCACACCACTTCCCAAAAAATACAATTCAAAAAGAATGTAATTTTTTTTCTTAACTGTTAAAAATGTTACTTAGTGCAGAATCAGCACTATTACTATATAGGAGCTATGAAAAGTTCCACATTGTCTCATGAGATGGATTAGTTTAGTCTAGGAAAAAATCTTTCCAAAGTGCTTGTCCAATAAAAGAGAAATTTATCTCCAGCAAGGAAAAAATTATCTAGAACAATTTTGCCTTGACTTATGCAGTCAGGTTTTTCCTTCTTCTTAGTCAAGCAACCACTGAGTATTCTTAAAAATTCAATAAAACAGCCAAGGTGTATTGGAAGCAGAATTTTCTTTCAGTGTTGCAGGCTGGTTTACAAGTTTGGAAAATAAATTTCTGCTGAGAGGTTGGATCCACTGGTCAGTCAGCACCTGCTGCAGGCAGTGCCTGTTGGTTCAGAGCTGACACCAGCTCTCACCACGGAGGCACAGTTCATTCCCATCTACCTGCAGAGTCCCACAGAGCCATTCCACTGCTGTCCCAAGGGCTCATAATAAGTTGATAACAAGCCTAGAAGGGTTGGGTTCTCATGGATAACACTGGGCGTGCATTCATCAGTGAAATGGACTACATGAGCTTCTGACTTTCTCTGCTTTCTAAATTAATCGATGATTCTGTGACTTTTCCAATTCACACTTGCAGAATAAACTGTTGGTCAGTTAAGCAATGGATTTAGCTTACTCAAGAGGTAGCTTTCTTAAATTTAATTGTATGCCATATGGAAGGCACCAAACTGTCTGATTTAGTGTCCTTTCTGGTCTAGGAAACTATGAAGCTTGTGAAAACCCAACTTCGTATGTTACAATAGTAGATATACCGGAAGGAGAAAAATGTGTTTGATATATGTAGTCATCTGCTTCACACTCTACTGAGGCTTTGCTGAGAAATAAATAACAAATTGCTGTCAAGTGGTGTAACTTGAAAGCCAGTTCTAGCTAGTTTTTGCTTCAGCCAACAGTTTCACATATGGAAAAACATATAGTGCTTACCCAGCTTTGCAGATGGACACGGTAACAAGGCCTACATGTTTTCAGACCTCATAGTAAGGATGACTAGAATAAAGAGATCATGGTTACTCATGCCTCAGGCTTTCCTGAAAGGTGGTTATGTCCACACAAGTGGGTTTAGGTAGATCACAGCCACAGCAAATTCAGCTCAAAGGTTGTTACCTACTGGCTACTCTGTTACATCATAAAGTGCTTTGGGTCTTCAGACTGAAGTGGTTAATCCAGGGAAGTTGCAGATGAATTACAAAGCAGTCTGATTTTGTGTCTGAAGTTTGATTTCAAGATCAGAATATGAAATTATGCAATTTCTAGCATGCACTCATGAAAATGAATAGAGCTGTACTTTGTAATTTGCAGTCCAAAGAAACTTACTTTCAGGGATCTGAGGTCATAGGATTGAGCAGCAGTATTAAAGAGTGCTATTTTATTAAAATGGCATGTCTTTCAAGTTCACAAATCATTCACATTTCAGAGCAAGTTTTGCAGCAGTCCTTATCATACCACCCATACATCTTATATGAGGGAGAGAAGAAGAAAAGGAAACGGCCTCAACAAGGAAAAACATCAAGAGTTTCATCCTCTGATCTGAAAATTCCTACAGAGACAAGGTCAGTTAAATTACATACTTTCTGTACTTTACTCCAGCTGACAATCTGCTGGTTATAATGCAGGAACACAAGGGCTCAAATAGATTTTTCTGCCATGGTGTGCCATCTGGCACAGAGCAGCCTCGCAAATGCTGCTTCCCTGCTCTGCTTCTGCAGATCCAGTCATGGCATAATCGTAAGCCCTGTCAGTTTTCAGCAGCAAAGTCAGCTTAATGAAATCTATCTGTAGGTATCAAAGTCACTCATGCCAGATGCAAATGTTTCATTGCCCAAACTTAAAGATGTAATTATATTTCCATGCAGAAAAAAATCTCCAACATTGGAAGTACATTTGAAAGTGCAGGAGGATTAAAACAAAAAAGGGATTATATCTGGGACTGGTTGGTATATTGGGCTTAACAGAATAATGCATTAGGCAGCAGATGAGTTATTTCACTGCTATGGTGCCAAATTGTGATCTTGTTTTCCTCTGATGCAAGAGGGATGAGGATCTGCTTTTAATAAGTGAAGCAGTAGCACAATGAACCATGGTGCAGTGGCTGCCTGAGTGTTCCCAAGCAGCAGTGTCAGTACCTCTCACTACTGAGGCAACCATGCGTGTCCTTGTAACTTGAATTTCTGAGCACTCGGAATGATGCTCCAATGTGTGGTAGTGCTGGGATGCTGCACAGATGGTGACTGGCATAAAATTACTCTTTCATTTGTGATTCACCTGAGAATCCAACCTTGTGTCTTCAGCAGGGACAGGACAGAAAACCATCTCACTGCAACAGCTATTCTTTTTCAGTTAAATTTTTTAAGTATCTGTCTAAATGCTGCTCTTGCACATGAAAATCTTACTTCCTAGACATTAATGCTACAAGGAAAAAACATTGCGGAGTTTATAGTAAAAGCATCATGTAAGAAGGTATGCTAAACATCGAGGTCTGCTGTTCTGAAAAACTCCTTTTATTACACAATTCCATCCTAGTTTTTCCCCACACTTATTAATATATGGCACTGACTGTGTATGGTGTTTATTTCATATTCCTCAGTACTTTATTCAGTATTCAAGTGAACAGAAGGCACTCCTTCAACCTATTTATGATACAATATTGTTCAGTGGAGTTAATATACATCTCACACTTACAGATACACAAAGAAATTGTGTATGCTCACATTTGACAACCATAATTTTGTACTCCTACAGGCAAGGTTCCAGCTTTCTGTGATTTGCAGTTTTAGAAATGCCATTCTCCCATAGAAACCTCTGTACACTGTGGAAGTAACTTAAAAATAGAAGCTTCTGAATTACACTTCATAGTTAAGTGTTTAGAGAACAAAGACACCTTAGATTACTGCAAGTGGGTCTGAAGCAGAGGGCAATTGGAAGAAGAGTCTTCTGTACAGCTATTGGCAGCATTTCTTCACTAGCATATCCAAATAAAGGGTTGGGCATGGGGCCATCAAAATATGAAGCCCCTCTATAGCTAGATGTGTTACTTTAGAAAAATGTTGAATTACTTGGCAATTCTTCAACTGCAGTTCTGAACATTTGAACTGTAACTACTCAGGAATCCCAAAATCATTTGCAAACAAAAATAAATTATATCTCACAATGAGAAATAAATGATAACTACCCTATGGAAAATATGTGGCAAAGTTAGTAAAGGAATTCAGATGTCTCAGCTCTCTTATATCTGGACTTTAGATGAAGTTGACTTCAATATTTCTGCATTTATTATTAACAATTTTCACCCTGAGTTTGTCCTACCAAAAAGATCAATTTCTGAAACAGAAATGCCATAGCTCCAAAAACAGCCATGCTGGGTTCAAAGAAAAAACAAAATCTCTCAGTTATTGGGAAGTGGCTTCCTGGCACCTCTGTGCTTTTGAGTCAGTTTTTCTCTTGATTTGCAGGATCCGTATTTTGAGTGATGCTGCCTGCTTCCAATTCCATCTCAACACTTATCTCCATATTGAGAGCTCAGAGTTTTTCCTTGATTCTACATATTAGTTGAATTTGCCTGTCTGTCCTGTATGAGTTTTCTTACAAGGCATTTTGACTGTCCCATAGGAAATGGTTTCTGATTCTTCATGAAAGAGAGATGGGACCAATTCCCACTTTCTTAGTTGTCCAATGCCTCAAGAAGAGCAAGAGGGAAAAATAAGTGGTGATTTGTTGTGAAGAGTAGTTTAATTCCAGAAGCCCTTTTACATTTTCCTTCAAGATTTTTTAATCCCTGCCTGGGTTTTGTTGTTCTTTTTTGTTTGGTTGGGGTTTTGTAAGAAAATCCCATCATGTGAAAAGGAGTAGGAGGAAAAAATCCTATTTATAAAGCCACAAGTTTTTACTGTTATTTAAGAATTAAATATCTTTTTCCCCACTAAGTCACACTGTATTGACTTCTATTTGCTTTGCAATGGAAACTCAGAAAGCAACTTTTGCTTACAGATATGAAACAAAATCCATTATTTACAGTACTTTTGAAAATGTTATCTCACTTACTGGAAGATGTTTGGACTATTTAAAGTAATTTTACTGCTTCTTAGGACAAAGAACATACTCTATTTAACCATAGTAAGTGATATTTAAGAAAAATAAAGATGGCCTGAAGTGGCTAAATTCAGATGTAAAAATATCAAATGGGATGTATTTTATAATGAATTCAGGTTGAATGACAGAACTCAAGTAACAAGTAGTAATTGTTTGTTTTCATGGCAATTTCACCTCTATGAACTGCAAAAATATGTGTCTGGTTTAGATTAAGATTGAACAGAAAGAAAAAGCCAAGCTGAAAACAACAATAATTTATAGCTAACCAGATGGCAAATCAAGCTAACTCTAGATTTAGTTCCTGAGCAAAATTTCTGTTTAAATACATTTTTTATCTGGCTAGCTATTGTTATGGTCCCTTCCCATCCACTGCAAATGAGTGACAAATTTGAGGATTATCTCGGGAGGTTCTTGCAATGTCAAAAATTGTAATATTTTCCTTTACAAAATTATAATTTTAATATGAACTCTAAAATTGTTAAGAAAGGACATGAAAATTTGCCAATTTCCATTTGGCATCCAAATATTCCTCTATTTGTCTACCATAACTGCAATTCAGTTTAAAATCACATCTTAGCCTACCTTTTAAATGCTGTATATCTATTAAAATAGTACATGAAAAGTTACGTGATACACTCTCTGTTAAGAAAAGAAATATAGTAAGAGGTATTTCTCAGCACACAATATTTCATTTTGAGGATATGCTGAATGATGTTTTAGTAACTTTAAATAATATATTAAAACATTTTTGCTAACGTTTTTTCCTAAGAAGTCTCGCTCTTATGTGAGATGGGATTTATTAAATTCTATGGAATTGTTTTCTGTGGGAGATTCAGGAGGAGATTTTGAAATCTGAATTTTCATTGGGAAAATGCAACCCATGTATTATCAGAATACCAACATACTGTTTTCTTCTACTCTTTTAACACATGAAAAATACATGTTGTTGTAAAACATTATGATAACCACATTCCAAATGTTGTTAATAATAATATTATATTTTTAAATTCATAATTCCTCCAGATAGAGGAACAACTCCCAAGCCAGATAATGGTATTTTCAGTTTTACTTCTTTTAAAACCCCTAAAATTAAATCAATATGCAAGCTGTGAATGGAACTCAAGGAATTGCTTTCTTTCAGAGGCAAAAAGTGACCATTTGCTCACCCGTGTTGAAATGGATCTTTCAACAAAAGGCCATATTCAAAACCAGAGAAGAGATAAACATAATAGCCAGTGTTTTGCTGGCAGAGTCTTCCAGAGTCACAAAGAGAACCTTTAAGCCTGCACAGGAATGTGGCAAACATGCTTTATGATGTAATATATCCCATTTAACACCCCAGAAGTACCCTGGGTTTTTGGTTTTTTTCATGGGGAATATTGTGAAATATATGAAGAACTACATTCAAAGACTATTTCTCTATACATTTTGAAGGTGCGACGAAGATCTAAGCAACAAGAGGAATGCTCAATCTTTATGACTGTTCTGCCTTCACATCCAGTACAAGGTTGATCAGTAGGTTCCAGTTTCTCCTCTTTTCCAAGACTAGTTCAGTTGATTTCTCTTTGAAGTGACAGAATATGTGGATGCACGGAAGTTCTGGGGTTTGCTGCTACCAGAACAAATAAGGACTGCTGTGAGACATTGCTCTAATAATCCCTTGCTTATGGTTCTTTCTATTTTAGAGAATCTTGTTTCTGGTGTGTGAGGCCCTACCCTGCAGTCTTCTGCACACCTGCAGGGCTGTGCTCAGCAGGTAGAGCTGAGGCAGGTTTAGACTGTCAGACATGGTGGAGAGATCATTCATGGAAGAGTTCTAGCTGTGCTCCAGAGAAGCCCAGTATGTAAATCTAAGTCAAATGCCTTTTTCCTTGCTAGATCTGCTTTATAAGGAACACCTGTTTCTCCTGACCTGCAAAGGAGGCAGAAGACTGGCAAGAGAAAGGACAAGATGGATAAAGAACACTTAACAGCAAATCTGAGAACAAAGCAGGAAAGCCACAAGTGCTGGCTCAGTTTAAATAACTTCCTAGCACTTTCTGTCTGGAATACTCAGCTGATTTATCCTAAAATTGTTTTCTTGTACTTCCAAGGATGTTGAGCAGATATGCTGTTTCTTCCTGCTAAACAGTGACTACCCTGTGAGAGAAAAGAACCTCCACAGCATTCTCAGTGTCCTGGGAGTGCATTGTTTAATCAGTTGAGCATTTATTGGGGAACACTTGTCAGAAAACAAGTGTGATTTGAAGACACACAAATCTAACTTGTTCTAAGCCTTTAGTACCTTGGGATGGTGAGCCCCTGTAGTTCCTTTCCCTACCAGGGCCAGAGAGCTGCTGCAAGATTTAATATGGGGTGTGGATGGAAAGAACAGCCTCAAACAGGGGATAAGTCTCTGTTTGCCCTCTGATAGCCACAAACACAGCCTTGAATTAATTTGTTGCTCATGTCAGATAATGTACTTTTACTAGAAGGGCATAGAAAATAGTATCTGTCTTTCAAATACCAGAACACACTTTGTAAATCATACAAGAATTCAGTAGACATCCAAACAGACTATATCAATAATCTAAAATACATTGTGTATGCATATTAGAAGACAGGAAAAATTTCCTCATATGGCTGAGAAATAGAAAAGATTACACAGAACACAATTCATAAAGCTTTTTCTAGCAAAGCAGAAAATCTCACAAAAATTAATGGTCCCCAAGAATTTTTAGTATTTCAGTCTCCTGTGTCTTCCATAACAGGCTGGTGGAAGATGTTCATGTAAAGCCTAAGAAAGTGAAACTTAAGCAAGAAAAGCAGCAGTTCTAATGTTATTCCATAGCCAAACTGACAGAGGAATGAAAATGCTGGAGTCGCCATAAGATGCTTTGAGTACGATGGAGTTTATGTATGACTTTTGAATTTCATCCCCACATTATAATTTTTTTGTGTCTATAACACAAAACGCTAACATTACCCAATGCAGTACTTTTTTGCTTCCCCTCTCTTACACCTGCAAATTAAATACCCAGAAAAACAAAAAACACAGTGAGACACTGAGCATTGTGGAGCCCAATCTAAGCTTTGGACCCAATCAACTTTGGACGAGATGACCCTTAAAGTCTCTTCAAATCTGAATTATTCTTTCATTCTTATTTTTTGGTGCTAAATTAATCAGAAATTCAAGAAGATAATTGCACAGGATTCACAGTAGATCATTGTTTACAATTCATGAGCCTCTACTCACAGAAAGCCTGGCATTCATGAACAGTAAGAACAACCACTTTGACCAACAGGCTTGTGTCAAAACAAAGGAATGCCTGGATGGTCTTTGGTCAGCAGAGGAAACTGATCACCAGAGGAGAGCAGAATTCATAAGAAAGGACTTTTTGCATGATTCATCTTAAAGAGTCTTCCACAACTTATCTTTGCAGAGCAGAAGAAAGAGAAATAAAAATGACTGCTGCAGCCAAAAAAAACCCCAAAACAACAAAACAAACAAAAAAAAGCCGGGTTTTGAGGAAATTATATGAAGGGAAGGGAGAGATAAGTAAGTCTGGATTCCTTCTCTATCTTGGTTTGGGTACAAAAAAATGCTCCAGAGCAGTAAGTACACCAAAAGCATGGGAGTACACAGAGAGTCCTGATGTTCTGCAGGTATCTGACAGTACCTGGGGAGTGACTCCTGTGGAAATGTATACACAATATATACTGATACAAGGTGTCGCTTGAGATTTTCAGCTCTAATGGCAATGTTTCTCCATTTCTTACTTTTCCCTTAGCACATGAAAAACTACACTCTGTTCATTCTGGCCTAGCTCTTTCTGAAGAGATCAATGGCACTTATTTCAGGTACTTTTCTTTCATCTAGCCATGACTGCTTAAAATGAGCAGATTTTCACACCAAATATGCGTGGCAGAAGTCTGAAAGAGGAAACTTGGGTTTTTAATTTTGCAGCAGCTGCTGAAGTGGGCATGTCAGAGTTGTTATTTTGGGCATGCTGAAAATTAGACATTTTGTAATCTTGCCTGTTACTTAACCCTTATAGACAGGATCAAGGGTAAGAACTGTTCTGACACAAACTCAGCAAAATTCCCCCATACTTCACAGAAACAGTGAAGGAGAAAGGAGAAAGAGGAGAACAATAATGAGTTCCTGAAGAGGCTGCCAGATAAAAGCACAATTGACTACGCCAGTTTTAATATGGGATAATTTTGGTATAACCTAACCAAACAAACATTTGTGGATGGACACACCAAATACAGTGCTTTCCAACCTCAGCTTCTACTTGAATGGGGTTCCTGTGACTTTGAAAGTATCTCCAGGATACCTTAAATAGAACAGAAATAGCTCAAAGACGAAGTTGACTTTAAGACATTCTTCAGAGGTCATTCCCATAGTGTAAAAAAAATATTCAGGGATACTGCCAAGAAATAACATCCTTTGGAAGAACAGCATTATATCTACCTTTTCAGTAAGGATACCTCTTCTGTAAAGTGATGATATCTCCTTGAAAAGGTTTTCTTTCTTTTCTATTTCCACAAAGCAACAAAAGGGAAACATTTCACCTAGAAGAAAAACAAATAGTCTAAGTATTTTAGAGATTACATTTTTGTTTCACAATTCTTCTGTTTAAAAGAATACACATAGGTCCCCACAAGGACTACAATATGTTTGATCTCAGAATTGACTATTTAGTCACAGAATTTCTATGATATTCAAAGGAAAAGGTGATCATTTAAGTCAGTCTTTACTGAAATCCAGTCACAGACATCAAGCTTTGTTCCCAGGTTCAGTGCTACTGACTGGATGAAGCCATGCCCTGTTGGCCACAGTGCTGAAAGTGGATTCCTTTTGTTATTTATGGACAGAGGAATTTAGGATCAAACTGTGGTCTCACTGAAGTTAATGGCAAAACTCCCACTGACTTCAATTAGAACAGAATTTGGCTCACAGTCTCATTACTGAGCATAACAATTAAAAGAAGCTTTTACAAGCTGTATTGCTGTGTAAAAGGGCGTGAACCATGTAGCAAATTTCATTGAACCCACAGCCAACAGTCATTGCTATAGCAACTGAGGTTCTAACAAAGGTAGTCACTGTCTCTGTAATCATCAGGTGTCTCTATAGCAACAAGAGTTTCCAGAGAACAAGAGAAAAATATTTGAAAGCTGTCAGTTGGAAGAAAAGAGGTTTGTGAATAAGGAGGTTGGAAGCAAGAGCATCGTAAGGGTAAAACACGGCTTGGAGTAAAGAGAAATGATTGTCCCAAACACACTCAGAGAATGGCAAAGGAAGAGAGAGCACAGGCCAAGGGCTCAACTGGAGATGAGAGAGGGCTTTCCCTTGGGTAAGGAAAGAAGATGGCACACCAAAGAGATATTCCCAGATCTAAATTAGTTATGTTTCAGACTATTCTCTTAAAGAAAAATTGGTAACCATAAAAGAGTGCAGGGCTAAACTTTGTCTGCAATAGCAGTTAAGAGTCCACCAAGATTTTCAAAAGCACCTGCCTGCATTTCTTGTGCCCACATTCCTTTACAAACATAGCCCTGTTTGTCCTCAAAATGGAAGAACACAATCTGTTCTCAAGGAACGCTGCTGCAGATAGCACGGTACAAGTATGTAGAAATTATGATTAACTGTTCCTAATGTTACTTATTTACAAGTTTTTAAACAGTGTGACATGAAAAAAGGAACAGCTGCTGTTTGGATACTGATAGGGATGCAAACAGCAGTGTTAATTATAGGTCTGTTTCTGTAAAATACACTTTTAGGCTCTGAGGTAGGAAGAAGGGTTATCTGCACATAATAAAGCACAGCGTATGTAAACAAAGTCCCCACAAAAAATAGTTTAGTGATATTGGCAGAAGCTATAAAATATCTTCAGACTAATCTGATTCCTACTGATGTAATGGAAATAAGAATTGGGGCAAGATGTTTAGTTTAATAGGGAATTATCCAAAATGTTCATGTTCACACACTAAAAATAATTCAGTTGGATCAGCATGCTTCCTCTGAAAGTAAAGTCACAAAAGTAATTATGAATTCCAAATGGGATCCAATCTAGTATACTGATGCACTACAATGCTTTGTTTAAATAAACCACAACCTATCTTTAACCCGGAGGATTGGTAACAGACCCAGGAGTGCTGGAGTCAGGTTTCCGATTCGCGTGTAACGAGAGCCCTCTAGTGGGATATACTTTCGGATTCACGCATGGGACAGAGCGGCCCTTGTCATCCACGGCGGTTAAATCGGAATTTGTCCCTGCATTCCTTACTAGCGTTTGTTGCAACACAATACAATGTAATATCATTTGTATCTGAAACAGAAGTCAAAAAAATGACACACTGATGGACTATGAACCTGAGCAAAACAAAAAGCACTGTACCGAAATACTATTTCAGGGAGGCTTTGGGGGTTTGGGGGGCAGGGTAAGTTTGGGGGGGAGGTTTAAGCCTGAAATGGCAATGACAGTCGGTATGTTTGCTGCTGTGGTGTGGCAATCCTGAATTCAGCAGTTTTTCCTCTAGTTGCTGTTTACAGAACACAATTGAATCAGTGATGTGGTATCACCATTGATATGGAAGTGCAGGGTATTAATATCAATAGCCCAGGAGAGATTGAGCTCCGTGGGAGCTGCTTCAAACCACAAAGACCTCCCAACATGCAGAAAGTCAAGCAAACCTGGCAGAAGGCTGGTGTGGATGAAGGAACACCTGGCTGAGCTCCAACAGGAAAAGGAAGTAGAGAAATGGAAGCAGAAACAGATAACCTGGGAGGAATATAGAGACATTGCCTGGAGGAATATAGAGACATAGCCTGAGCATACAGAGAAATGCTGAAACAGAGTTGTAAGTCAATAGGGATATAAGGAAAAGGGCAAGAAAAGGGGCTCCTGCAAGAATAGACCCAGGCTCAATGGGGCAAAGAAACTAGTGACAAAGAACATGGAAAAGACAAAGCAATTCAATGACCTTTTGCCTCAGTGTTTAATACACACATTCCAGCTTGTAGCATAGTCTGTGAGACTGAAGCATTGCCTGCTTTTATAGGAAACTAAACTTAAACCAGCGTTTATGCGCAAGTCCACAGTTCTAAGAGTTGAGCGTGAGTCAGCTCCCCAAAGTAGTCTACCACCAGGAAATTGTAATTTAGAAAGATTTAACTTAAAATTGTAACAATGAAATTATCTAGTTTTTTTTCAGTTTATTAAAATATTAAAAAAAAAAAAAAAACAACAGAGGGCAGGAGTTCAAGCTGAAAATGAGTATTAAACCCACAGAAGTAAACTTGGAAATACTTCCTTCATAATCCTGACAGTCAACTGTGTGGATCAATTTAAACTGCATCAACAGGTAATATCAGTTTTCCACAAGTTTGTAAGATTCATTTCATTTTGAACCTGTTGGCTAAAACTGTCTAAACTGGAACAGATTAACTCTCCTGTAACAATTCATAGAACCAAAGTGCTTTCTGTCTTTCAAAGCTTTTATTTCTTCAGACATGCTGGCATTTCTGTCCTCTCAGTGAGAAAAGCACACAGGAGCATTTCAGGTCCGTCTAAACTGAATTTGGTCTCTGCAGGAAGATTCCAGCATGATGAGCTGGTGTCACCCTAGGCTTTCTCTCCTTGTGAGTGTTTGCAATTTTGTAGTGGAGATTCTCACACAGTTTTATGTAAACTATGTATATATTTAGAATGATCTATTTTGTTTACATATTTCTTCTCTGGGAGGAGAAATATGGTTGATGGAGATGTTCGCCTGTGAGGTCGGAGAGGTGGCAACCTGTGTAGCCAATCTTTTGCCTTCTGTAAAAAGTGTATATAATGGAGTCAGAAAAATTAAAATAGAACTTTCCTGCCTGACTTTCTGCTGTCTGCCTCGTCCTCTGTGTGTCCGATATTGCGACAAGCTGGTTGTTACATCACAGGGTGCATCAAATTTATTCATGCTCTAAGAGGAGAAAAGATTTTCCTGTGTTGATACAATGCCTCTAGACAGTGACATATGAGCAAAAGGATCACAAGTCTTGGGAGATTAAAAGTCCAGTTCCACTCAATTCAATGTATATTCATCATAATTAGTACAGTATTTTAATAAGTCAGTATAACAGGCTCTGAACCAAGGAGGGAAAAAGAAAACCAAAACAGACTTTACTTTCTGGATAGAAAGCTGTATTCCAGTAAACAAAATTATTTTTAAAGCTATTTTTCAGCTAAGTGTAATATCTGGAACATAAAGATACATAGATTATGTGAATTTATTTCTGTCTCTAGAGGCTCTGTGACCCATGTAGATTGAATACCAGCAATATCAAATAAGCAAAACCAGAGTCTGACCTCAGAAAAAAAGAGAGAACAAGATCAATAACAACCAGCAAATAAACTGGTTTCATGGGAAGACTATTCTAAGCAGTAGAAGAAGAGATTTTAAAATGCACAGAGGCCTGGCAGTTATAAATGATGCTTGGCCCACCACTGTGGGCTTAGTGGCCTTAAGTGGCCTTAGCCCACAGCATTTCCTGGGCAGTTGTGTATCAGAGCAGGAGCTAGCAAGGCAGATCTTCTTGGCTGGAATGGATTACAGAAGGATAACCACTTGTGATCCCACTAATCCTGTTCCAGTCTGTCTGGGGATTTTAAGCAAGCGAGCTGTGACTGAACATTTGTTATCTGTGTACTCACAAAGTGGTTGATTTCTCAGTTTCAGAGTTGGTTTGGCTTGGTCTTTTAATTGCATATACAGATGTACTTGTTTTCAAGGTTTGCTTTTACTCTTGTCTATATTTTTCCTACGCTTGTAGGCCAGCGGTGCTAAAGCCTAGTATCTTTGCTTGGAATTCCCACTAACTATAATTTATTACTATTTTTACGTTATGCTCCTTTTCTGACTTTATGTCTTCCAAGGTGAGAATCCCTCTACTGATTTACAAGACTCCCCTTGCTTTCTGTTCCATCTTGATAGTTACTATGAGAGCAGACTTCTACATCTGCCAAGGTAAGAATTATTGTTCTGTGAAATCCATATAAGATGGACACAGAAAATAAGTAAGACTACTACCTCTTGTTCATTAAAATTCCATGCCAGAGGAGATGAAGCAAATACTATTTGTAGTAAGAACACAGTATTATGAGAATTATTTGATGTACTGCCTTCCACAAAAACTTTCACTTGTTTTGTCTCTTTCACTTGTTAAGTAATATGCAAAATGTCTTCCCCATGAAAACTTTCTTCATTTACCTGGTAGCCTGTTCTTAAGGTCAAAATGTACTTTTCTATTTTATCAAATTCCCTTCCTTCTTAATTTATCATCTGTTATCAATATTGGAAATATGATGCAGCTGTTGCAACAGATTGTTTTCCTATTTAACCTGCAAGCCAACCAAAACTTGGAGAGAAGTTATTCCAGTTTTGGAAAGGGAATGTTTTGGTGAAGGGCCTGAATATCCCTAAAAGTAGATTTACCTGAAATGATGTGGAAAGACCTGAGCACAAAAAAAAACAGATTACCTGGTCACATTGCCAACAGTTTTTCAAGCAAGACCTTATCGCAAACCCAGGTAAGGTTTTCTGAGTGTGTACTGTTTTTCTGTGTATTTTCCATGGGGTCATTTTCTCAGTAGAACTGCTCCTAATCTACTCAGACTCATCCTTCTTTACAAAACTATATGTAACAAAAATTTGCTAAAGAAACACTGGAAATGTGATTTGGGTTAATTTAGCTCAAGAGGTTTCTGGCTCTGTGTACTTCTAATAAAATCACATGGCATACAAAGAACAGTAATACAGCCACACCAGTAGGACAAGGTGTAACAGAACTAACAGAACTGAAACATTTCATACAGGCTCTTCTATTACCCACAGCTTTCACTTTAGCTGTTCTCCATGTACGGCTCTGAACATTTGAGGCACTCCTCTAAGTAGCCTGTAGGTGCCAAATAACACCAGATGGTTAAAAGCAAAAAGCATTCTTAAGGTCCTGCACCCCTTAATTCCAATATATTTCCTCTAACAATGCAAGTATAAAATTATCACTTACAAACATCTTGCAACAGTTATCCTGCCTTTTCCTACTGTTTTTCTGCCTTAATGGAATAATGAATTAAATAAATCAAAATGTGTGCATAGTAGGAATGATGAAAAGCATATTCCACTGCTTTTTATTCTGTCCAATAGGGGGATTTAAGTACTTCTAATTCCAGGTAATTAGACCCTTGCTTTTACAGAGATCTGTCCTCTGGCAGGATCAATACAAGTGCCTAAATCTTGAAATCCTTACCCATTGATTTGTTTTCTTCTGTCTTTGCACTGTAGTAAAGTGCCACCTTTATTCTATGTCATTTACATTTAAATGTGGGAAAGAGGAAAGGTTCTTAAACTTCCAAAATGCAGTAAAGGTTGTTATGCCATTTTTTAACATAGTTTTTTCTGTCTTAAACTGTGAAGACACAATAGGACTCCTGGGATTCAGATTGGGCTATAAACTATGGGAAGAAAACATCATGAACACACACTGAGTTTTACAACAGAATTTTAGAAAAGGAGAGTCTGAGGCTTGGAGGCAGTTTGTGCATCCACAGCCAGAGCCAGCACAGTCCAGTGACACAATCATAACATTAAAAATGAGACAGGGCAGCTTTAAGAGAGAAACAGGAAGCTGTAACTAGAATCCAGCTGAATTCTGAGCTGGGGCACTTTACCATGAGGCTGCAAATGAAACAGATGTGCTTGCTGTGAATTTCTATAGTGTCTGGGGTTTTTGTACTAAAGGTGACAACACTTTCCTTCTTGCAATTTTTTTTTCTTCTTTTATTTTTTGAATACTTTCTATAAAGGGAATGAAATGGAGAAGTTGAAGAAATACGTGTCAGTGAAAAATGAAGATCACTTCTATCACCAGGGAGCTGTGGAGCTGCTAATCTTTAACTTTCTGCTCATTCTTACAATATTAACAATTTGGTTGTTTAAAAACCATCGTTTCCGCTTTCTGCATGAAACTGGAGGAGCTATGCTTTATGGTGAGTATAAATTCAAGTGCCAGCATAACATCGGACTAGTTGCATATTTATGATCAGACACTTGAGATCAACTGCTGACAAAGCTCAGAAATGTTCTGAATTAAATGCCATCAGCTCCATAAATGTGCAGTGAAATAATGATGTGACAGCATCTCTCCTGAAGCAGCCAGAGGCTGCCTTGATAGGGGAGCAACTGTGATGAGCTGGTTCCCCCCAGCATGGGCATTCTGCTCCTCTGTGGTCAGACAGCAGAGAGCTGGGGAGTTTAATGTTTACAAAAACAGTTTGCTTGGGTTTTTACAACATTCAAAGCTGTTAGTCTAAGGAGCCTTGTGGATACAGACATGTCGTCTAATAAACTTTAAATGCTCTTGAGAGCTTTCTTTTGGCTTTGCTCTGTGCCTTTGAAAAACACACTGAAG
Source organism: Cyanoderma ruficeps (assembly GCA_008694505.1). Taxonomy (NCBI): domain Eukaryota; kingdom Metazoa; phylum Chordata; class Aves; order Passeriformes; family Timaliidae; genus Cyanoderma; species Cyanoderma ruficeps. The sequence goes on along the minus strand of VZDJ01000028.1, from coordinate 4,569,249 downwards.
AATGTGTCTCAAGTTCGCTCTCAGTGCTGTCATTGTAGGGTAACTTTAGTTCGCCTGTCTAGTTCTAATCTTTTATGAAGTTTTGCCATGTTGCATTTGGCTCTCTCAAGGAGAGCTTTCTGCATTATCCCCCAAGTACTCTCTGGTTCAGTGGTACACCTGTACCTGTAATGATTTCTCTTGTCATTCTCTTAGTGCTGTTTCACTCTGAGAGCCTCTACTGCCGTCAGGTCCGTACAGGGGGGCAGACTGTCAGAATGGAAGATAGAAATCAACAGCTCAGTCATTACCTGAGTGCTGGCCTGTTCTGGCACGTTCTGTGCACACCACATCCTCTAGCAGTGTAATACCCAAAACGGATTTTGTTAAGATGGGTGCCTCTGCTGCAGTACCTTCCTTCTCACTATTGTGCTGTTTGCCATGTGCAGCTGATGGCATTTTCTGAAAATTTAGACAAAAGCCAGTCAAAACAGAAATTAAATATGGGCAAATACAAAACAAAAATAAATAAGCATGGAATTAGAGTTTTGTCATTTGGTTCTGTTTTTCGGCCTGCTCAGAACATATTCTGCACATCATGAGGATAACCTGCTGATATTCTTTTGATTGGTTAAAGATTAGTGCTCTAGCAGGACAGAGCTTTTGAATTATTAAAACATTCCTCATGATTGTAAATAAACTATCTCTTTAGTCTTGCATTATTTATGGCAACTTTCAAACAGGGAAAAAAGCTTATCTGTAAGATCCAAAAAGCTAAAACTAAGGATGTCCTTCTTATCCTTCAAAGTTTTGGTATGGGTGTAGTTATCTCTACCACAGAATGGCAGTATTAAAAAGAAGGTGAAATTTCAGAAGTCATAAGAGAGGTTGTTAGATCAACAGGCTGCAACTTTGGGAGAAAATCCTCATGACACCAAGCACTGACAGTGGGACAAGTCCTTCCCTCGCTTAGTTTTGCCTTTCCTATCCAAACAACTCTGATTTCTACCTTTTCTGCACAAAATGAGGTCCCAGTCCTTACAGTTTGCTTTGCTCCAGCCCATTGAGCTCTTTATTAGATATGTGAATAGCAATACAATGGACTGATAATTTGGCTTCAAGTGACAGGATAAGGGCACTTATTGCAGAGTGTGTCCCACAGGATGACAGGTAGGTCCATATTCCTCAATTGCCCTTAGGGAAGTAGCAGTGGAGAGGACAGGGAAGGCAAAGTGTGAGGAGCACCAGGGGAAAAAAACAGAAAGACAAAAACAGGAAGTTCAGGAAGTTTTACAGTTACTGCAAAGTGCTGAACAGCCACAAATTGAACACAGTCTGATAGGCAAAAAAACAAAGAGGCAAAAAAAAAGCGCCAACCCACCCTTTCATTTGTTCTCTATTTCAAATAGAACTTTCTTCCCCCCCCCGCCCCCCGCCGCCCCCCCTTTTTTTTTTTAAATAGGCTCTGTAGAAAAACTCAGTTTCAGGCTGAATACTTCTAGCTAGAAAAAGAGAAAACCATGCTGTCCATTTAGAAACCTGAATAACTGAAGTGGGTTTTTTTATGAAAGCAATGGCTCAACAATAACTATATTTAATTTTAAAATCTTTCTACAAAGTTAAAAAAATAAAGCATTTTGAATAATGCCAAATTAATTCGCAAGAATTAATTCAACATTATTTCACAAAGCGTGTATAGATATATAGAAAGAGATATATAGCAAGGCATTTAGCTTGAAAGTAAAGAGTCAAATTGTTTTGTTTGTTTTGAGACCAAACTGAAAAATCACTCACAAACAACAAGGCAGAATACAGACTTACCTGTTCATTCATTCATTCCTTGGTTTTCCTGAGTCTCAGAGAGCAAGTTTCTCTGCATGTTGTAGTTGGGTTTGATAAACAGACCACAGATAGTAAACTCAACTTAATTCCTGATTTCTGTATACCAGGGAGACAGGTGAGTATGAGAGAGTTTCCTGTACAAGAGGACACTCAGGAATAGTGTGGGAGATGATCTACTCCAGCACTGATGGAAACAAAGCCACTTGCCTGAGGTCAGAGCAGGTGACCCCTCTCATAACACCAGGCCCCAGGATGTGGCCTCAGTGCTGGAGAAGACCCAAGGAGCCAATAAAACACCAAACCACCTGTAGCCACCTCCTGCAAAGCCAGATATCTTTAAATGCCTCAGCCATAAACCATTAGGTACCAAATTCCTCACAAGATGTAAGTCCTGGCCCTTCACATTAGTGCAGCAATAGTCCAGAGCTACGCAGTGACAAACTGAGTGCAAGTATCCAAATTCCTCATTCCCCCCTCAGGTACCAGGCTCACATAGAGGTACCACCACTCAGCTCTCAGTAAGAGGCTAAAACACTCCTGCAAGAAGGCAGCCAGAATTGAACTCCAAGAATAAAAAACCCCAAACCAGCAGCAAGCCAAGCTGTGCCTTTTATATGGGAGGTTAATTACCAAATTTCAATTGTCAGCTTGAGTAATTGTCACCCCTAGGGAATGGGAGGTATCCCCTAGAGGTGGAGCTGAGGCTGGTTGCAGATGTACCAGCCTTCATTGTTGTGCTCCACAGGATCAGCTGATCAGTCTGGAAGGAAAACATGAAAAGGCTGAGTGGCAGGAGAGCCATTGTAGTATTCACATAAAATGGCTTTGGGTTGCAGGGGTTGGAGGTGTCTCAGCAGGTTTTGAGGGGACAGGTTTAGGTTTTGGCAGGTGTGCAAAGCTGACTCACAGTAGCCCTTTGCAGCCCCTTCTGAGGTTCCCATTTAGTGGCTTTGGAAGTGAGGCACTATCAGTTCTGGATTCAGCTTTGGTGGAGGTGTCTAATGATGAGCACTATGATTCTCATACCTTCTTAATCCATTATGCTTCCTGTGTGAAATAATTGTGGTTGCCTTCTGTTGGAGTGTTCTGAGTATCCCTATTTCTGACAGGCAGAGATGGATGGAACACCTCCCAGAAAGAGGAATCTCTGAATCTCAGTAAAACAGAGTGTTTCGTTGTCTTCCTGATTATAACATTCACAATGAAGAAAGGTTGTTGGGACTCAGAGACAGTACAGAAAAATCACATTTAAGGCAGAAACTGACATTTTGTAGTGGTGAGGTGAAGAGACAAAGATCATTCTTGAGACAAAGAAATTTGAAACAAAATCTTAAATATTTGGAAAAATCAAGTAATGACTAAAACTGCATCCCTGAGTGTTATTACTATGGAAAGCATTTAGCAGCTGACTAGATGAAGTCCTGGGGAAAGAACAGTCCTGTTTAGCTCAGGAGTTTGGCATGATGAAAAAATCCCTCCTATGGTCACATCTATGATTAATGATTTTATCCTGCTTCCACTGAAGAATCTGGAAAACCTGCATTGCCTTCAGCTGAAACATGACTGAGCTGGAGTTAGAGTGAGATTTTGCTGCAAGATCCAACTTCAAAGGACAGTTGAGATTTTTTTAAAGAAATCTGTAATATTAGTGACACCCTTTTCTGTTTCAATGCTGCATTTAAATAAATGTGCTTAAAACACTTTTTGAATATTTTTCTGCCCGTGTCCTTGCAGAGGCCTTGGTTAATGTCTGCGAAATACTTCTGTTACCTGAGCAAATTAAGTAATACCTGGTAATAAAAGTGTATCAGAGGCTGTAGTTTAAATCATCGAGTCATAAGGACAAACAGGGAAAAGGAAAACTTGTAAGTTTTCTGCTCCAGAAAATGAAAACCATCAAGCATCAAATAAGGTTGAATTTTTAATGTATTTGAAATTGAATTTAAAAATTAAATATGTGATTCTTCCAGAGGAAATCTAATAAAAATAAGCTGAAAACCCTGACAGTTTTAACTAATGAATGGCTTCCTGGTTTCTGACCCATGATTTTGGGCATCTGGGCTGACTGCTGTGGAAGTCATATTTCATAGTTGCACATGCGTAGTTCCCTTTACATATACACACTTTCCCCTAACATTTTGGGGAATGCCTCCTTTTACTACAGCTAGTGTTGTTATCTGATTTATTGCAGAAATGCTGTGTAACTTGAAAAGGAGGTCTTGGGATTTTCTACAGCTTATTGAAACCCTTTATCATTTACAGAAAGCAACCATACTAAACAATAGGTTCTAAACAAGCACAAATGCATGCACACACTAAACCAGGCAATACAGCTGTCACTCAGCATCACTCCAAGAAGCTACAAACTTGACTTACAGGTATGCCAGGAATCTGCAATTCCAAGAGTCTCTGTTAGGAGAAGATGTGACAATAACAAGGATTCTCAAGGTCCTTGTGATCACTTGTATCCCTTTCTGATTATGGGATCAAACTGAAACTGTAACATCATATTTTGCAGATGCTTCTCTGATATTTCATGTAATTGATTTCTTATCTTTTAGTAGCAAGTGTATATATCTAGATGTTTGGGTGTCTTCCATCAATATTTCATCTGAACATTCTTAGCACTTTATGAATGTGTTAATAATTAGTAACTGTAAAGCTGTTCGTTCTATACATGGGAATAAAGCATACAGGACATAAAAGAGGTATGGAAATTAAATTTGAAACCAAATTGAAGTCTCTGAGGGAGGAAATAATCTCAGTAATGTTATCTAGCTAAATATTACCTCTCCTAAAGTAAACATGCAGCCTCCCACTAGAGCCAAAAGAAAGCCATACCATCCAGAGGATGGCTGCAGAAGTACATTTTGCTTTCTGTTAATGTAAAGGGAAACAAAATATCTATCTTAGGTGAGAGCCCTAAATTGTAGCTAGTCTTATTGTTCCTTCCCTTCTTCTTCGTTTTATTTTTCTATGTTTATACAATCTCAAAAATGCAGTCTTCTGCAGAAAGCAGAATGTGCCTGAGGATGTGTCAGAGTTTTGTCCCCACAAATGAAGTGTGTAAAATACCCAAAAGCACAGCTGATGTTTATATGCTCTGTTCAGCACGTGTTGTTCAGACATCTCCCTGCTCTAAATAACTATTGCAAATGCAGTGAATGAGAAACTCAGTTAATTATTATGCCAGAAACAGGATCACAAAAATAGAAGTATGAATGTGCATATGTGCAATGCCATTGCATTCTGATGAAATAACCATTTTGGAAGAATATTTTGTGGTCATCTGTGAAGTGTTGGGAGAGGTTCTGTAAATGTAGAAACACTGAGAGGTAGCCTAGCTTTGGCAGAGCTAATTTTTTTCTCTAAATGTGTGGCATCAAATACTTTAAAGTACTTGAATATCTTTCGTTTTTCTTTTCTTCTTTACTCTCCAGGCCTTGTAATGGGATTAATTATACGATATGTGACAAAATCACCAGATGTTGAAAGTGGGACTGTTTATGAATGTGAAAAGCTGAAATCTGGGCCATCCACTCTGCTTATTAATATAACTAATCAGGTCTACGAGTATCAGTACAAAAGAGAGATCAGCCACCACAATGTCAATGGTCACCAGGGCAATGCAATGCTTCAAAAGGTAAAACCTATCTTATTTTTGCTCTGTAAGATATTTATTTTATTTTCATGCTTGAAAGAGGAAAACTAACTTCAAGTTAAAATGAGAGAGAGGGAGAGTCTACTCTGAATTTAGAGTGGGCAAGGCAGGTGAGGAAGAAGAACAGGAAAGGAAAGGAAGTGTGGTAGAACCCTGACCATCATTTAGCGCCAAGCTGATTGTGTCCTCACACAGTGGTGGCCTGAGCTGTTTCAAATGACAGTCCCAGCTCCTGCAGACACTGAGTTCATTGCAGACACAGCTGATTCATTGCCACTAAGCCTTTATAAATACCACTGATAGCTTCATTTTTCCTCTGTCTTCAAAGTGACTTGCTCTGGCAGGATAATGCAAGGGGAGGTTACCTCCTGTGGATAGCACAGGAAACTGCAAACTCTAAACATTTTTCAAAACACAAACTTGTAAATATGTACTTAAATTCATCACAGCATTCTCATACATTCTCATACATTCTTCCACTCCTGCAGTGTTCCTCAGTAGGGACTTCACTGCCATGGGGAGACAGCACTGGGGCAATTCAGGCTGGATCCAAAAAGGGAAGTGTGGGAGAAAATTTGCAGTCTTTCACAATGTCATGGCCTTTTCTTTTTCCCAGTATGTAAAAGAATATTTTACTTTGTTATTATAGTCTTTCCCTTCCCATGTAATATTTGCTTCTTATAATGTTCACTTTTTATTTCAAATGGCAGCCATTTGAAGAACACTGGGGTGCAGAGGCATTTTTTAAAACCGGGATTTTGTGCTCAAAGACATTGTATATTCACAGGAAGCTCCTAGGCCCTTACCAATGGTTTTTTTACAATATTGCAGTGTATTATTTTGCTTTTTTCCAAGTATTATTGTTTGTCTAGCACAGTAATACATGATCCTGCGTATTATATGGTTATTGTTAGGAAAACTTTTAAGTTATGCTTAGAATGTACACTGGGGAGCTTAGCGGAATTAGGATTTTACCATCTGCTCAAATTTCTTGCTGATGCAGCACCATTGTGTGCCTGTCTGCTGTTACTGCCAGACTTGCCCTTCTCAGAAGGAACTAGACTGTCAAGGAGCATTAGAGCTGTGGTGGGTGGAGACAGGAAAATACTGTGGCAGACTGATGAGGTTTTGCTGAATCTTCATCCTTTTTCCTGCTAGTCGGTTGCATTTGCAGCTTTGTCTTGGTCAAAGTGCATGTTTAGTTTCCAGGACATATGTACTGATCCATTACATTTGATCAACTTCATCACACCTGACACTGAAGCTGACTTAGGAGAAAGGAGGAGCAATGACTTGCACCGAAATTTCTCTTGCCCTTACAGGGAACTGCCCAATCTGGTTTCCATAGTCTCACTTTGCTGGAAGGCTCTTGAAAGTCTCAACTCTGAATTGTAGTTCCTCTAAATTATTGGAGAGACCTTAGTCTGCCTGGATTTTCTCTTGTTTTTCCTTTAAAATTACCTGGCAGATGCCCTCTTGAAAAGAAAATAAATAAAAAAAGGAAAGGGGGATGAATTCAGCTGTATTTAGGAGACAATAACAATGCCTGGCAGCCTTTCTGACTGGCAAAAGCACAAATGTAAAAAGCAGAAAACATGATCACACCACACTCTGGGTTTTGTAAAACTGCAATTCCCTTTTGACTGCACTAAAAGCATTTACTTAGTGCCTTTTACCAGAGACAATAGATTGTGCCATGACTTACAAACATGTATTCTTCAGAACATGATTTTGAATAAAAAAACATGCATTCAGGATTTCTGATGCCCACAGAAAAGATATTTTAACATATCTGCTGAATTAATTCCAAAATTAACATTTGAGAATGTTGGTTCATAAATGAAGAAAATCCTTTTTCCATCAGGTTTTCAGTGATGGTGCCAGCACAGCTAATGTTGCTGGCCGATTATTTAGCTAGATTTTTTTGGCTTTATAATTCAAAGTAAGCAGGATGGAAAAAAGTCTCAGCTCTCACATCCTGTTTATTGAATCAAGCTGTCTGTTAGTAAGAAGGCAGAAGTAATTTTGTAGGCAGGTCTTACTCTTTTGAAGGAAAATAATCTAGAATACTGTAGCCTTAAAATATCACTTCATGTGAACAAAGGAGCTGCAAGCCTTTGCACTAATTACCTCCTGTCTCATAAGAGTATTGATATAATATAACCCACTGACAGAACACTAAGCTCTACAGAGGCTTATTTAAGTTGGGTTTTTTTTTTCTCCAGCAATGTCGTTATTTTAAAGAGAATTCTATTCTATTGAAAGTTGTTTGTAATGAATTGCAATGTCCTTGGTCTTTCTCTGTGCTAGAAGTTGAAGGCCAATATGATCAGTGCACTTCCTCCTTCTAGCATTACTTTAAAACTTTTAATGGTTATTTTATAAATCATTTCCTTCAAAGGAAATGTTACATTGGTTTTGGTGGTGTAGGCCTTCTATCACCCTTCTGTACATGGGGAATTGAGGCACAACACTGCTGATGTGTCTTTCCTGAAAGTGCCCAGGAGATCCATGTCTGAACCAGGAGTAATGTCATGGGGCTGTTGGATATTGGGAGGGCAGCTGCTGTCACAGGTAACGCTGCTTTTATGTGGTCCCTGTAATGTAGCACATGACTGACAGATTTCCTTCTTGAAGGAATACTTTTCAAGTTGTGATCTGCATCTATAAGCTGTAAGGAACTACACATTTATACTTGCAAATAAACAACTCAGAATAATCCCACAAACAGTGGAGGTGAGCCTGGGATCAGTCCTGATAAGAAGATATAATTAAAAACTATCATATCAAATTAAGTGCTGTTTTATTTGTCCTTACCTCTCTTTTGTCCTTCCTAACAGATGACCTTTGATCCTTCCATCTTCTTCAACATTTTGCTGCCACCCATTATATTTCATGCTGGATATAGTTTGAAGAAGGTATGTGTCTTTTTCCTTATGTGACAAAAGGGACTGAGTGTGGCCGCTGCTCTGTAGACCCAAAAGACCAGTGACAGAGGACAGTCAGCTAAGATTTTTATTGCCTGGGAAGAACTTGGCAGGAATGGATTAAAAATGAGAGATTCATGGTCCTCATTCTGCTCTCTTTCTGTCCCTGTGCAAAGGTCTGATTGTGCAGTTTATAACATTTAGGCCTCCTTGTTTTCAGAAGAGACCATTTGGAATGCTGTGAACTGGAGGCAGGAACATCCTGTGTTTCATATTCTGCCTGATCAGGACTTTGTTCAAGGGATGGGGTTATGATACCATTTGCATCAAGTATTTCCAGTGTGAATTTCTGCTATGATTCTGAAACATTTGGCCAGATACATTAAAAAGAAGGAATTTTGATGGCATTCCACCAGGGGAAAAAAATTAAATGCCTTTAAGTTGTACTTTCCAAAATAACTGAAGTAGTCAATATTGCTCCATCTTCCATATGAGATTGTAACAAATGGCACTTCTAGATGTGTTTCTACTTGATCTGAATGCTGTTTTATTTACTAAATAACAAAGGGCTTTCTTTCAAACTTTCCTCCCCAGAGACATTTTTTTCGTAACTTAGGATCAATTTTAACCTACGCCTTTTTGGGAACTGCCATCTCCTGCATTGTCATAGGGTAAGTGAGTGCCTTCTGCTACTATCACATGCTTGGTATTTCTTTCAGTTAAAAACTAAACTGTAAAAAGAATTGCAGAGCCTGCATGGTCAATGTACATAGCAACTGGTGTATCAGATAAAGTAATCCCTGCTCAAAGAATGCTGAGATGGAAAAGGCAAAACCCGTGGATAGCCAAGACCTGTCCCAGGCATTGGGACAAATAATAATTGGGAATACATGCAGATAGAATTTACTACAAAAAGTACCTACTAGGAACAATTCCTACTAGCAATTCAAAGTTCAAGCCCAAAGTCAGGGATAAAGATCCAAAGGAAACCTTAAGGTAGAGAGTAGTAAGCACTGGACCTTGCACCGTGTTCTTGTACAAACCCACAGCCCCCGCTGGAATCACTGCAGAGAAGGCAGTAATATATTCAGAGCAAGGCTTGTGTGGATGTGAAGCATGTTTGCATAATGTACATGTCAGGATAAGAAGGAGATAATCACTGCATGAAAAAGAAAAATTATATGAAAACTTTACTGAAGGGAATGAAAAGTAAGTCCTAAAAGAAAAATATGTCCTAAGGGAGAAAGGGTGAAGAACTAGCTGCTGTTACAAAAAAAAGGGCAGAACTCTGAGGTACTTCTATGTTTCATTGCTGTAGACAAATATTTTGTGCACAGGTATGATTAAATATGTGCTTTCTTCTCATTATGTGAGCACAAGACACACATATGCAGTACTTTGATATCCCCAGGCTCAAGCTCTGTGTGTCTGCAGCCTCTCAGTGGGGCTGTGCTCCTGCCGCCTGAGTTACAGAGCTCTGTGTGAACCCTCCCGGGGCTCCCTGAAGTGCCAGGGCACAGCCTGTAACAAAGAAGGACCAGACCTCTCTTTGTCAACCAGAAACAGCTGGGAAATATCATTAATAAAGAACAGAAACATCATTTGGATTTGCTGCAAACTCTTAGCGCGCTAAAACGTTGCCATGGAACACACGGATACAATGGTGCCTGTCTGCTCTTTGTGAGTCTTTTGTGTGAAAGGCCTGAAGAAAGAGGAGCTGTGTGGAATTTGAGTGAAAAGGCTATAATCAGATATTCCCACTGAGGGTGGGGGAAGGAGAAGAGAGATTGGTTTTTTAGTGAAGATTGTTCCAAAATATACTTGCTTTCAGCTGAGTGCTGCTCTAAGGAATGCCTGCCTATATTAGCTGTAAGAATGTCCCCAGCCACTTAACACACATGAAAGATAGAAAGCTTTCCCAGTAAAGCAAAATTATGCTCTTCATGCCAAATCTGAGTAGCAAGGATCCATGCAGAGAGATGCCATGAGGGGAAGGGGAAACTCCCCCTCTCCAAGCCCTATTGACTGCAGAACTGCTGAAGTGGTCCCCTTCACAGTGAACAGTCTGCTGACTCCAGGTCTGCATGGCATAAGACCATATGAGATCCAGTCTTTCAACAGATCTTTTGTCTCTTAGTGGTTCCAGCTTCCTATCTTCTGATGGGTAGTGTAGAATAATCACTGAGACAGCTCTTTCTTCCTGAGAAAAACCATACAGGCCAAGTCTCTCTGAGGCTCAGCCTGATACAGGGCAGGGAGTCCTTTGCTGTAGGAGACTTCTTGAGTTTCATACTCAGAGAAAACTTCAGTTGGAAACAATGTCTGGTTGTCTGCAGTCATCCAGAACTCTGGGGTATCTGTTCCAGTCTTAACCACCCTCACTACAGAGTGTCTTTCTGTTTATCCAGTTGGAATTTCCCTTGCTTCACCTTGTAACTTTTGCCTCCCATCCTTTCCCTATGCAGCCTTCAGAAGGTGTCTTCATGTTCTCTGTACCTTCTCTGTACTCTGAGCACAACACTTAGCTCCACTCCCATCTACATGAGAGAGCTCAGCTTCTGTCTCTTCTCATACTCCACAGCTCTCCAATTATCTTGGTGGTTCTCTGCTGAGCTGTCTCCTCTCTGTCTTCCCTGTACTGGAGTCCAAAATGAAACACTCTATTCCACGTCACCTCACCGTGCCAACAAAAGACTAAAAGGCTTCTCTTGGTTTGCTCATCGTGCTTCCATGCACAAAATGTGGTTTGCAGTCAGAGTTGCTCTTGTGAAGTCTCACTCTTTGTGCTCCATTTGATATCCTCCAGGATTCCAGGGTTTTTCTGCACATTCTTGTGTAGCCAGCCATGCTTGTGTGGGACTGTTGCTTAGGGCTGCTCTACCTTTCCATGGGTACCTCACTCTTGGCTGTGTGTTATTGACCATTGTAAGCTGAAGCACCACTGAGCTGATGCTACTCAGTGAGTGCATGAAAACTGGGCTGCTGAAGTATTAAATGAAGATCTGCCCCCTCTTGCCTTTTTCTTTTCTTNTTTTTTTTTTTAATATCTTAGGAAGAAGCAGGGAGAAGGACCCAATGTTAACTTCAAGATTCTATTTTTAATAAACTGTGCTGGGGTGCATCTTCCAGAATTGGCATCTGTCAGAGATATTTTCTGTTTTGATAATGTAAGAGTGCCTAAGTATTTGGAGAAATCTTGACACTGTGTTAACAACCTATCAGGGCAGCATATTGAATGGCAGAGGGTGTAGAACTATTTTCATTTTTCCCCCTCTTGAAATCTTTTTGACTTCTTTGATCAGCACTCTCAGTGGCAGCCAGGCCCAAGATGCCTATGCATGGGAACACTGACATCATTAAGTTGGTCTTATCTGTGATTTTTTATTTGGTTTCACTTGGGTTCTCTCCCCAGTGAACTGCAGTGCCAAAACCACATTTTCAATATTCAGAATGCAGCATGTTTGCAGTCACTTACTCATATTGTTCCAGCCTGTCTACTACATTTGGCAAGGCCTACTTTTTCTGGAATTTAAAGCTCTCTGAGTCTGCAATTCAAACAACAAATGTTTTTGCAGAAAACGTAGGCCAAGTTTGATCTGCCTTTGTGGCTGCAGTGAGAATTTTGCTTGAATAAAGCTGAGATAAAAAAATGGGGTTTGGATCAGAAAAAGTAGAGCAATTATAGTTTTGAGCAAGTGAAGTTACAAAATGCATATAAATGATAATAGTGGTGTTAGGAAAAATCATTCCAGGATGATCCCTGTTTTAAGAGGAAAGATGTTGGTGTTTTTGTTAGCTGCTAGTTTGCACAATCTTCTGTGCCTGGGGAGACAGGACTTCTCCATATTTCAACAGGAGCCACAGGTGGTTAGTTTGGCTTGATTCATTCCATCTGTGAGCGTGTGGATGTTGCATTTACAGTAATCATGTCAGATCACTTCATGGCAATCAGTGCTCAAAATTCCAGTTCTAATTAAAAAACCCTTGTAGAATCAAAGTATTTCTTTTGTGCATCTGTATTTAACTGCAGTGACTAACAGTTTGGACAAAGTCTCTTCTGACATTTAAATTCAAGTGTGAGGAATAAGTCATCATACTTAATTCTCACAGGCAGTCAAGAATCCTTTCCTTTGCCATTCCCCACCATTCTACAAATGAATATTCAAATGATGTCTGCATGTGATTGCTAAATGCTGGGACTATAATAATACAGCATAATGAATATCATATCATATCATATCATATCATATCATATNTATAATATAATATAATATAATATAAATTGCATATACTTTCTAAATTCTTTCTTTTAAAAACTGAATCTTGAGTGGTTTTACTTGAAAAGCAGAAATTTTTTTTTTGTTTCTGTACATAGACATATCTAAGTAAAATTTTTTAAAAGAGAAAAAGAAAGAAGAATCAAGAATATCAAATACCAATCCAGATATTTTTGTTGATGATGAGATTAGATTACCCATCATAACTTTATATAAAAGCAGACATTCTTCATTCAAGTGTCTGTGGTATCAAGATTCCACCATCACATGAATTTTTTTTTCTTCACTCTTAAGTGTATTGTTATAGCAGTGCCTCTTTGTGCCTTCTAAAGAATGGCTTGGGCTGAATTAATAACATTGCTGCTCAAATGCAGCACTAGAAAGAAACATTCAACTTTTCTTTACACAGTTTACCTGGGTGAGATGCATCCTGGCCCAACTGTCCAGTCAGAGATTTAGTTCTGTCATTGTTACATCTACCCAAACATGATTCTAAAAGTGAGGAGACACATACCCAAAAGCTTCAGCAGGAAGTAGTTGTGGTTACTGAGCTCTGCAAGACCGGGGATTTTTTTTTTTTTATTTTCAGAAGTATTTTGGTAGTTTGGCAAAAGCTAAAGGGGAGTTTAGTGAGGTTACAGGTGTGTTTATTACTTTCTTCCGGAAGCTTAATGGAATACATTGATTGGGTCTGCTGATAGGGAACAGTACTGAGCTTATAATCTGGCTCTTCTTTCTCACTGGAGGGCTGTGGAGAGACTTTACAGCTTGGAAATGAAACACTTGCAGCTATGTGCTCCAGCAGAGCAAAGCCAAATGTTGTTTGGCTTGAATTTACTGTACGGTGCTGTGGGATTCTTCTGGATTTTGGAACTCTTTCTACGAGGGAAAATGGGGCCAGGTTAAGGGTAACAAAAAACAAAACCTTCTCTGTTACAGAGCTTTCCACAAACTAAGAAAATACCTTTACGAGGATTATCTGCTGCTGCACCAGCTAAGCTCTTGCCTTCCAGGTGATAACTTTTGTATTAATTTAGGCCTAGATCATGTACAAGTAATATTTCTTCCTAATTAAAATACTGTTTTGTACTGCATGTTCCCATCAAATGACACATAAAAAACCCTCAGGTCCATCTTTCCTCCACACACCACTTGTAAATAGCAAATCCTTAACCTCCCCACAAACAAGAATAAAAGCTTTATTTTTGGTACAAAGAGAACCTGGTGAGGGGGAGTGTTAAAGTATCTTAGTGGTGTTGAAATTAACTGAGGGAGAAAGAGGGGAAAAACTATATATAGACCACTTGCCCTCCTCAGTGGTAAAACCCCCTGAACATCAGATGTCTGACTTCAATAATTTCTCACAATCTTTTGAAGCCAGATATTCAGTCTATGAGCGGAAATAAAGGCAAGACTAGTGAGAAAATATTCACTGAATGTAATATAACTGTTGTAAGAGTTCAGTGCCTGTGCTGGTACCCTTTTCAGAGGTTTTGGCTGCTTCCATGTCCCATCTTGGGGTGAATGCAGGCATTTTCTTTCGGTCATGAGACTGTATTGCCCCAGTTTTGCCTTGGCTTGAGGAAACTCTACAGAGATTATTTAGCTGAAAAATCAAGCTAAGTCTCTCCAGATTTCTCCAAAGGCAGATGAACACCGAGCCCCAGCAGGAAAAAAACTGGTGTTTAGTTGTTCATGTGCAGCTCTGTTGCCCAAAGCAGTAGCTTTGATTCTTTGGTCAGTCCAAATCTGAGGGAATTCCACTGCAGTCTGTGGAGCTGCCACCTGCAGCTCAGAGCTGCAGTTGCAAGGGGTAGTTGCTGCTTCTCACTTTTGTTCAATGGTGTGTGGTGAGCCCAAAATGCGTTTGTAAAGTGTAAGTTTAGAGAAGTTTGAAAATATACACCCAGTGTGATACCTGGATTGAGGAATTCTGCACAGGGAGTAAAGAGGGAAAAGGCTTCCTCATAGCCATGACTCAGAGAGTTCTGGCAGGTCTAAAAGTTGCAAAGTATTTTAAAAAGCACCTCCTGTTTGTATGATATGTGAAATCATGGGTAAGAAGCTGGATTAAACCAAGACATTGATACAAAATAGTGTTTCCCAGACCACTGACACCCACACAGAGTGGAAAGTTCTTCCAAGAGTACTTTGATGCCTTCAAGTATGTGCTGCTGCAAGTTCAGCCAGAATTTGTAGCTATTTTGCAATAAGCATCTGACATTGTTTACTGCAGCAGTGCTGATCATGCAGAAAACAGTTTCTCGTCTCATAAACAGATGTGCCAAGCAGCAGGAAGTAATTTTTTGTATCATCCAGAAGAATGCCTCAGCATACTAAGGAAAGAAATGTATGATAGGGAACACCAAAGGTGTGGGGCTGCAGAGACTAAAAGAACCTGGAATAGCAGGAGATTCATCTAAAATAAAAAGGATGTTTAATTTGGTACTTGATATCCAGGAATCTATCAAAAAACTTAAAATCATGTGCTCTTCTGAAAAACATGCAAATTACATTTGTTGCAAAACAGGACAAACACTCAAGTCCAGATATTTCCCGAGAAGAAACCCTATCCTGGAAGGAAGAGTTTGTTTGTGTGCTTTTTGGTTTTGTGGGGTTTTTTTACAGAGTATTTTCCCAGTTGCCTTGAAAGTCAAAGCTTTAACTGCAGGAATGAATGCCCTTGAATAGAGTTCCTCATGTCTTCTTCCCTGATATTCATGCATCCTTTAAGAATTAACAAGCAATAGTCCCCTACTTCTCTGGCTATAGATCATCCATACGCCTGTGCAAAAAAAGCTTGATCTGCAAAAAGACAATGGCTAGCAGGAAAACCTCTGCAACAAGAATTTAAGGTCGTATACAGGCACAGTGACTGACCCAGAGACTGCACCAGCGATGCCTTTTCACTACCTTGTTGATGTATGAGAGGGTTGCTATTCTTCAGACTTAAAATGAAAAAACATATTTTTTTTAATTGCTCACATTCCTTCCTTCCATCCTTCCTACCCACTCATTGATGAAAACAAGGAAAGATTTGATTTTCTGAAGAATAGGAATTACTTTTGCTATTTAATTTAACCCAAGTGGGACTGCACATGAAAACATTAGGTGTATTCCCTGTGAATGATCTCCTTTTATTTGATTTTGGGAGGGGAAAGGTTGAATGCTTATGCAACCTCAATGAAAAATAAGTATCATATAATGAAAGTAAGAAAGAGAGGAATCTATCTGAAGTTGTTCTCTCTAGGTAATCACGTTGTGGTTTATGCAGTTGCCCTCTGTGTTGTTCAGGGGGGTGTGAATACAGTTGGTTTCAGTTTCTTGCCCTGTAATAACGTTCAGAGTGAGATTGCTCTTCATCACTCTTTTGTCACACTCAAAAAGTAACTTAGGATGGAATTGACCTTAGGTCCAATCCCCTGACAAAAACAAGTCTTACTTCAAAAGCCAGAGCAGGTCATGTGGAGCCTGCTGGTCACATTTGGAATGCGCCTTGGTGTCCATCTCTGAGGAGCAGCATTAGGATCCAAGTGCAACTGGGTTTCAAACCAGTGGTCATTGCTTTCTGAGTCCAGCAGGAGGGAAGCTGGGCCACCTTCCAAGTCTTTCTGAGATGGGTGACTTAACCAGCTTCCAGTAATCTTCCTAGGAAAGTTACCTTGTCTGGCCCATACAGAAATCCATGGTTTGGGCTAAAGCATAACGCAATACCTGTCTAACCTGCCTGCTACCCAGACCTTCTCATTCAAAAAATGCCTTTTAAACTGGGCTTGGTTTCTAGGAAGCAGAATATTGATCTCGCTCTAGATGTGAAAAAACGGACTTCCTGACAGGTGACAGGGTGAGACTGTTCAGCGGCGTCAGCGACAGCCCCCTGCCTTCCCCTGCCCTGGGCTGTGCTACAGCACAACCGCGACTATGTGAAAAGCACCTCTTTGCCGTCACCATTCACATGGCTCAAAAATTCAGGTATCACGAAGGGAGAACAGCCTCAGACAGACCAGAGAGCAGTACACCGGAGCCAGCAGCCTTAGGGATGTAGTTGGGATACTGAGATCTGCCTTCCTGTCCTAATCCCATTTTGGCACCTTTCCGAAACACCCTCAGCAGCAGCCAAAAGCTCATTTGTGTCTGATCCCCCATCAGAGCGGTGCAAGAGCCTCCCTTCTGGTTTCGTTCGGATTCTGCATGGTCCCGTTCTGCTGTTGGTCGCAGTTTAAGGCGCAGCACGCGTGCCGGGGGCTGTGCATTTTTAACTCCTTCCGCCGTCAGACCCCGGCCGTCGGCTCTGCTTCCCTCGCGCCAGAGCGGGGAGAAAAACTCACCCCGACTACTTTTAAAATACAAACAAACGGCGAGAGAAGGAGCAGGCAAAGCCTTTATCAGCAGCGCCCGGTCCCGCAGTGTTCGCAGCCGGGTTATCCCAGCCGATTTATCCCAGCGGTGATCGCAGCCGGTTTATCGCAGCCGATTTATCCCAGCGGTGATCGCAGCCGGTTTATCCCAGCGGTGATCGCAGCCGGTTTATCCCAGCCGGTTTATCCCAGCCGGTTTATCCCAGCCGGTTTATCCCAGNGTGGATGAGCGCTGCAACTCAGAGTGAGCAAAACTCTACACTGCTGTATAAAATCAATCCCAAAATTTACTGTAGTTCATGGTAAGCCATGCTCATTTCACACCCAGGGCTTCTATTCAGGGCTTCTCTAGGCTGGTCCTGGGGACACCAGGCTATGTGGGAGGGCCTAGCCTGAGACATCCAGATCCAGGATATGCTCCTGTTCCAAATCAGAAGGAGCTAGCCCCCGCGCTCTTGTTTATCCTGTGACAGAGCAGTTCCCAAAATCTGCAGCTGCCAGGACTCTCACTTCTTATTTCTCAGACTTTGAGCACGGGTTGTACTGGATTTACTACAAGTTACTAAACAAGCATCATCCTTTACTTGTCAGTTTTGAAACACTGATCTACCCAGGGCTTCTGAATGATGCCATAACAACTGTATTATTGGATATTGAAACAATTAAGATGAACAATTGTTAGAAAACTAGGGATGTCTTGGGAATACAAGAGAGTTTCTTGGCGAAAATTGTTGTCCAGTCTACAAAAATATCGGAACGTTAATAATCAGCCTGATTTTCAAAAGTTTTCACGTAGTTTTCTAAGTAGGGAGTTAGTTACTGGAGTTGTGACTCAACAATTTAAGGACATCGCTAACAAAGTTACACAATTTTCGGGAACACTCGGAAGACTGGAAGTGACTCAGAAGCCTGCAGGAGTTGTTTCAATGCCCCCCTAGTAAAAGGAATAGACTGCAAAACACATTACACTTGCAACCTCTCACTGGCAAATTGCAGCCTCATTAGTAATCTTGGCAAGTTGACGGGGGTTTTACATTACTGATCCTCTTGTTAGCCCCTCAAGTGTGCCACTGAAGCGCTCTTTCAGGAGCAGTTTGTGGAAGTGAATGTTGTAAATATGTTGCCTTTACAGGCAAACAGACGCTCTCTGTCTTTGGGGCAATCAAACTGGCACATTCACGAACTCACAACTCACTTAAAAATAAATGGAAAGAGAAGGTAGTAGTTAAACCTGCCAAAAATTAGGATCTAATGATAATTGTAAGCACATAAATTTTGTAGTATTTTCCCAGTGAGCCAAGACACACACAGTAACATCAAGTAGCTTCCTTTCCCCACAAAACTCTCTGTTTAGTGGTGTGGATATTCTACTTATTTTTATTGTTCTACTTAAGAGTTATTACTTTTAACCTTTCTATATGCAAGGATGATATATATATACATATATATATATATATACACATATATATGTGTGTATATATATATGTTGGGGGGGGGTTTAATTGAAAACAGAATTATCTATCAACAACACAGTGACTGACTGAAATGCACTAGCATTACTGTAGGGCAATAGCAGTTGTTCTCGGGCAGGCAGTAGGGGGTCCTGTTCAGGTATTCCACTAAGACGAGAAATTTATATAATTAGGAATCCATCTGTCACAACTGTCCCCAAGCACTCCCTCGGTGTCCCTCACTCCACAGTCTGGCTTGACAGCATGTGGTGATGCATGTAGTCAAGGAACATCGTTATCTCTCCACTGTGCCTCAGTTTTTCTCATAGATTCTTTAAACCTGGCTGTTCTTCCATGAAACTGACCTGGGAGCTGGGGAGCATCCAAGCAGACTCCTTCCACTTCAGTGGAGCACTGGTAGCAGTTTAACACATTTCCCAATAATTGCCCACAAATGCTCCACGAAGGACAAACAGTTCCACAAAGTTTCTCAGATAATATTCTCCCCGATTACAGAGTCTCAGGAGGGCTTTTCTGCCAAGGAGAAAAAATTCCACACCTTGAGGTTAGCTCCTCACGGGCTGTAAAACAAGGTGTCCTTAGTCACGCTGCTCAAAACTTTTTCTCCTCTGTGTTTTTCCTCTGTTCATTACTGGCCCTTGTGTGGCTTCTGCTTTGAAAGAATTAATTATTCAAGCTGCCTACATGTCTCTTTTCAACAACAACTAGCCCCATTGTGCTACAAGGACAAAAACCTTCCCTAACAGCCAGGACAGATGGCTGAAGCCTGGCAACACATTTCAGAGGAGTGCCACACCTCTGTGTTATCAAACCTGTCTTTATTTGCAAACCTCCTTATCTTTGATATTTTAACTATAGTGCTACTCTTGAGGAGATATTCTTGTTGCACAAAAACATCAAATTGAATTATTTTTAGTGCCTCATTTTAAGACAAAAAATGAGAAACATGATCCAGATGCAAACTAAAAGCTGAACAATCCAAAGAATACAAACTATGTCATTTAATAAAAATCTTGTTTGGAGACTTATTATTTATCTTCTGCTGGGTTTTTAACGTGTTGAGGATGGAAACAGTCCAGTACTATTCAGCAAATATCCCTGCTGGAATATTTTTTTCTCGCCATAGTGATACTATGTCAGCCGCGCTATCTCAAGGGAATGAGCAACAGTGCAGTGCCAAGATGCTGTGCTGAGGTATCTGCGCCTTCATACTTCCTTTCCTGCAGGGTTTTCTGCCTCTAAAAAGATGTCTGAGTTGCTTTCTCGCACTTCTTTGATCGTTATATTCTAACCCATTCTGAATTTCCTCTTGCTGGCCCATTTCGAAAGGCTCAAGTGTGATTTCCAGTTGATAAAATTGCCATTGGGATGCCCTTGCTCTCCCTTTAGCGTTGGTCGTCATCGCTCATGAACAGAGGCTGGGGAGGCAGATGATCTTTCAAATGTAGCAAGGAGGACTGGGAGGAGAACGCCTGGAGGCAGATTCAAGCACTTAGAAGGCTGTAGTCACACAGGGTGGTGTTAGCTTGCTTCAGGGAGGGAGGGGAGCAAGAGCTGAACATCAAAGTGCAATGGAAATGTAAAATCCTTAGTTCTGTGATTCCTCCTTTCATCTGTGCTTTTTCTCCTGGCAAGGTGTTGCAGGCAGTTCTGCTTTCTGTGCCACCGAATAGACTCAAGCTTCAGTGAATGTAAATGGAGCCCCTGGACCAGTTTTTTTTTCCCTTCAGAAGTCCTAACACTCTCTGAAATTAATTTGAGACTGGATATTTTCAATCAGCAAAAGCAGGTACAAACAGGCTTTCTAGGACAAACAAGGCACAGGTATTCTTCAGGCTTAAGTTGCAACAAGATGGGGAAGAACAGGAAAATTGGGAATAATCCATCCTAAGGGATGCCTTAGGCCGATTGAAGCCATACACTCCATGGTGCTACCAGACCAGCATCTGGGACAGGAGCTTTGGTGCAGGATCCTGCCTGTCCCATGGACACCGTGTCTCACCCCAAATGTGGGGTGTCAAATACCGGCTCAGTGTGCTGGGGCTCCCCCCGGCCTGGGTTCCAGGACCAGGATGCCACAGGCACTGCCCACGCTGCTCAGCCTGCGTGAGGGATCCAGATGTGCCCCCTGACTTCTGGTTGCTGGTGCTGCTGCTTGGCTGCAGCCAGCTTTGCTCTGCTCACTCAGGTACCAGAGCAAACCCTGGTACCATGGTGCCCTTGTTCAGCACAAGTGGGTGGTGCCTGCAGTTTGGGGATGTGAGTCAATCTGTGACACCTCTGTCAGTGCTCCCATAGAACAGTGATTTTGTACACAAGAGACCACAATGAAAAAGAAAAAGGCTGCATGTATAAAAACCACCTGAAACATAATAGGAAACGTGTAATATAAAGTTAACGCAGCAAGAACTCCAAACTGAAGGAAGTGGAGATCTTAAGATCAGTTTTTAAAGTTTTGTCAGGAAAATCCAGAAATAATTACTAATTTAATTACCTGGAGCTATACCAACAGCCAGCCTAAAACAATGCTTACTTTTTTCTGAAGCACTCTCAAGTTTTGTGAGTAGCCCCAAATTTTTTTTTTCCATCTGTGAAGGCTTGGCCTGATTTAAGAATGACTTCTCTAATGTGACATGAGCAGTATCTGATGAACTGAGGTTCAACCTATAAAAAAACCTGCTACTGGCAAGCATTTTGAGTAATCAGTTGTCCATATGAGATTAGAGGGTAAAAAAATATTTCTGCAACTTACAGCTTACAGTGAGGTCTAAATAGGCACTGTTAAACTGTTCTGGTGCTGGGCTGACCCTGCTGACCCACCAAAGCTGCTCTGTCCCTGCCCTCCTCAGCTGAACAAGGGAGAGAAAATACAATACAAAGCTCTTGGGTTGAGCTAAGGCCAGGGAGAGATCACTCACCAGTTACTTTCACAGCAAAAGAAAACAACTTGAGGAAATTAGTTTAATTTATTGCCAATCAAATCAGAGTAGGATAATGAGAAATAAATACAAATCTTAAAAAAACCCTTCTCTTTTTCCCCAGCTTAGCCAGTCACATGTTCACTCCCTTCTCCCTATGGCTGCACATGGGGGCAGGGAATGGGGGCAGTGATCAGTTCATCACACCATTACACCTTGTCTCTGCTGCTCCTTCCCCCTCAGGGGGAGGATCCCTCACACTCTTCCCCTGCTCCAGCTTCCCATGGGGTCACAGCCTCCTTCAGGAACATCCACCTGCTCTGCCCTGGGGTCCTCCAGGGGCTGCAGGTGGGTCTCCCCCATGGACCTCCAGGGGCTGCAGGGGCACAGCTGCCTCTCCATGAGCTTCAGGGGAATCTCACCTCCAGCGCCTGAAGCACCTCCTGCCCCTCTCTCCTTGACCCTGGTGGCTGCAGGGCTGTTTCTCTCCATATCCTCACTCCTGTCTCCATCTGTGCAGGTTTCCTGCCCCTTCTGGAACACCTCATCACAGAGGTGCTTCCACCATGGCCAGTGGGCCCAGCCTTGGCCAGAGGCAGGTCTGTCCTGGAGCCTACTGGCCTTGGCTCCATCAGACACAGGAGAAGCTTCCAGCAGCTTCTTACAGCAACCACCCCTTTAAGCCACCCCTTTAGCCCCCCTCACTACCAAAATCCCACCACACAAACCTAGTACAGTGTTAAACAAATTTGGCTGCAGCTGGTGTATGAAATCAATCCCAAAAGTTACTGCAGTTCATGGTAAGCCACGCTCAATGATGTAGTATCAGTTAATTTGTCTCGGTGTCCTCCCAGTGAGGGAATGTACTTCAGTCTTGCTCATTTAAGAATATAATCTTTCTCTGATCTTTGAAGTGATGAAATGAAGGAGTGGAGGCATAGAAATTAGAGCAGTAAAAGAGCTATTAGACTGTAGAGCTCATTATTCCACCCCTAAAAGGCTTTGCAGTTCATTCTTGGGTGCTTTGTCCAGTATACCTAAAAACCTGGGAGTATTGGAAGAATGAAGGAACAATTCTAGTGTGCAGAAATGTCAGTCCTTTTCTCTCTGCTTTGATCCAGCTATAGGATGAAGCAAAGCAGTAATTGCTGCCATTATGGAGAACAAATCTATTTGCATTTCTACAGTGCTTCAGCTCTAGCTGTGAATGCCTAATCAGTCCTATTGCTGGAAAAAAATGTTTTCCAGCCTCTTGTCAAATCTGTGTCTGATTGCAGTGCATTACTGCAAAGCCACTTCACCCCTGCCCTGGCCCACATCACCAGAGGGCTGGGTGAGAATTTTTGAAGCCAGCGCTGCTGTGTAGGAAACAACAGAGCAGTGCCTGTCAGTGCTTCAGTAACTGGGCCTCTGACAGAATCCTGCCCAGCGTAACAGGCAAAGGTGCTTGTGTTTCTAGACCTGTAAAACCCTAAATAATGGGTATGTACGGATCCCCTTACACACCTGTCCAGGAACACTATCATTTACCCCAATGTCCATGCCAGCCTTAGCCTTAATAATTCCATTGCATTTTCCTCACCCAGACTTCCCCAGCAGTTTTGGCTGTAGGCTGTTTCTCATTCCCTGTTCTGCATCCTTTATCAGAGTGATAAGCACTGTCGAGCCACTGCTACATCCTGATGCAAATGTAGCTGCACAGTGTGACACATATTTGTATATTTACCCTGAATCCCAATGAGTTGCACCTGATTTTCTACTAATCAGTAGCTTTGTTCTGCCTTCACAAACTCTGGAAATTTAAGGACAGTTTAAGCTTAGTATGCAGTTGTCAGGGCTGATATAGCTGCTTAGTTTCAATCACCCAGCACAGAAGGGTTGTGATCCCATATTTTTGTCTTACTTACACTTGTATTTAATTGGGTATGTAATGCACATGAGTCAGACAAAAATCATTTGTCCCATGATGTTTTTACATACACATTTAGGAATTTTATCTCCTGTAATCCACTGTCACGGTTAGCACTATTCCAAAGTCAAAATCATTTAAACGAATATCTCAATCTTTTCTCATCAAAACCATTCATTTTTCATGTATTTACAAAGTAATTTTTTCCATGAGAAAGCAGCCAGTACCCCACAACTGCATTTCTGTTTTATGAATTTAATTATCATTCTTTCGCCTCACCCAGGAAACATTTATGGCAATTTTCCATTTAATCATCTCAACAAAAAGCTACAGCAGTAGCTTTGGGTTTTAAAGATTGTCAAATCTCATCCTGTAGAATGGAAACTTTGTTTTTAAATGAGGCACAACAATCATGAAAAACCGTGTAATGGGAACAGTGTGTCCTGTAACTGGGCATGTGCACTCCTTAGTTAGAGAAGTGACCTCCATGAGATGCCCTGGAGATGTTGCTTTCACAAACTGTTCAGGAGTGCTGTGGTAAAACTCTCTTTTATACATCCAACTTGTGCCTCTGTAAGTCCTTATCAGATCCCAGTGCTAGAAAAATAAAATACATTTATTTAGAAGGTTGTTCTGCCTTCAGGGGAAAGGAAATGAAAACCTGGACAGGGAGTGAAGCAGATCTTGACACATGTGTAGATTTATGCTAGAGGTTCAATCATATATCCTACAGGATCCAATAGGTTTATATCCTAAATCTCAGAAGGAATAAGAAATAACTTCCACCTACTGCCTTCTGCTGGCAATAACTAACCGAATGTTTTGGCAATTCCTAAGCTTAAATGGGGTCTGTCCTTGGCTGTTGTCAGTGAGGAGCATGGATATAGGATAGAGCCACAGAACAAACTGTACTGCTGTGTGGGTGGGCTTTGTGCAGTGTGAACTATAGTAAAAGAAGGGGAAAAAGAATTCTACAAAGGGATTTTTATGTGGTTAAAGCCTGAGAGGATCCACCTGGTATGTCCACCTCTGACAGAAAGCAGCTTGCACTCCGAATATCTAGAACCTTCTTGGTGGTGGAGACAGGGTATTTTCATCGGCATTTTCATTCACTACCTTGAACTTGTCAAGTTGCTCACAACATACTTAAAAGCAGAGGATTAGGGAATGACTTCTCTTGTCCCACCCCTCACATTCTCCACGAACAGCAATTGCCTAACCTTCCACGTGTTTGGTTGAGTCTTTGCCGCAAGGGATTTACTGTGAAAATGCTGCACCTCTTGAGGCTAAAGGTAGATATTTTTGGCGACCAATGTGGCAGAAATCTTTAGGACCTTTTAGGCCAGTCACTGGCATAAACCCTGAGGCTGCCTGAGGAGCAAGCACTAAACTGGACAGGGAACGTAGAAATGTTCAGTTGTCTTACTTCTCTCTTGTTGCCCAAATTCCCTCTTCTCCCATTCCCAGAGCTGCCCAGGTCTTTGCCACACACATTTTGAGGCATCAGAGGAAAACCTCAAATCTTCTGCACATCATTATCATTATCCTAATTAGCCAGAATTAAAGAACAGACACATATTTGATGCACTTTGTTATAACAATAACAAAACTACAATGAAGAAATGGCTGTGTGCTATGGAGAAGAACCAACACCACCGTGTGATGGAGCTGACTGAAATGTTTGTTTTACTGGCATGAATCCATGTGATGCAGCATAGCCTGGTGGGGAAGAGGCAGCTCCCACAAGACAGCAGACTCCTCCTCTATAGGACACTGAGACTTGTCAAACTCATTATTACAACGTCAGAAGCCACAAACATAATAAATCAGAGTTTTTAAAATAAAAATACAGTAGCACAATAGTAGGCTTTTGGGGACTCTGCTGCTATATTTAGTGTATTAAAAAGCATTTCTATCTAGCACACCAATTAAGGATAACTGTATAAGCAGGAGATAACCTGCTTACCACAGGTTAAGTGTTTTGAAACTCATGTCCTGCTGATTCATTCTGAATCATATCACCACAAATACTCACACCCTGAGAAGTTGTTTGTTGGCTTGAAAGGTTCCTGTTTCTGAAAGTTCATCACAGTAGTTTCATGTCACTTTAGGCCTATCTGCATGCCTGCCTATCAGTTAATTTTTCTTTTCCAACAAAAACACTGTTTTCACTTGACCAGTGGGCATCACTGCACATTAATAATCTTATATCCCTAGAAACAGGAGCTAGCCTGGCACAAGAATTTTGTCATTCTCCTCCATCTTTGTTCATCAGAGCAAGGATTCTCTTTAAAATTAAACCCAAAGTAGAAATGTTTGTTAAAGGTTGGATGTGGTTTTTTTCCTGTCTATAAACTTATAGAGATTCTCACACTTTCAGAGGTCTAAATTTTAGATTTCGATTACTAAGGCACAAGACTGATCCATATCCTAAGATGTAACCACATCCTAATTTAGAAATGTGGAACTTCGGTATTTTAAAGGTGGTTGATATTCCAAAGTGTCCCCTATTCATAAGGGAGATTGAACCAAGCCTGGGTAGGTGCCTGGAAACTCTCAGTCCTTGGCAATATCCCTGTCTGTCCTAAACACATTTAACTTTTTCATCAAACAATAAATTTTACATTTGTAAACTGCACTAACTCAAATACCTGCCAATGGTACCTGCTAATCCTCATTTATAGTGCAGGTATGAATTCCCCTTTTCTTTGTTCTTGAGCTACTTGTACCACTATTTGACTGAGCTAATCCAATAAAAATGCTAAAACCGTTTCAAACATTTTTCTTTATAGTTCATTTCATGCCCTATTTTACAGCAGGTTATTCTCTAATCTAATTTACATTATTCTGAAATCACAAACTGATCCTAATTGCCTTTTAATGATAATACAAGCTAATTTAAAGCAAACATCAGGTGCTGCAGTGAAAACCTGTTGTAGAAGTTCCTTGCAAATGACATAATGGGGTTTATGTATTTTGATATGAAATATTAAATGAAAATACTTTCTTGTTTTATGTGTTAAATTCAATATTTACACTGTAGTTTCAAATATGGGCAAAAGTGTTGCTGTTCAGAATCTTTGGAGGGGTTAATTCTGAAGTTTGGAGAATAGATGAATTATTCATTAATTAGTTCAGCATGAATAATAACCAGAAGCATGAGTCTGCCTTTAACATTGATTGATAGCAGGTTAGGATCCAGCAATGTTTCTATAATTGGAGAGGGAGTTCAAAATGTTATTGGCTCTCACTTGCTTGACTCAAAATACTATTCTTCTGAATTTCTGCTGAATCAGGCTTGGTTTTTTCCTTTAATCACTCAGATCTGAGAGGTCTGAGGACTTTTCACAGACAGGTCTTTTATAGTAACATTCTTGACTGTCCTGAAAACTATTTCTGAAAGTAGGATTTTTCTCTCATATGGAGTTCTGAAGAAAGCTCAGAGGGTTTTTTTCACATGTGGAACGTTCTTGAGGTTGAAAAGAAAAAATTATCCTGATATATCCCTCTGTCAATATAATAATAAGGTGATACACAGTGATATTAAATTTTGGCACATTTGGAGCTTCAAAGGTGAGGTAAACAGATACAAAGTTTTGTTCTGGGTCCATAGCTGGTCTGTGACACTTAAATGCTATCAGATGTGGTTAAAGCCATGGATTTAGCAGAGTCTTTAATATTAAAGTCAGACATTTATATAGATAATGGGATGGGATTAGGAGTCTTAACATTTCAGAATACAAAGCACCCACTCAGCTGAGAACTAGAGAGAAACTTCTCCTACTGGAGACAATTTTATGAGCTGCTACAGGCTTTCTTGAACTTACAAAACCCCAAACTATTTAGATCAGGCTAAATTCTTCAGAGTGTTGACTTCTCGTAGGTAAAGAGAGAACCTTGTGTGTTATGATTGCTAGAATTATGGTAATCATTGATGAATCCTGTATTCATCATTGGTGAAGTGTATTCATTGCTGACTGACTGAATGAGCCAATTACCAAGTGAACCCAATTTACCAACCCCTGACTGGCTTTGTGTGTTAGTTCAGGATGAGACAACAGTTGTGTAACCTGAGAACTCCGAGTTACTGACATGCAATTACCCTTAACTCCTGTAGATAATACAATCACTGATTTTCTCTCTGTAAACGGGGTATTTTCAGTCCTTCTTTTTTCATAACGAAAGTCTCTTGGTGTCACTAATTTCTTTTTAGAATGCCACCACCTTCTGTACAACAGTGATTTAGGAATTTCTAGCATAATTTTCATTATTGTATCTGGAAAGTCTCATGTCTGCTTTTTCTAGATTTAATTTTTAATGTCGTGAGGATATCTGTCTCAAAGTATGTAGGTAAGACTGTCAGTAATTCATCACCTTTTTGAACATTCTCTCAATTTATAACACTGAGTAAAGTAAATCTTGAGGTAATGTTTAAAATTTGTGCAGTGAAATAAAATATGAAGTGGCACTATGATTCGGACACAGCACAGTTGACAGTGTTTCATGGTTTATTTACCCAAGTAATTATTACATTTTACTCAGCACTCTGAGATCAAGTGCAGGTTTTCATTGCAAAGGTTCAGGTTGTTGTGTCTATAATGTGTAATGGCTCTAATTTAAGTGGAGCTCGGGAACACAGGGATCCTGAAGCTGTGTCATACTCATTACAGAAATATTAAAAATACATTAAATTATAGTGTGCAGTCATGAGTGGTGGTGAATTGGTTTGCATGCCTGTGAGGCAAACTGTTGCAAAATTCTAATACAGTAAGGGCTATTTGAAAGCCAGTCTGAAAAAAGAGATAAGAGATTTAAAAAAAAAAATACCATTTCTTGACTGTTTCCAGTGAAGATTGGTGACCTCAACTAACTTTCATCTCATGTGTGTTCATGCCCTACCCCCTTTCTTTCACTACTTTCTTTTGCTACACCATTAGCATTTACCAGCAAAATCTACAATTGTTTATCTTGAAATTTTGAACATGGGCAAAAACGGATTTTTCCATTTTAAAGGAAAGCGTCTCTATATTTCAATAGATATTTCCCATGGTTGAATGTACTACAGAAAACTAACCAAAATAAAATTCATACTGACATGTAGCTATTCTTTACTTTCATGAGGACAAATCCATAGGAGGATATTTTTAGTTAAGCAAAGGCTCAGACACTGAGGCTTTCTGAGCACTCGAGCCTTCTGCATAATCTTGTTCAAGCCAGTCCTAAAGCCTCAAACACAAATATGGTTGGCCTTCCCTCAGATGAGAAAACAAGGCATGACAGCCCTGCAATCTTGAAGCATCTTTTGGATCTCTTCACTTTTTCTATAACCAGCGGTCCCCAGATTGACTGACATAGAAACCTGGCTGGATTTTTTATTTACATTCAACACCTGTTTGCTTGATTGAATAACTCTGAACAGCCTTCAACTTTCCCAAAACTCCAGGAGCGCAGGACGGTCTGAGGAGCCAGGGTACCTGTAGACCTAAGGTTACTGAATCACAGCCTTCCTTTCCCTGTCTCTGAGGTGTGAAGTGCGTTTCTCTGCATTTGGCCTTCCCATCCCAACTTGTGATGTGAGAAAAGAAGATCATCTCTTCCCTTGCTGGTGGGGAAAAGCCAAGTGAGGGCCCTTTGTACATCCCCAGAACAGAACAGAGCTTGCTGGAGCTGTGTCACATCGGCTGGTGCTGAAGCTCTGTGAAACAGACCTAAAGATGTGTTGTTCTACTGCCACTGCTCAGAGCTCTCTGGAGCTGTGTCAGATCTGCTGAAGCTGTGTGAGACCTAAAGCTGTGTACTTTAATGCTCAGCTGTTGGACAGTCACGGTGCCCCAGGTAACTGGGGACGCAGTGAATTTGTAGTCGGGTTCTTTTCTGATCTCCGTTATTGCTATAGCCAGAGGGGTTTTCTTCTTGTGTGATTTATACAGAATATAACTCTAGGTAATGTTACTATTGCTTTATTGTTACCTGACACACTTCAGTGAGGTTTTCTCCTGCTTTGATTAGTGAGGAAATGTTTTTTTGTAGAAAAGCCCATGATAGTGGCCTTTCTAGTGACAAAACTGATTTAAAAGAGGACTAAAAGGAGGAAGTAGTAGCACATAGAGCAATTTGAAATAACGGATCACTGCGGCCAGAACATTTGATGTGAAGAATTCTATTGTGTGGAAAAAGTTATAGAAATATATTGGTATGGTAGAAATAGAAAGATCAAAATAAAGGAATGAGATTTTAATTTTCATCTCTACTATTTGTGGTTCTCAGCATATATTTTAAATTCTGACAAGTGACTTCTTTTTTTCTATTGTGGTATCAGCCAATCTCTACGTTACTTCACATACAAGCAAGAATAAAATCATCCCCTTTTCCTATTGTTGGCTTATTAATATCACTATTCCTTGTGAAGAAGAAGAAATGTGAGAGAAGAAATATTTTTTCATCTTTTACTTGCATGATTACAATCTGTAGCCATGTTCAACTGGCTTCAAGCTACAAGATAATCATGTCTAGATAGGGTAAGATTCTTTAGGGAGTTAGACTATGAGATAAAAAATTCTCTGCAGACTAGAAAATGTTTTTGGCAAGAAAGATTTAAATTACAAGTCTCTTCCATGCTGCACATCATAACTGCACAAACACTTTAAATCTGGAATTATGTTTTTAAAACCTTTAACACAATAAAGACCCATAGTGAGATTCCACAGTGATAATGCACTGAATAACAAAGCTGAAGAAAATACAATTGCTGATAAAATCATCAGGCAGGACGGGGCTATCTGTATGGAGGATACAGGGCATGTGTGTGTGCTTTATATCTTCACTTAGCAGGTTCTGTCACATTCCATTTATGTTCCCTAGGGCTTTAAATTAAGAGTAGATTCCTTTAGAACTGGTAGGTCTTCCCATTTTAGCTTGCATGAGAGGATGCAGCTAGTTTTTCAAAGAAGCAGTAGCTTGTAAACTAACCTGCCAATATGTATTTATTGCCATATTTTTTTCAGTTTGCTCTGTTGCAGAGGGATAGGTCTGTGATGCCAGGTCCTGCAGGCTGAAGATGGGGCTGGGATTTTTAGGAGGCAAAGCTCAGCACAGATTTCTTGCCTGACTACACCATTGAGGGATATTTTTACCACAAGGGATTTGAAGGAGTTTTTTTCAATTTGCATTTGTTTCATCTCACATGTACCTAAGGTACCTTATGCACTGTCATCTCATCCCCCTGTGTGCACTGTTCATGCACCCAGAGCTGCTCTCAGCAGTTCTTGTGGTTCCCAGGAGTGCTGCTCCCGGGCTGTTTCACAGCTGCCTTTAGGGCCAGCCCTTTGCTGCCTGAATGCCTGTCAGGAGTGTCGGGAGTGCCCTGCTCACTACGTGTTACTTAGACGGCCTTTCTTAGCCACCCAGAGGACTCAAACTCCTGCCAGGCTTTCAGCCTCCCTTTCTTGAGGACTCTGGTTATCTTTTCCCTTCCCACTGTGGTCTGATCCTGTTTGTGACTACTTTCAATGCCTCTGTCCTTTGCATCTTTCCTGCAGCCTCCCCATTCTGCATCAGACATACCCCATTTCATCTGCTCTAAAACTACCAAGTATCTCTCTTCTACTAGCAGTATGCTGAAGAGAGGTTTTGCTACTGAGAGCTTTCTGACAAGAGCTTCCTCAAAACCCCCAAAGCAACTTTGCTGTCTCTTTTCAGAGCCCTTAAAACCAGCTGCTGCTAAAGGAAACTATTGCCAAAAAAAAAAAAAAAAAAAAANNNCCAA
This sequence comes from Cyanoderma ruficeps, assembly GCA_008694505.1. NCBI lineage: Eukaryota > Metazoa > Chordata > Aves > Passeriformes > Timaliidae > Cyanoderma > Cyanoderma ruficeps. The sequence continues at coordinate 4,538,141 of VZDJ01000028.1, read as the reverse complement.
AAAAAAAAAAAAAAAAAAAAAAAAAGCCTCAGTTGAGCTGCATCTAAAGCTCTTCCTGAGCATTTAGAAAGTTTTTGAGTAGTAATTACTCCTTAAAGGCCTTATGAGATGGCTCTCTTTTTTTCCCTCTACATCTAAACAGCAGCTAGTTCACGGATGTCCCAGTGCCAGAGTAGACTTCCTAGAGAGCAGGTTTATAAACAAACTCACTGGAACCTTCCAGCAGCACACGGACAGCCAGTGTGCTTTCCAAACTCCTTTCCTCAATACACTGCACAACTGTGGTAGTAAAAAAACTGGGCCCTGCAAAAATGGAGACTCTTCACCTCCTATTTTTTTTACACCAAGAAGCTTCAAAAATCAGTCTGGCTTCAAAAATCTAAGGACAACCCAATGCTCAGAATAATCAAAGCCTTGAAGAGTCTTTGTTCTGGTTCTTCAGAGTCTGTTATTTACTATTATTTTTGTTAGTTTTGCCAGTTTAAAGGGCGTTTTTATGTTGTTGTGCTGAGATTTTGTGTGGGTTGTGTGGTTTACTTGCGGGTTCATACTGGAAATTGTGGTAGTTAAAGTTGTTTCCCAGAAGATTCTTACTTCAGCAAGTCAAATATTTATATGGTGTCTCCTCTACTGTGTAATGACAGCATTCTGTGTACCATTTTTCAGTGATGAGGCATTCTGTAAGTGCCAGACTTGTGTAATCTGGAAAGTTCTGAATTCTCATGTGTTTCATTACACTGTTTTTCTCCTTCCCTGCTGAAGTGTAAAATACTTGCTCTAGCTTGATGGGCTCCTCCCCAGACTTCAAAAAAAAAAAGTTTGCCTGTAGAAAATGTCAATTCTCCTGCAACAAAGCTAGTCTGCATTTTATTCTTCTGTTTTCTTATTTCATTAATGTTCCAAATCTATGACAATATTCACAAACATTTTTTGAAGAACCAGATCATCACTAAGTCCAACTGAGAAGTTTTCAGCCACTTTTAATTACTGATCAATTTAGCTGCAATTTGTTTCTCAAGTACAATGTTTCTCATCATCTGCTTTCTGATTACACAAATACATTGCTGAATTTGAAGATTTATTCATGACAAAAAGAAGCTGATAAGGAGGTAGAACAATTCCAAGTCAACTCCCTGCTCTGTACTGATTCTGTGTAGCCTCTAGAGCAGACATATATACCTAGATGCAAAAAAAATGGCATTGTTTGGGACACTCACCCAGCAGAATTTGTAGCATTCTCTATTAGTAAAAAAGTACAGAAGATGATTTCACAGACAGGAACTGGAAATAGAAGTGCTGTCCTACCCAACACATTCAGAGCTTCTTATGTTAACTCCAGTGGTGTCCATAGCCTGCTCTGTGTCAGCAGTGAGCACTGGGTGGGAACATGTTCCTGCAGGAAATTCAGTCTCTGATAACTTTGATTTACAACTTGCTAATAGACATTTAATAGAATTTTAAACATATATTAAATGGATGTTTGATTAACAAAGCAATCAGATTTACTGAAATCTGGGGGTAAACTTGCTAAAAATATACAAAACATATCAAACTAAATGACAGCAGCCCAACAAATCAGTAAGACTATGTTTTTCCAAGTCCACTTCATAGTAGCAGTAGTACCATCAGTGCAGAACATTTCCTTGGGATTAATGTCCTGCTGTCTTTGGGGTGTGCTTTCCTGGTTGGGTTTCCTTCAAGAGCAGCTGTGTTGGGCGCTGCTGGATGATGTGTACTATCACTACCATTGGGAGGCCAGGTATCCAACTGGGATCCAACTTTTCAATATGTAGAATTACCGTTACTAAATTTGACAAATAGTTAGAACTTACTTTTATTTATGATTTTAAAATATTTTTTAAATTAAGAAGAAGAGTATCTCTGGTCAAACCTGCAAGCAGGTTTATGCAATTATTTCTAAAATACATGGCTGTGCTCAATTCTGCTCCTGTGGCTTTGGATACAATTGAAAATTGGGAGAGCAGCACCACAGTCAGGTTTTGAAGGACTCATTCCTTAAAGCTGACAAATTCTCCTGGGGATAAAAAGACAAGTTCTCTTCAAGGTCTTGGGTCATTATTCTTTGGGAAGGGAGAGAAAGTGAGCTCATCAATCAAGGAGACCCACAGCTGGACACAGGGTTTTAGGGCAATAGCTGGTGAACTGTTTGCTAGAAAGCTTTGTAAATATGTACACAAATACTCAGGGCCACTGGGGAAGGCTGTGGCGGCCTCTCTGCTTCTCTCCTTGTGCAATACAGTGAGCTTGGTGAAGTGTCTGAAAGCAGTTTGTAATTAACTAACTCACAGGCTGTTTGTTAATTGCACTTTATCTGTCCCTCAGATCTGTGTTTGTGTGACTCCAGGAGCACCTGAGGATAGCTGAGGGCAAAACCTAGCTCAGGATGAGCCTGCATGGGACTTGTTTAAATGATTGGTTTAGAGTGTGAAGTTGGAAGAGCACAGTTGTCAATGTGTTTATGGAATAGGCATTGAATGCAGTGGGGTTTATTATTAACTAGACTGAACATGAATAAAATTGCAAAAATCTGCAACAGGTTCTAGCAAGAAGTGAATCTTTTTTTCCAAGTTATTTCAAGATTCTAATTGGAATGCACATCTCAGAGAGCACTGCCTAGTTACATAAACCAGTGATAACATTTCCTGTGAAACTAGTGAGGCTGTAGCAGTGCATTTTGAAGTGTGACTTTGTTGGCTCGCTGTCACTGCGGGTTGTTAAATATGCCCATTTAGAGACCTTATGTGAAAGTTTGAGTGCTGCTAACATTTAAAAGCTGATAGAATAAAATAATTCGCCTGGAAATACAGAGCAAGCCACAGATCTGATAGTAGAACTGCCTTTGTTTAAATGTTCTACATTAGACAAATTTGTCTTAATGTCTTCTTAAACTTCCCTTATCTTTCCTTTTGAAAAATAAACAGCCCAAACCATTGTTCTCTGCTAAGAGCAGATGACAATTACCCAGAAAACCTTTGATTTGGAATTGTCTCTGATGTTTCAATACAATATTTGACAGTTGAACAGGAAATAGAATTTTTATATGATACCAGTTTCTGTTCAGTATTCATGTGATACATTCATTGGAAAGAAGCTAAAGAACATAAGAACTGTTTAATACTGTAAATTAAGCATAACTATTATACTTAATAATAATAAGTATTGTTATAATACTCTGTCTAAATACCAGTCTTATTTTTGCCCTGGCAGGTTGATAATGTATGGCTTTGTGAAGGCCATGGTACATATTGGCCAATTAAAGCAATGGGAATTCCACTTCACTGACTGTTTATTTTTTGGATCGCTGATGTCTGCCACAGATCCAGGTAACCATTTCAAATAAATCACTTTTTCAAAAGTCAGAAGAGTAAATAAGAACTGTATATGCCATAGGAATGTTCAAAGTCTCTGTTCTTGTTTCTTTTTCTTTCCTTATCTGTTAAATATCTGATATTCTGCTAATCATAAGTCAATCAAAGTTGAAGTCAGCTCCAGAGTTTCCTTGTGGTTTTTTTAGTAGCTGGTTTTCCTAGGTTGAGATCGCAAACTTTATAATTGAGGTTGCTGAAAAGACTGGGAAAATGTTTTGTGATGTTCAGGACAGCACCTGTTGCTTGCTGATACGAGAACTGCTGTAAGCTGGAGCCTCACAGATAATGATCACAATAATCACAGTGCACCTGTGACCTAACCCAGCGTAAAGATATGGGGAATGGAGGATTCAGATTTTGGAATATAAATACTGTTTATATCATATCAATGAAGTGTTCATGATAAACACAACTCTAAAAAACCACATACCAAGAAATTGACTTGAATTTCCAGATGTGAGATTTAAAGCCCAAAGTGACAGTAAATGGCAAAGTCTGAGAAGCAGACTCAGTCCATTTTGGAATCACAGAATTACAGAATCATTTAGATTTGGAGGGATGTCTGGAGGTCTTCTAGTCCAGCCTTCTAATTAAAACAGTCTAATCTCAAAGCTAGCTTAGGTTTCATAGATTTATCCAGGTTTTGTTATGTTGAAAATGCCAATAAGAGTACTCAGATATTAAAAGAAAAGTATTGCTACTTGCAGCGGTGGGAGCACAGTAAAGGAGAAGGTGAACAGATTTTTTTAAGGTTGTCTACTAAGACAAAGTACAAATTCTGCAAGGGTGCATTGGACTTTTGAAAAAATTTCAGTTGAGCTGTTAAGGGAGATGGAACAGAAAACATTTTGTGATGCATATAAAATGCTGCTTTAGCGTTAAAAAACTACCATTGAGAAGCTTCTCTGAGAGACTCAGGAATAAAGCTTTCAAATTCCTGGCTTTTGAAAGAAATGAGGAAAACCAATTCTACAGTTCTACATTTTTTTTTTCTGGTCTTTAAATGAAGTCTCAATATTTAACAAAAATTTTGGGCTTATGATTTATCATTCTGACACCTTAAGAGTATGGTATAAAACAATTTATTTCCACAAAACCAGTTGCAAGATCACTGTAAAAGCTGCATCAAGTTGTTATTCTCAAATTAATCCAATATGCTGCCACTTCTTAGATCACCCAGCTATATTAATAAGATTCAGCACATGATTGAAGCCTATCCTCAGAGCAAGAGAAGAACACAGAAGTTGGAAGCACAAGCAAAACCTAGGAAAATAAACTGCTTATGGAGTAAAAGTGTCCTTACAATTTCCAAGTGTATTTCTTGATAGTGCTATGAATTGGGTTTTGCAGCTGGCTTAGTTTCTTTTCCCATTTTCCAATCCAAGACTATTTAGTTTCACAAATGTTGACTTGTGACGAATAATGTATAAGATAAATGCACTGATTTTGATTATAAGGATATTAAATCACCACTAATTAATCTGGAACAATCAAGAGGGGAAAAAAATCAACAAAGCAGAAGCTCCTCTTGCACTGTAAGGAATATGTTAAAAGGATTGCTTTTCCCAGGGTTTTAAACAGGCTTAAAAAGCTAAAGCTGAAGTTGAGAAAACTATTTTTAGTGTGACAAATTGTCATTGATTAATATTGTTTCTAATTACTCCTCTGCTTATATAGTGTCTGTGCACATCCAAGAGTTTTTTAATGTTCAGTCTTGCTCCCTCTGCCATCAATTCACAATATTCTAAGCTGTTTCTTGTGTTCACTAATCTTATCCACAAATTTCAACCCCTCAAAGACTTAAGAGAATTTTGAACTAAGTTTTTCATTAATTAAATGGTTGACGCTGCTGAAAATATTTCATTGTGTTGAAGGATTTGCTAGTGGATTATAATTTCAAGTATATAAAAAGCTCACTGGCATTCCAAAATCAGTTAAAATATGGTTTCCTAGAGGACTGGTACATATTAGGGCATAAAATAATCAGTATAAAGATTTTATCTGTGATAACTAGGGTTCATTTCAGGGTTTTTTAAGAAATCTTTAGTAAAGTGTTGTTAGTGTTATCAACAATAAATTAGTCTTAAGATGAAATAATAAATTCCTGTCAGATTTGCTACACGATTTTTCATTTAATTCTTCACTGTGTAGGATTATAAACTCGTTTCAAAAAGAGTTTTAATTTCCCTTGGCTATGGAAAGCAATTAAGTCTCAAAAGATGCTAAAAACTGATCTGTTGACTTGACAGAAGTTGGTTTGATTGAGCTCCTTATTTGTGATAGTAAAGATGACTGATAGGTTTTTACATGTTAAATAAAGTCTTTTACTGTCAGGGCAGTAAACAAACATTTGCCAGGTAAGATTTTCTAGTATTGTTAAGAAGGAAATAATGTCACAGCACTCTGTAAGTTTTCATTCTGAAGTTTATCTAAAGATTTTTAATCTAGATATTTTGGCATAAAAATAATTGAGAAGAATTGCTCTTATATGCTGTGTGTTCTCTTACATAGAAAAGTAGCACTTGAACTAATATTAAGAAATTAATTTATGATTGGATATACTTGGGACTGTGTTTTGCATTATAGGCTGTGATCCCTAAATATCAACAACATTTTGTGATGCCTCAAAAAACTTTCATGTGTCTAGAAAGGACCCTTAGAAACGTCAGGGAGAAAACAAGGTTACTCTTGACCAAGTAAATTTTCTTACAGAGAACATATCCTTCCAATAAATTATCATTTTCAGTAGAGAAAGTTTCTCATTTTAAGACTTCAGGTAAGGTTAAATTTTAAGAAATAGAATTTTAAAATTCCCAGATTATCCCTTTATTATTCTTTGATTTAAAACATGAGACCAGTATTTACGTTTTTCTGGCAGTCTCCAGGGGTGCTGCTATTAACATGTTCTGGGCACAATGACCTTCCCTTCCAAAGACATTTCACATACCTTTAGCCTTCCCTTTTGTTTTGTTTTCTAATTATTGACGTTTGAAGTATAGAAAACTGATTTACCTTCCCAGGGTTTGCTGAGGCACAGCTGTTTCTGAGCCATATGAACTCCCTTACCTTTGGTCACATTGACAATCACAAGGCTCTTCCCTAGTTGAAGTTACTATGGTTACAGCTGAACTGGAGCTGTGGATTGCACTGCTCTTGTTATTGATGAAACTGGATATTTACCAGAAAGAGCAGTTTCTGTTTCACATAAAATCAAAGTATTTTGCATTCAGAAGCATAATGTATAAATACAAGGTAATACATTTCAAACACTCATTATGTGAGATGTTTTATAAATGTGTTTTTAGTTAAAATATATGTCTGCTTTCTTCTTATTCACCACTGAACTAATCTGTGACTGCTGTGACTTATTAACAGGGAAAGAAGTCTATAATTCAAATTGGAATCTTTATTTTTACACAAAGTCAATAGGAAATAAAAGTTAGATTTCTCTAATTTTATTTTCTTCCCATTTGATACTGCACTCCTAAAAGAATTTAGGCCTGTGAGCTATGAAAGATATTAACAGTTCTAGTCAGAAGACTGAGGTACAATAATACCAGTACTTTATATAATGGTGTAACTTATTTTTTGTTTCCCTACTCTTTTAAAAGTAACAGCAAAGCATCATTGGATACAGTTAGCATAGAGATTGTTGCAGTTTGGTGATATTTCAGTTATATTTACTTTTTACAGGGATCTATAATTAGCCAATTTCTTTCTACATTTGTCAAAAGATACCTTTCACAAACCAGCTCCACAAACACTTCTTATGACTTGGGTACAACTGAGAAATCACGTTGGGCTTAGCTCGTGACAGATGTTACCTCAGCCCATGAAGTCGAGAAAGAAGTGAATCAGACTTCTGTTGGCATAAATACTGTGAAAATTTTAGATGCCTCACTATTTCCTGCTTCCCATACCTGAATTTTTAACTGAAGTTCACAACCCTTTCTGAGTCAGCAGCTCTGGAGCTCTGGGACATGTTATTTCTGTTGGTGTCAGTTTTCCACAAGTTTGCCACAAGAGGTGTTAGTGCTCCTCCGATGACCTGTCCTTCCAGCCACTTCTTTACCTGCCTCTATTTCTGTCCTCACGTGCTTACATTGAAATAAGAGATGCTGTGTGCTTTAATGAGAAGTAGTTTGGTATTTTTATAATTCCCATTGTATCTAATGAATTATACAAGTCTTTGAGTAGTTCCCACACAAAAACCAAGCCCTACTTACTGTTCCTCAGCAGAGCCTTCAGAAAGCCAGGGGCCAAGATGACTGCAGCACCTACAATCTTTACTTAGATATCAAACTTCTCACAGAGTAAACATGTTATTGTGGTATAGGATTATTTTTAAATTACTTCCCTTGAGTTTTAAAGTCATCTGTAGACAAACGTAATGTGACTTTGTTGGACATGATGAATATTCCTGGAGCATTTTTCTATCCAGAGGTAACTTAAATTAACTTTCTTCCATAGCAGAGTATCACATCCCTTTTGATGTGTCCATTCTGACCTATGCCCATAGATTCTCATAATTAATGAAGGCAAATGTGATTGTGGGGAAGTGCTGAGACAGTGGTGGGCAAAACCAGGTGAAAATGTTTTCTGGAGCTCTGAAACAGGGTGGATGTGTTAAAGATCCTGCTGATCTCTGCTCTTGTGCAGATACTGTTTATAATTTTCATTAATCAGCTAACTCCAGAGAGGGTGTTTCTTTACTGTACAATATTCTGCTGAAAGGAGATTGCAAACACTTTGAAAGGCATGGTTAGAACTCAATATGATTCCTGTAATGATTTAAAATAGATAAGAATAAATGCTACACTTGGAAAAAAACATCTTCTTGGATAGCAGATAAGAAGTGAGCATTCACTTCTGAAAATGATTTCAAGTTTACAACCTATGAAAATGAGTCATAAGTACCAATGCATAGCAAAAATAAAAGGAAAACAGGATTTATTAACATGTTCTACAGCATTTTTTCATTCTCTTTCTTGACAGCAAGTGTCAACTACATTACTGGGATCTGGTTTTAGGCACCGTGTTTCAGAAAAGATATGAGCTGATTAGAGGGCAAGAAAACATTACTAAAAGGAGGAGATTGAAAGAAGTGAGTCATTTTAGGGAGGAGATGTCTGAAATGAGTCTTTGAATAGACAAATTCTGCTGAAAGAAAATCAGAATAAATATGACAAATTTTTGTCTCATCAGGCTAGGAATAGAAATTGCAGACTTGAAAAGCAGGAGGGGAGATTTGGATTAGACATGATTCAGGAATAATTGCATTTATAAATTGTATGAATACTGACGAGAGAGTTAGACTCCCTTGGGATTTGTGGAACCAGCGTCATTTCAGTTCTTTAAAAACAAGTCAGATAAATATCTGTCAGCAGTTGTAGGGCTGAAGTTTGCTCTGCCTTGGGCCAGACAAGCAGAGGGATAGAGACCCCCCCAGTCAGGGACAGGTAAAGAAGATCCAATAACCTCCCCTGAAAATGGGAAAACATTTGAAATGGAAGATGCTTTTTGAGAACTGAGTGAACTAGAGAGTTTCTCCCAGAAGAGGCAGCTGATGCATTGCTGTGCTGCTTGTTTGATTATTTTGCTTTCATTTGAAAAGATTCAAGTCATATTTTTGGGTAGAGTTGGGAGAGAAAGCAAGAAGAGAAAGTTGTTTACTTAGGAGGCCAGAGGAAGGAGAGGAATGTGTAGGCATCTGCCTAATTGGCTTGGCCTGCTACACACACACCTCAGCAGTACATTGGGCTTTGATTACTGTTTTCTTTTCTTTCTATCATTGTCACAGAGACTATTAACAAGAGCCCAAATTAATTAGCTAATAAGCAAAAGCTGAAAGTCGCAAATAGTTTTAGAAAACAAGTCTGTTTTTATGCCAATGACATTAGAGAGCAGGAGACTAAACTGAGTCCACATTTAGCGCATTAAGTCAGCATTGCTAATCAGGCAAAAACCTGAATATAGATGTTGGTGAACCAAGAAAATATCTTTTGTCAATAAAGCTTCTGCCTACACCTTTGAGCTATTCTGGGGAAAGAACTCTTTTTCTAGTTTAAATTATAACTGCAGTGGGAGTAGATGGGTGAGGTTACCAGGATGGTTAAATATAACTGGCTAATTTAAATATAGCTATATCAGCAAATGTTCAGCTACACACATCTCCTAAATTGTCTTCTCTAGAATAACACTTCCAGAACACATCAGAGATCACTTTAACATAAAATCTCACAGGAGAACTGAGAATCTATTTTGGGTTTATAAACAGATTTTGAGATTACATAGATATTTAAGCGCCATTTAGAAAATCTTAGCAGCAATGCTGTGAAAGTTCCAAGAAATGTTAGTAAGACAAAGCATAATCAGCTGGTCATGGTTTTGTATGAATTATCAGAAGTCATGTGAATGTAAAAGTATATAATTTTTATTTCTAAAATGTCAGATGTGAACATGGCATCCCAGAGGAACTCCTAATCTTTGGGATTCCTGGCCTATGAGGACTGAGTCAATTGCACAATTATGTACTAGAATGATCACCAGTGAAGCAGTGAATTGCTGTCTTAATTTTTAACCAGACAAGTAATTGGGAGTCTTTACATAAAATTCCATTTGAAATGAGAAATCTCTGCTTTGTCCACTCAAAGAGAAAATAATAAGAATAATAAGATTTCAAATAATACATACACAGAGCATAGACAGCCTTCTTCAGCTGGAGATTAATGAAGTGCAAGATAGACCATAGGAAGGACTGTGATCCCCTGTATGCAGGGAAGAGGGGAAAACAGAGAAGGCCTAAGCTAATATCCACAGGACTTAATTATCTGAATATGAACCAAATACTCCTGAGGATGGATGTCTAAACTATTTACTCACCTTCAATTTAAATACACCACACTCTGTTTTTTCTATTGCACGGGTAAACTGAAAATCAAATACAGAGTATAACTCAGGGAGAAGGAAGGAACTTAAACTACTGGTATGCTGAAGGAGCCTTAGAATTGATGAATTAAAGAATCTTATATATTCCAGTTGATCCTTCTTAACTCATTTGTATCCACCTCAGCAATATATAGGACTGGGCTTCTCCAAACCAGTACTCTAACATTGCTTTATTTCTTGAACTGCCAGAGGAATATGAAAATAACAACTGACTTGGCTTTCTTTCCATACAGTGACAGTCCTTGCTATTTTCCATGAGCTGAATGTGGATACGGATTTATACACACTCCTGTTTGGAGAGAGTGTCCTGAATGATGCTGTGGCTATTGTGCTGACACAGTAAGTTACACCCACCTCCATTCTTCACTTGGTGCGCTAAATAAGCTTTAGTCACTGATATCATTCTCACTGATACATTTTTTTCAAGTATAGCTATACCATTTGAAGGTTTTGTTACAAAGATGTAGCTTTAAATTTTCTCTTGGTTTGTCTAGAATTTCAATACTGTTCATAGCAATTATATATTGAGAATGCAATTTTAGTTCATGTTCTTTAACCCAGAAAGCAGTGTATTCCATAAAATGCTAAATTTAATTTATTATGATTTATTTTCTCATCTAAACAAGGTATCTTGAAAAAATAATTCTAAATTAAATGCTAAATCTCAGACATAGGGCAACTACAACATTGAAGACAGGTTCTTTTTATTTTTTGCAGTCTATTATTTTCCAAGATTAAAGCCACAAAGTGGCACACAGTATCTGTTTATCTACTTCTGTCTATGGAAGCTGGCAGAGCTTCAGCTGATAACAGTATCTTAAATTTATATATAGCTTTTTTATTCTCAGGAATCCTCAAACAGATCACAAATGATGGGCCAAAATCACACAAGTATTTGCTGTCCTAAAAACACACATGCTAAGTACATGATTAATGTGATCTCAAGTTTACTCCCACTCTACATGTACTGTATGCTTCCCAGAGCTTTGCTAGAAATACAAATAATCCTCTGAGATAATCTTAAAAGTAACAGAGCTACAAAGTTAAATTCAGTTCTCCATGATGTTTGAAGGTGCTTCAGAGTGAGCCTCAGTTCAGTGCCAACTTGTTCCTTAAAACATGGCTCCTTGAACAAGGATTTATCCTGTCTTTCAGGGAAAGAAAAGAAACTTTTAGAGACTTTACAGTAGTTTAAAAATGAGCTTAATATTTTGTCTGAAACCCCATGGAGTTTCAATTTATAATAATTGTTGCAAAAAACCACCAAATTTGTTTCACGATGCCAAAAAAGAAATAGTATTCCTATTTAATTTGTCATTCTCCAATTATCAATCTAGTAACTTTCACTTAGAGTAAACGCCTCACAGTTTTCAGAGCAGGAGCAATGTTTTCTAACACTGCCAAGTGTCTGAGCACAGCAGTTCAGGATCAGATACAGCACGGCTGTCACACCCGGGGACTGGGGCTGGAATGTGTCACCTGGGACAGCTCTGCTGCATCAGATAATAAAATAGACAAAAGGAAAAGTAAGCAAAGACCAGACAACTGGGTAGAGAGAACCGACAGAAAAGCATTGAAGCAGCTATTAGAATTGGAAAGAAGTGTGTAGGTGGCAATAAGTCTGAGATTTTTATCTCTCTCCCTTGGCGTTGTTTAATAACAGCCGAGACATTTTCAGCTCATTTAGACTTTTCATCTGTTAGTGCAAGGTTCCCAGACGAGGAACAGGAAGGCTCCAAGCGACTCCAGGGAGCCCGGAGTGTTTTAAGTCTCTCTGGTTTTCAGTCACCTTGATACCAAAGCACACAGATCTCCCAAAGGAGGAACCCAACAGCAGAACAAATCTAAAAAGAAAAATCCATCAGATTCCAGTTCCATCAATGTTCCAGTACATGATACGTGACTTTCTAAACTCTGATCTTCCCAGTACTCAAGTCTAGGTTATGCACCTCAGCCTATCTACTTCTCATGTTTTCTTTGCTGCTACATGGGAGATTACAAATCTTTACTAAAGAATTTCTTGTCACTGGAAAATTGATGTGTTTTTTTATATATTCACTATGACTGATTCTTTGATATCTATAGTCATTTGTAGAAGACTGAAGAGAATACATGGCATTATCAGTTTCACATTTCATTACTCACTGGCTTTAATAATCATCTTCTGCACAAATACAATACTTCTGCAACCCAATATAATCTTCCTGTACCATTTTAAGTGAAGATATACTGTTAATATTGCCAGCTTCAGGTCATTAACACCCTACTAAACCAACCTGAGTTTAAATGAAGAAAATGGTTTTTCTGTCACTGCAAAAGAACAGCTATTTTTTTCCCTGTAACCCATACCATTCTTGTGTGCAAACACAACATGTTCATAATTACAGCAATAGAAGTCTATTTAAAAAGGTGTGAGAATAATGTTTACAAATCTGCAAAAGCAATAGCAAGTAATTTAGTACACTCCATAATGATAACCAGAAAAATAGAATATGAAAATACACATCGTCTTTCATTACCTAAGAGAATAAGTAAGATAATGTCTGCAGGAGAGACTCACTGCAGGGGAAGCAGGAGGAGAAAAGGGAGAAGACCTTCATGGCTGGGGGTGGCAATTTGGCGAGGTGAAGGCAGGATGGCTGTCTGCCAGCAAGGGCTTAGATTGGTCTCTCTCCTTTCTTTCAGCTTCTCCCTCCAATCTCTATTTTTCCTGTGTTGTTTATCATTTAGTTTAAGAAGGACAGCAGCAGGAGCAGCTACCCCTGCATTTTTCTATGGATTTAGCAAGTGACACGAGCTGTGTTGCTGCAAGAGGGTGCACACAGTGGCCAACTGCCCTCAGGAAACACTAACCAAGGACACAAGTTCTCTGGGCAAGTTTAACAGCTCTCCTCTGGCCATCCTGCCCCACCAAACACCTGGATGTTTGTGGTAATTGCAAGATTTCATTTATAGTGTGCTATTTTAAGATAATCCATGCAGGAGGGATCACTGTGACTCAAATTGACGGCAGTGGCTGCAGGAAGGCTGACAAGCTGTTGTGCATCTGGGAGAGCTCACACACACAAGGGCCTCTCTAGACAAGGGCATTGGGGATGCAACGAGGATTTTCTCATAGAGAAAGCACTTCCCGAGTTCTTGCAACTTTCCATTATTAGGATAAAATTGTCCTTTCTATAAAAACTTGTGAGAATTCTCACATAAAATAAACATCAAGAATTCAAGGTATTTAAGAAAAATTATAGCACAACCTTACAAGACAATACTTACTAGATTATTAAACATGTCTGCTTTTACCCAGAAAAACCCTTATGACTAAGTATCCCACACATATTTCCTTGATACTTTGTTTTCCAGCATACTGACTGAGGAAAATCCAGATAAAAATGGTTTCATGGTTCCTCTTAAATATTTCTGAGATGCACATATACCAACTCAGGCCATAGTACCTCTTCTTAGCTCAAAAAATACTTCCATTCTAGTCTAGATGTACCTTATATAAATTAATATCATGCTCAAACCATTCTTTCTTGGCAGAGGCTTGTATAGGGCTTTCTAAAATAACATGGCAAAGGTAACTGACTTACTGAAAGGGTAGGAAATTTATTGAAAAGCAGTATCATTTTCCAAGGGAAATAACTCGGAAGCCAGAGTTCAGTTTGGGCTGAGCACCCTCCAAGGCTGTCTTTTCTCAGACAGTGATTCCTGTAATCATCTTAGGCAGACAAGAAAATTCTTTCTGCCACACTGGTCATTCTTACTGGTAGGTACAGTCATGGTATTGCTAATTTTAGTACAGTTTTGATCTTTTCAAAATATAAGAAACTTGGGATATAATGGACCTCAAATAGAAAATTAACCAGAATCTTTAAACCTTTCTGGTTCTAGGTACCTGTTTACCTGTATTGTTGTTGTTTCAGTGGGTTTAATTCTGTTATTATGTCATTGAACTTCAAGGTAGCATACACAAGAGAGAAATGTAATCAGAGACTGAAGAAACAGACATTTGCCAAACTTCAAATGCAGTTAGGAGTATTCAGTTCACATGGTCACTGGCCTGGTGAGGGAACTGTCCATTCTCTGCAACAGTTACTTCCCTACTTTTCACAATTTCTAATTCTTGTTCCTTGTGTGTTATGCATTAAAATCAGCTGTTCTGCAAAGGACAACAGATATTGTAACTATGCTGCTGAACAATTCAGTTGGGAGCTGGGAGTTGCAGGAATAATATTGGCTTTGAAAGCTATGATGGGTGTTTCCTCGATGCATGTCTCAGTAGATGTGAAGCTTCCTTTAGGATTATATTTTTTTCTTTTGTCATGGACTGTCTCTAATTTGGATCTTTTGCCCTTCCAATGCTTTTTGAAGCATTATTCTGTAAAGTTTTTGCCACACTTTGATCTCTGAGCACACTGAATAACAAATTTTACAGAGGAAAGACATCTGAATGTTCTCACATCATATTTTTCCCACAAACTGCAGTTATATTCAGAAAGTGGCCTTTAAAAGTGACATCATGAGCTTCCATATATAATGTGTCAAAATCTTTTGTTTCTTGTGTATAAATTAAGAATCAAAGACTCTTCTCTTACCTAATCCTTTGTTTCAGTTTCCTCCCCACCTGTAGGTAACTGAGAGTTTGTTCACAGTCTAAGAACACAAGGAATTCTGTCAGCCTGAATCCCCTTCCTCACGCTGAGATTTGTTAGGCACTATTAGCAAATGGCAAAAAGTCTTGAGTCATCACATAAGAAAACAAAGAATGCTGGTTTCTCTATAGCCCTTATATTTTTAGCCACTTTTTAAACCCTGTATTCATGCAATTTCTTAGTGTGTTTTACAATACTATCTCAGCCAGTGGAATGAAAATGAAACTCATTTAAGTTCTATTTATTTTCAACATGTGTCTGAGCGCAGACAAGATGTTATTCACATATCCTAGGCATATCAGTACATAGAAATAGTGTAAAAAAATACTTCTATCCATAAATGGGGCCTTATGTACACACAGCTAATAGCTTTAGTATACCTACACATAGAACTCTTCAGCCTAGTAATTCTTTTTCAAAAAGATAAAAGACTCACTCCTTGCCAATTAATGTACGTAGTGTGCATTTCCAGGAAGGAAAGAGGGAAATAAAAGCATCTGTGCCATCAGGCAGGTGGCAGAAAGGTAAAAAGTATCAACACATGCAACATTTTCCTGTTTAAAGAAAATAGATTTCTAAGGTGAGAAGAGGTGAAATGAAGATATAAGAAAATGAGCTGGTGAAAGCAACAAATGGACATTATGAAGGCATGGCTAGGAAAAAGAGGCAAGAAACAAAGATAAGGCACATTGTGTAACTACAGATCATGACAGTGATACATAAACCTGTAGCTAGGACTCTTTAGAGGGAAGAAAAGCTTGTTTACTCACAGGGATGCAGAGAAAAACCTGATTATCTTTCTCTGATGCAATTTTGCAGTTTTATATTGTTTTGTTATGAATGTCTATGTTGAAATCCTTAAGTAGTCCATCAAAATCTACTCCTGAACTGTAGAAAACTGGCAACAGAGTAGGAATTAGGCCAGCTAATGCTAAAGAGTGATGTGCTGCAATCAGGCAGTGAATCTGAACTCAGAAAAGAAACTAGATTCTGCCAGAAACACAGAGGGTTGCTCCCAGACCCTTTCTTTGTAGCTACCTTTACATTGACTGGTTGGGCAGCAGTCAAAGTAAGACCAGCACTGCAACCCAGCTGGTGTAGGGAGAGCTGCTCCATGGTACTGTCCTGCATGACCTTGGATCCTTGACAAATATTTAGGGATTTCAGAGTCTGTGAGCTACAATTCTGGACGAATGACTAGCTGGATCTCTGGATACAGGCCTTGCCTCATTCCAGAAAAATGTTATTTATGATTTTATTCCCACAAAGATTCCTGAGGAGGGACGTCTGTAACATTGTGGAGGAAAATAAAATAGAATTCCCTGAAAACTTGAAAGGAAACTAAATGCTGGATGGAAGCTCAGCCCAATAATTTCACTTACTGGCTCCCCTTAGACAAGATGAATTTGCCTACTATTCCAAATATTGTTGCAAAGGCTTATAGACCAAGCAGCTATTTAACCAGTCCAAAACCAAAGTAATTTATATATTAATAGAGCAAGGAGTTAATTGTGCAACACGTTAGTGAGTGATTTTAAAAGGTAGATGAGGAGTCCTTTTTCTCTATTATTTCCATAATAATGAAATTATGGTTGTCCATCTGCTCTTTTTATCTTTGAGGAAGGGTTTAGTCCCAGCTTATTTTGTTGATGATAATTAGAGTTTCACGTCACTGACCATCTGGAACAAGAGATGTGAGCACTGGGAAACTAACCAAACTTGCTATTAGCAGGAACTTTGAAAGAGCTTCTTTCCCAGAATAGAGGAAATCCCACATAAAATGTTTGTATCTTTGCTTAATAAAACTTCCTTTCTTTTTTTCCTCCATGAGCTTTACTGTATAGACCAGTGTCCTATTTTCAGTATGAAAATGGGAACTCAGAACAGAATATTTTCAGGAGGCAATTCTCACTCCTCAATTTTTTTCATATTTCAGTATTTCATATCCCTTTTCCCAATATTAGAGCCATATTAAAATTTAATTAGGATCTAGTTAATATATGCTAAAGGTCGTACTCTCTGTGGTGCTGGGTGTGTCTGAGGGGGAGTTGATTTCCCCCAGCAGCCCTCACAGGGCTGTGCTTTGCACTGGGAGCTGGGAGGGTGCTGATAACTCAGTGCTGGCCCAGCAGCAGCTCTGTCTCTCCAGCATCCCAATGGTAGGAGGTGGACAAAGACCTGGGAGAGGACACAGACAGGACAACTGACCCAAACTGACCAGAGAGATATTCCAGACCATAGGATGTGCTCAGCAATAAAAGCTAAGAGAAAGGAGGAAGGGGCAAATAAATGTGACTGCATTTATCTTCTGGAGCAACAGCTACACATACCTGGCTGGGCATCACCCACCAATGGAAAGCAGAGAATAAAACTTTTCCTTTGCTTTCACACACAGTTTTTGCTTTATTAATGCACCTTTATCTTCACTCCTGAGCTTTTTTCCATCCTATTTTCTTCCCCCCACCCCATCCTGCAGAGGAGGGAGTGATGGAGTGGCTGGGTGGGCACCTGTCATGCAGCCAGGGTCAGCCCACCACAGTTCTCTAATTGGCACTGGTTTGTCTATGCAATTTATTTGAACAGGCAGCCTTCGTTGCAGACTGCTAAGCTAGAGTAGATTTCAGTGAGCAGTGTTATGGAGAATGCCCTGAGGGATGTATGAAGATAGAGCTTAGCTCAAATCAGCTGAGAATGTCTGTACTTGTCAGACCAAATCAAATCAGAGTAGCTGCAGGTATCTCTGTCCACTTATACACAAACAGACAGGTAAGTTTTAAGTTCAGAATTAAGAAATGCTGCTTGCAGTCCTTGCAAATCACACCTAAGTGGCAATTATTTAGCTACACTTTCCCTACAAATGACCAAACTGGTATCAAAGCTTCTTCATTTCAAAGATTTCTATTGGGAACTCTTCAGAACTGAAGTACACCCTGGTACAAGTCAGCCTGGTTTTTGAGCTCCTCCAGATGTTTTTCCTTGTCCAAATAACCTTTCTCTAGTGAATAAGACAGATTTTTCCCAAGAGGAAGATAAGTACATGCAGATTCCAATTTACTTACGGAGAACTCCCCTTTAGTTTAAAATGATAGTATCGATATTATTTCCCTTGGAGTGTTCCAAAAGAAAGCTCATTTCATCCTCTCTGGATGAAATACTGTATGTAAGAGTCTGTCTGGCTCTTGCAATAAATTAACATACATGTCATGTCTCCTGGCAGAGAAGACAGAGGAGGAGTGTGTGTCAGAAGGGTGAGGGAGCCCTTTCTGCCATTTCATTTATGGGGTAGCCACCAATTCCTGTTCACTGCCCAAATTCCTCGAAATACAGTCCTGGAGAGCACAGCTATCTCAGAGAAACACAGAGTTTGTTGCAATAGGATGGTCCATAAAAATTCTGTTGTTCCTTGAAGATCAGGGTATGATTACATGAACAAAGAACCCATGCCTATTGTGGGAGAATGGACTATTTCCAGTGGCTACCCAGGAACACTTAGAAAGACTGATGTCTCTTGTGATCCCTCTGTGAACCCTTCCAGATGCTCTGTGCAACAGTTCAATTTGAATTTCACCATTCTGACCTGATCTAAGCATTTATTTTTTTTTAACAACAATATCGGGTAAAC
This sequence comes from Cyanoderma ruficeps, assembly GCA_008694505.1. Lineage (NCBI taxonomy): Eukaryota > Metazoa > Chordata > Aves > Passeriformes > Timaliidae > Cyanoderma > Cyanoderma ruficeps. Next base: position 4,519,533 of record VZDJ01000028.1, on the reverse strand, counting down.
TGCTTGCTCCTGCAAGCCTTGATCTTCTAAGGCTCAAATCCTTAAGCTACTGAGGCTGTTAGAACTGACACAACTCTCCACTAAATTCCTTTGCATGTGCCTATATGCAAATATATATATATATATTTCTGTGTGCATGGGGAACTGTTCATAAAGTACATCAAAATGATGCAAATGTTATCAAATACTCAAAAGTTACATAATGCCCCAAAATTTCCATATCTTACAAAGGAAGAATTGAGAGGTATCTTTTGTAAACATTTTAATAAAATGTAATTTTTAAGTTTATTTTTTTCATACACAGTACCCTTCCACTCTCCATACCCAAGACATCATTTCAGTGTGTATGTTTCACCTTTTGGAGTTGGAGCTTTAATGATTTCAGGACATACTTTTGTCACTAGAGCAAAGAGAATAATTGATAACAGTAACATCAGCTGCCTTCCTTCAGTGCCAGGCACAGCAGGAGTGACTGCAAACCTCTAGTTATTGCACTTCACAGCTACTTAAATGATGAGACTCAGCAAATTTCTATTCTTAGAATTTATTCCAATGGTTACAAAGCTCCACTCTCTCCTTGTATCCACTTGCTTTTGTATTGGTCTCAATCTTTCTAGGACTGTAAACTCCAACCTCCTTCATACCCTACAGTTGAGAGAGACCCTGACTTCCTTTCTGGTGCAAGCACCTCTTCACTATCCTTCTTATCACATTGAGACAAACAGAGGAGGTAATGAGGACAAGAGGGGTGATGTGACAGTCACAGCTCTGGGGACAGCAGCTAGCTGAGTCTGGGGACCAGCAGCTGCAGGGGAAAAAACATATTTAAATTTTAGATGGTACATGCCTAAAAAAAATGAGATCTTGGAAAATTTTTATTTGATGAAGTTTATCAGATCCCCACTGAGATTTGTCAACTAAACATTTCAGAAACCTTTAAAAATTTGCATAATTTTGTCACATTTTCACAAGGGTGAAAGATATGTAGGAAACAGATGGGCAATTTCCTCTTTCCTCCCCTTGGAAATGACAAGTCTGAATTTCAAAGTGGTACAGTGAGAAAGCTTTGTAATTATGTGGTTGTAAGGCTTCTGTCCAAAAGAAGCGCAGAGGTATTCTCTCTATAATGGCTCTGCAGAATGCCAGTTTAAAGGGGAAAAACTCAGGGCAGCCGTTGTGCAAGTGGCCCTGAGAGAGCTCCGTGTGACAGAGCTCGTTCATTTCTACTGTGTGCAGGGCAGGGGGACTCGTGAACATTCCCTGTGAAGGGCATTGTACCAGGGAAAGGCAGCCAGTCCTTTTAGCAGTTTGCTCTTAATGCATTTGGAACTTTGATGTTCCCTAACTAATTTCTAATTACAATGATCTGCATATTCTGAATGTAATGTGCATATGTGTATGTTATTTGGATTCCTAATGAAATTTCAGCACATTTCTGGGGAGACATAGTGACATTAGAATTCGGATTTTGAAAAGGAAGGTTTAAATATGATTAAAACTTTGAACAAAGTAGTATCCTAACAATACATTGAATAAACTGATATTCACATTTTTCCTTTGGAAATTTCTCCATTACAAAATCTCACAGAAGTGATATAGTTTTTAGACTTTAAAGCATTTTAATTTTGTATCCCCGTTCACTGAATGTTTACTTTATTTTCACTTAAAAGAAATCAGTTTTTCTTTCCACCTTGTTCTACTGATCTGTAGCATCCACAGCAGAAGTGATAAAGAGAGAAAGGAGAAAAATGGAGTGCCTAGGAGGCTGCTGTTCCCTGCTTCAGACACACTGGGAGAAGGTTACAGCTAGATGAAAATATTCTTGAAGAAAATTTCAGCCTCCTGTACCATTTAACAGTGTACATCTTTTTTAATACAGTATTTTCATTCCTAGAGAGTAAGGTGAAAGATATTTCTAAACTCTCATTAGAGGATGTTCACAGTTTTACATTTATTTCTACCATTAGCAGGACTTAGTCCATAGCTTGGAGAGTGTTTTCATTGTGCATTCTTAGAGTGAAATGAATGCAAAGAAAGAGGCAAGACTCCTACGTTCTAGTAATTATGAGGGTAATGAAGCTAGACAGAATTATTTTCCTCTTATTAATAGCTGTGTTTAAGCCTCATAGAGCTTCCTGACTAGGGAAAGTATTTATTTTTAAACTAAGTGGTGGAAATTAATGTGTTATACTACATGTTTATCCATAAATCAATGGAGTCTTTACAAAGCCGGAAAGAAAAATTATCTGTTTGGCTGCCTGTCATTTCTGTGAGGTTTTTCACAGTGCATTGGATAGGCCAATAGCATATACCTTAATTTTAACAAAGGAAGATGTTCTTTAACTCATTCAATCTTAGCACTGAGGAATAGTGATTAAGTGATTTATATTTAGGAAATTGGGATGGGTAGGATTTTATTGTCCAGGTTATTTTCGAGATTCCCATTAACTTTTACATTTTCTTCAAGTGGCATATGTTTAAGTAGCAGGGCTTGAAGGTGACTCATCATTCAAAACTCCTGTACAAAGGATAAAGAAATACAGACTTCCAATTATTTTGAGTAAAATATCCCCAAAGATGGAAGTCAGAGAAACAGAATGAGTGATTGTGTGTGCATTTGTGTGTGTTTTCTTGTTTTCTCTTCTTGCTGTAATCCTGAAGGATAAAAAGAATGTTTTACTGTTTTGATTGCCTTGGAATTTGGGACTGAAATTCTATCCACATCAAGTTCCCTACCTAAGTGGTGATTCCCTGTCTTTGTTTAATTTTACCGTGATTGGAGTTCAGTAATCCTGCAGATTGCCAGGAGGTATTGGCAGGTGCTGTAATCAGCACTGACTGAATGCTTGAGCAAACCAATTTCCACAAGGTTCAGCAGCCCCGTCTCTGCTCTCAGCAGCCCCGAGCTGCTGAAGTGAAGCCCCGAGGCTGTGGAGAGCCAGCCACAGTTCAGAAGGGCTTCAGGCAGAGCAGCCTTTGCAGTTCCAAGGCAAGGAGAAAAGGTACAAGACGAACGCAAAGCCACCTCTGAGCCCATCTGCCCCCCTGCCCGGGTCCCACTCCCTGTCAGACTGCACAGGCTGCCTCCAAACACCTCTCTGCTCCTGCTTTGAGCTATTGCTTTCCAGTCAGCATTTACCAGAGCTAAAGTCCCCTTTCAAATAAGTCTGGACTTATTCTTCTATCACCTTCTCAGAAATTCTACCTTTAAATATTTTTTCCCAAAAGAGACCTACATGGACTATTTACCTTCCCAGCACGGTGGATTTTTCCAGTGGATGACTATTAGTACATGGACTGGGACTTGTTGGATTATGCTTTCTTTGTAGACCGCTGTCCAGTAATTTTGTTTTAATGTTCTAACATTAAAGGTATAACGGTTTAAAGAACTTCAGGCTATAGAGTGATAAGGTAGTAAACAACAGGTAATATTACAATTCTAAGATTTTTACCATGGCTGGGATTTTTCTTTTTATAAACTATAAAAATAAAATGTTAGCATATTAGCAGAAAGGTAGAGGAGAGCTTGAGGCCCACCTTTTTCCTATAGGAATATTACTGCCATTCTCTATGCAAGGCTGACCAGCTTTTCTAGCAAATGAATTGCCTTTCCCTAAGGTGAAATTTCTTTCTGTTTATTTGCTATATTTGGATCAGGAACAGAGACTTAAAATTCAGAATATCCCTAAATCCCCATCCTCAGCTCCAGTATATCAAGAAAAACAAAACATGTAACAAGTTTTGTTTCTGACATTATTACCACCAACTCTAGATCATACAATTCACATCTGGATTTATTTTAGACTTTCTCATAACAACAGCTGCATTTCTTGTCTTCAGTTAGATACATTTTTTAAAATTAAGATTGCCATGGCAACAGCTGCAACCATTTATTATAAGGCAATAGAAGTGGAACTAATATTTGTGAGAGAAGCTTTGTCATCAGGCAGGATAGCATTTCATTCAGACAATGCCTGAGTCATTTTTCCCTAGCTGTTCCATTTTTTAAAAGAAAAATATAGAAAAATATTTTCAGTAATGAAAAGTAGGTGGGATTGAACAGCTCAGGAGATTAAAAAGATTTTCTTCTTTAGATTACTGGCTCATCTCAAATCCAGATTAACGAGAGGCAAAAATTATCAGCTGTTTGGTGGGCACGTGGAAAAATCGATAGGGGTATGGAGCTCTGAAAATCCCATTCCCACGGCAGCTGTGTTCTCAACTGCAGCGCAGAAACAGACAACTGAGAACACAGGATGTGTCTTCAGTGAGGGAAAAAATGATGTGAGCCACCCTTGAGGAGTGTTAATGACAAATGCAAAGGAAAATTCCACAGGCAGCTTGCAGTGCTAACACAAAGGGTTCCAGGCCAACTGCCCTGCCCTTCACATCCCGTGCACTGCACTGTGTTACCTGAGAGAAGGGAACGTTTTCCTGAGTAAAATGGGGCTAAAGAGGGATGTTTGGCACCAACCTCAACGTTAGGTTGCTCCAAGGCAGGACTGAGGTGGGGTCACCTAAAGTATGGTCTGGGCACATTAGAAATCATGTGAACCATTTTGTTCACATCTATTGACAATATTTCTTGGAGCATTAGTTGTTTTTTTTTTAAATCTCTCTAAGAATCTGGGTAGGAGATAGACAAATTGTACTCCAGATATTAAAAAGCTACATGAACTGTAGATTTTTCTCATTTAACCCCCCTTCTGACTGTGAAAGGATCTGTTTTGCCTGCACGGGCTGTACAAGGATGATAAACCACATACAAAGGATCACATTTCTTCCTATTTATTATACATTAGAGAGTCTTGGGCAGAGTGAGGGAGAACACTGTAATAGAAGAACTTTAGACATACTTTCATTCTCCTTCCACTCTGACTTTTGTGGGTTTCAGTGTACCTGATCTTTATCAGTTACATTCACCATCAGCGCCCCCCCCAGTGAACTGCTCTTTTCAGAAGTTCCTAAAGATGCTGAAGTTCAGTGAAGGCAGTAGACCAGGGGCTCCTTTCTTAATCTCTGACAGAAAACGTTCTGGAAGTGAAAAAGCCCAAGGCTGTTGATAGGCCAGAAATTTGGCACAGCCCTATAGTACTGGCAGTGGATTATCCACCTGCTCCGGGGACTACCTGCATCCTCTAGCAGCACACTTAGCTGTGTCTAGGATCTAATAATTTAAACACAAACAGTAGCATAAAAATCTCCTAAAAGACAAAGAGTACCCATACTTACTAAGCTCTAGGTTTGTTGCAAACAAAGATTATTATTATATTCTGACTTCATTAGATTACTTTTGTGTCACACACAATTTATTTCAGAGATATAACAGGAAAAACAGAAGAAAAAACAAAGTTACACCTCATGCCTGAGAAAAATCTATGAAAGCATACAATTAATACATTATATTTTTATCATGAGATCTGGTAGAATGTATGACTGGTAGAATATAAAACTGACATCTGGTAGAAATCACAAAGATAGTTTTCTTTCTCCTGCTTTCTCGCTTAACCTTTCAATCCTTTGTAGCATATTCCCAGCAGCATGCTCCCAGTTCTGTCCTTCCTCTTCAACATTCCTCGGTAAACTTCACACCTACTGTTACACCTCGGGCAGTTCCAGGGGACTCAGTTACCGGCTGAGGCTTGGCAGACAGTGTGAGAATGGGGTCCTTTCCTGTCCCACTGACAGGAGGAGAGAAGCAGAGGGAGGACAGTCTGCTTTCCTCGAGGTGAGGAGGACTGGGCACTTAGAGCTTCCTCTCACTGTTTCTGTGAGTACTGAGCTGTGCAGAGACAGGCTCCCTCACCATTTAGAATGTTGTCTGTGAAAAGACAGGGCCTGCACCGCCCTTGAACACTTCAGATTTTCATAACCAGAGGTCACAGAAGAAAAAAGTCCTTTGAATATTAAGCAGGAACCTGCTGTATATGTTCTTCCATTGATCAGCTAAGCAATGTGATATTACCCCTCACTCCTTTGTTCACATTCATTCAAGGGGATTTCAGAGAAGATTACAGTCTATTGTAGTACTGTTTAACCAGCTAAATCTCAGGGACAAGTTGGTTTAAAGCCTGGAGGAGGGTGAGGTGAGTAAGACTAGGCATTTGTGAAGGATAAGAAGCAGCTGTTATTACAAAGGAAATGCTGCTATTCATCCCTGGGTATTTTACAGTGCTCACAGGTCTAGTGGGTTCTCCTGCAGTGTTATGAGGATGAGTCAAAGCCTAAATGAAGGAAATGCAGTCTGGCATAAAATAGACACTATTTTCTGTTGTTTCAATCTTAAACTGCTCCTGAACAAAATCATGGGCTGTGTGATTATAAGAAAATTACTATTTAATCAAGATTTAGTGGAAACTGTTTCCATTTAATCTCAGCTAGTTGCCCATAAGAGCAAAGGATTTTTTCATGGCTAACCAAGCTACTTAAAACCTTCCTTATAAAGTGTTTGGGTCATATCCTGCTTTTTTTTGTAACACCAGTGCACATCTATACCAACTGCACTGAATCAGTGGAGTTACTTCAGATACTCATCACTGTGAGGGAGATTTGAGGCAGTTTCTCCTCTAGAACAGGATGCCAGTAAATCACAGTGATTTCCTGCTAATCTGCTGCAGCCTTCTAATGTTCTGTTAGAGCTGGCAACCACCAGCCCACATCATTTTATCAACAAGCAGGTGGAGTTCAACTGACACAGATAAATGTAAAATTTGTTTGCAGGAGTGAAGTCACTGTGAAAGACAGTATTGAAAGGCTTTGTTACCTCATCCTTGAGTTATCCCGAAGTACCCAAAGTAGAAAAAGGNGGGGGGGGGGGGGGTGGTAATTAAGACTACCCATTCTTCCAGTATCTTCCCTACCCCTTGTGGACACATCAGTCAGTGTCTGGTCGATGTGCTCTGCTGTTTTATTCCTTGCACTGTTTGTAAAGTAAATGAAGTCCCATAGTATCACATTCTGTCACTTTTGCACAAATGAACCTGAGGCTTGGATTGAATTAGGCCTCCAGGGGCACATTAAACTCTTGCTTATGCTGAAAGAACACTTGCAATTGCACATTAATTCAATTTTTGGCTTTCAAGAGATATATATCATTTTCACAGAAAATCCTTAGTCCAGTGTCTCACCACCCTGCATTAATGGGAAGAACTGTCACATAAAGGGAAAGTTGTGTAAATGTTCTGCTAAATATTTTTCAGTTCTTTAAGTAACTTTGGAGATAAAAATTGAAAGATAAGACAAAGGTGAAGAATGAAGAAGAATGTAAAGCTAGTAGTGCAAAAGCTGGGAGTGGACAATAGCTCCCAACTCGGGTGTCAGGGTTAGGGAGCCAAAAGATTGTTCAGGTTCATGAGCCAACATTAGCAAGAGTCCTAACACAGAGCACATCTAACTCCCCTTGTGGTACAATTAGCATCATGTAGCAGATTTGGTTCAAATAACGTAGAAAACGCTTTCATTTTTCCTTCCAGATATTGACTGAGGAATTTTTAACTTGTTCATTGTTTCTTGTTAACTCAGAGGGTTGATGGGTCGTAACTTTTACAGTCATGTTTTCTTTGCAGAAAAAATGCCTATTTTTTACAGTGCTGTTCTGCCTTTTAAGTTCTACTTTGCATAAGTGATTACAGAGAGATGCCAGGCAGGGGAGAAGTCCAGCTCTTTGTATTAGTACAATAAATGTATTTATCTCTTCTTTGGTGGTTGATTCTTTGTTTCTACTTTCTTAGCACCATGTGCATCTTCCCAGTTGCTGAAGCCACTAAAATCTCCTGACTAGGAGGACAGGCTTCAAGCTGCTCTAGATACACACAGGCCTTTCCTCTTCATGCAAGGTTTAAAAAGAATGGCAATGAAACAGTGAGTTGGATTACAGTTCTGATATCCAAAAGAGAAAGGATATCAGAATTTCTGTGTTGCAGGCAGAGAAATGTATAAATTATGTGCCTTTTGGTATGATCAGCTCATAAGTCAGAGGGATAACACAGAATGCAGCACATGCTGTCACAGACAACCCACTATCAGCCATCTGTTTTCTGCTGATGTACTTCATTCCTCTCAAAGATATGGGACAGGAAAGAGTTGTCACCGTGACTATGATATTTCCAAATAGAGTTATGAAAATTAGGCAATTAGAAGCAATAGCAGTCATTTGAGAATGAAATATTGCTATGCCAAGCCTCAGAGATACGTGAACAAATTTTACTGTTAAAGCCTTAGTTTTCTTTTACATAGATTTTAAGCCCAGGTTGCTGTTCATCAGGATTTCTTTCTGTCAAAGATAAAAACAGGTTAGAACAAGGTAATGAGAAGCTAAGGTACTTGTACAGATGACAGTGCACACCATTTCTCAGATGCACTGGGGCAGAGAAGCTCCACACCAGATCAGAGATGATGTTAGACTTGAAATTGCTCTGCCTGCAGGCCCATTAGGTCCTTAATCATTGTCAAAACTATCATCTCACATCTCCTTTCTACGAGTCAAAGTGACTGCAGCCCTGTAGAGGGCAAGTTCTGAGCAGGGTGAGAAGGATGCAGGGTGTCCAGCACCTCTGGCAGCAGGGAATGGCAATGTTTCCTCAGTTTTTCCAGGGCACCAGGGAAGCTGAGTTCAAGCCCATCCAGGTGGGTGAGATGCCAGGTCCTTTTATGGCAAGGTGGTGGAATTTGAAGGCAGGAATGGGATCACCAGGGTAGATGGTTTCCAAGGCTCCCTAAGGAGGTAGAGCAGACTTCCTAAGCAAAATGGGTTGGGAGACAGAGAAGGAGGAGGGAGAATGACGGATTTTCTGCAGTCCCTGATATCTGGGGGTACGTGACAACTAAGATCTGCATTAGGGAAAGTCTACCTGGAACAACACAAATTATTTATTGTTTTCTCTGACAAGCTGCTGCTGCTGTGTGTCAGCTCAGGCTTGGACACAGAAGAAAACTGAAAACAGTTACCAGTGCAAAAGCAATAAAAGCCATATACAACAACAGTAAGTGTTATCTTGGTTTAAAGTAATCAAGATAAAATGGCCTCTAGTATTTTAGAAATACTGGAAAAGCCTACAAAGGAACAGAGAAAGGTCAGAAAACAGAGGAAGAAAAGAACCATGACACAAAGAAACAAGAGTATAAGCCCATATAGAAAATAGTTTCTAAATGCAACTGCTAGACCTTTTCCTAGAATTAAAAACAATAATACTAGTAGCAGTGATGCAACCAGGCTGTAAGTGGAATAAAAACCATGATCTGCTGTATTGCCAAGGAGAATAAAATTTTGGGTGTCTATAATGGAGGTTCAAATGCTGGCCACTTGGGTAGCAATCCAACTATCAGTACCTTTTTCCTTTTTTCTTTTTTCTTTTTTTCTTTTTTTTTTCTTTGTTTCTTTTTTTTTTTTAGCTGTTGTATAAAGCTCTATATAAATAGAAAGCTTAATAACTGTATTTCTGCAAAGTCTCTGTTTTGGGAACCTTAAATTTCTAAAAATTTGCAAATATTGTCAGGAATAAATTTCCTGTAGAAAGATTCCTTTATACAGAAAGATGTACAAAAGACTCCCCTGTGTTATTTTAATGTACTGATCACTGTTTTAACACATCTGAAAAAATATGTTTGTTTGGTTTTTGAAATTTTTATCTAGAAGATCTCCGCATATTTTTTCAAAACAGTTAGAATTGGCTGCCTGTGCAAGTCCTCTGGTAGTCCTTCCTGCTCTGGTGTGTCTTTGCTTTGCCTTGACTGCCTGCAAACCTTCTCTGCTTCATACGTGTTTTTATTTGGCATAGTCACATGGCTTGGCATAGTCACATCCCAAACTTCCCCGATTGTTTTTATCTTTATTCTTCCTGTGTGAGGAGATCTTCTGTGAGGAAGCCTAAGCAGGCTCTACCAGCTTGCCAAGAGAAGCTGTGGGTGTCTGGTGCCATGCATGGGCTTTCACATCTGCCTTCTAGTTCAAACACTTATCGGGGGTAAATTGCACCTCTGATGTTTTGGCTTTCTTCCAACACTTTTAGGAGAACTGTATAGCCGAAAAGTTGTGTGGGAACAGAAACTGTTTGATTCAATCCACTTCTCTGAAAGATCCAAGTTTTCTAACGTGCTGTAGTGACCTACCTCTTTCTGTATAATTTTAATCTCAGGAAAAATAACCTTCTTTCCCTCTTAAAAACAACCTTGAACTCTGGAATACTTTTTTCTGGCCTGTTTTATTTTTCTTAATTAGCAGCTGATGAAATCACCATGTAGTTCTATAATTATTTATCACTTGAGGGAGATCCTACTTTATTCAATGAAGGTATTTTAGGGAACATCTGACCTTCCTGTATTTTCAGGTATTTTTTCTTTTCTTCACATTGTTCCTGATTCTCTTCTGTGCAGTATTGCATGGCACATGATGAAGTGGCAAGGAGGAAGAAGGGCGTTTGGCTAAAGGAACCCTTTGGCTTGGCAAGTGGAAAGAAATGTTCCTCTCCAAAGCTGTTTATGTTCATGTTGGTCAAATAGACAAGAGAAAGACAGGAATAAACCAGTCTTTTTACAGGTTATTTATAATAACTGATTCTGTACAATTCTATTAGAAATTTTGTCCTGTTTGACACATTTTCCTTCTGATGCTTCAGTGTATTTTCTTCAGCATAATGCATTTTTCTAAAATTCATCCGATACAGGTGTTGCTTCACTTTGGCTTATATCAAAACAAAGACTCTTTATGCTGTTCTGGTAGTTAAAGCTGATTAACCTCTCTTTAGTTGATGCTGCCACATTAGCCCTCTGCACATAGGATATAAGATTTAGCCTCAACAACAGATTTTTCCTCCAAAAACTTGCACAAATTACTGCACAACCTTTGCTGCAATGCCACGTGCTTTCTATTTTATTTCTTTTTTCCAAGGAAAAGACATTGTCCTGTACTCACTGGCTGGGAAAACTAACAGGAAGAAAAAGATCTTATGAATAAATGAGAGTTTGCTTAAGAATAACTGAAGATGTAAAAAGTAATCAGTTACAATGTAACTGGAAAGATGACTGGATGCTTTCTATTGCAAAAGCCCTTCTATCATGCAGACCTTTAGTATTAGATGCCTGTAAAGTGTGCAGAATGAAAGTGTTTGTCATGCTAAAGTGATCTCAACAGATGAGGGGAGGGAAGTGGAATGCTTAGCGTGGTACAACTGACATAAGCTGTTAATCCTTCTATCTGCTTCCAGAAAAACTACCACCCCAACTTGCAATATATTGCATATATAACTACTGCCTATATTTCCTTTCTTGAATGCCGTGAAAACGCTTGAGCCTGTCCAATGTTGTTGGCTCAAAGAAACACAGGACTGGAAATAAAAAGAGATCTGTTAAACAGTTTACTAATGTGGAAAGTGCTGACTAATCCTTATAAGATCCAGCCAAAAAGTGAAGTATTATTCCTGACTCCAACCAGGAGGAGAGGCAGAGGTTACCAAGCTCACACACAGACAGGTAGTAGGGACTGGGACAGGGGTCTGGGAGATAAGTATATTGAGCATTCAGGAGCCAACAAAAATCTGTTGTTCCTATCCCCGTACTCTTTCTCATTATGGGTGGCAGATAAAGCAGGCCTTTGCCATCAAATCTGTTCATTTATCAGTCTCTGAAAACAGTTTTCCACTGCATTTGCTTTCAGGATTCCCTTAATCCACCTCTGAGACGAGTTTGCAGAAACAAACCCTTTTGGTTTTATCTTTTTTCTTAAATTCTTTCAGCATTTAAAAAACCTCTAAAACCTAAAAACAGTTTGAAATTTAGTATCGAACTCTCCCGAATTGCATATTAATGAACTGCAATCAACCCCTTTGAACAGAGAGCACAGAGCAGATAGCAGAGAGGGCAAGTCATGCCAGCAGGCCTCTTGAATTGCTCTCCAAGGAAAGAGAAGAAGGGTAGAGGCACTATAATTTTAATTATGGTTCTCTCCAGTGTTAAACTTTGCAATTTTGTTTTTAGGTCAAGTAATTGGTTTGGCAGGAACTAGTGAAATAAACAGGATAAAATCCTCTTCTGTTAAATTGCAGCTTATATAGAAAAACTGTCAGGTAAATTACTGTGTATTTTGGATGCTTGAAAGGATTAAAAGTTAGTGCTAAAAAGGAACATATCCAGAAAAATAAATAGCTCTAGTAGAGAATAATGCAAAATGAAATACAGAAGTAGATATTCTTTGAACTGCAAGGAAACAGGAGTTCCGGAAAGATTTCGACAAGAAACCACAGTAGTATAATGAGCATATGTCATGTAAAGGTGCTTTTAAAAAATCATGGGGGACACACTGAGTAGAATAAATTTTCAGTGCGAATGGGTGACCTCATATTTGATCCTGAATTAACTACATTAAGAATAGGATGCTTTCTTCTAGTTCTCTTCATACCTGAAACCTGTTGGTAGATTGGAAGGCAAACTGTAACCCTAACCAGTCTTAATAAAGCCGACTTTTCTTACCCTAAGATTAACATACTTAATAAAAAGGCATTTGCTGACTATGGTTTACATTTGACTAATGAATTTTCACTCCATGTCAAGACCTTTTTTGTTACTGAGCATCCCTGTCATGGTCAGAGCCCATCATTCTAACTGAACCATTTCCCTTGATTTTAGGACCTCTCTGAATTCACCACTCAATGCAGGGCACAGCACAAAAGATCATTTCCTGATTTATAATTCACTAAGCAAAGCAGACCAGCAGCTGCAGTCTCTGTGTACTTGGCAGGGACAAACATCAAAGAACCAAGTGGCTGCTTTGCTGTCAAGACAGACCTACAAGTTTTTAGGCAACAGAAACAAAGAATTATAACTGATCCCCAGGTCTAGGAAAGCCACAGTTGAAAAAGGATGGAAGATTCAGATGGCAACATGTTGCTGATTACCATTTCCTCTACTGCCAGTGTTTTGTGTCCTCGTATCAATAGCACCTCTCACTAGAAATCATCTCACTGATTTTGTGGTGGTGCTAATCAGCATAATTGCAGATAACAGATTGTAGTGCTTAGTTACTTCTGTTGTAGTACATGAGCATTCACCCCTCATATTTGTGGTGCTCCAGCATATGCCTTGAGAATCCTTGTGCCATTTTTGCAGACTGAAAGCATGAAAACTGTTTTCACACCTTCGTGTTATTTCAATGCAACTGTTTAGAAAATCCTTTATACAGAACTTCAACTCTACGCCTTAGTTCCAAATGAAAAACATCACACTGTAAGCATCACATTCTTAATATCCAAGAGCTTAAAATATTCACAACTTTTTAAAAATTCTGACATTTTAATTCTTAAAATACCAATTGTTTTCCAGCAATCCAAGACGCATTCCGGAATCCACTGCCAAGCTCAGCACATTTGCTCTGACAAGGATCATAAAAGTACTCAAAACAGTACTCAAAGCAACAGAACATAAAATATAAATGTTGCTTAATTAAATCTAAAGTCTAAGTCTAAAATGTTGCTTAATTAGTTAGTGAGGCTTAGAGCCATTTTGTATCTGTTCTATATAAAATTTCAACAAGAAAAGTGACACACATACATGGAGTTACTGGTGTTCTGGGTGATAACTGACTGGTGGCAAACAACTCTGAGACACTCGAAGAATTATGTGGTGCACAGCCCCACTGCTTTGCATCCTTTCCCATTCCAAAATACTTGTGGTGGCTCCACTCTGGGCTGGGAAACAGGATCTGACCTCAGACAAGTGCAGCAGTTTCTTTCTGTGGGACAACATCCATTCTGTCCACAAGGTTTCCTATTGCTGAGCTCTTGCTACACCTTCAGCCCTGGTTATGAAGGGTTACACCAAGAAGGAGAATACTTGGTGGTTTGTGACAAAATCGCTGCAGTATGTGTGGTACCTGCTGTGATTTGTGTCACCCATTTGAACCTCAGCCACAAAGCTGCACTTTTTATCAAGGATATTTGTGAATATGTAACTGCTCTGAGGACATATGGCAAATAAATAATTCAAAGTTATCTATCTTCCCTGCAGTTTTCTTATCCACCTACCATCTTTAAATATTTTGTTGGCCTGGAAACAATATTGTTTATGGCACTTCTAGTATAAAAGTGTTGCTGACTGGCAGTAGACTATTTCCAGTGTGATACCTTGAAAACAAATTGGTTCTCCCCAGTCTCTATCTGCGTTGCTCTCATCTGCTATTAGCCCAGAGAAGCCTTGTTTTGCATTTCGAGTGCCTAAAACTGTTCACTTTCAATTATTGATTCCAAAATTGTCACAATGTGATTGAATTTGTTATTCTTTTTTTCTCTCCCTCTCCCCCACCCTTTTGTTTTCTTTTCAGCTCTATATCCATTTACAATCCTAAGGAGAATCCTAATGCTTTTGATGCTGCTGCATTCTTCCAGTCAGTGGGAAATTTTCTGGGGATCTTTGCTGGATCATTTGCCATGGGATCCTCTTATGCTGTTGTCACAGCTTTAATATCCTTTATGGTTTGTTTTCAGGGAGAAAATCAATATATGTTGGAAAAAATATGCAGTATCTGAGAGTGACCACCTTTAGTTTGAGCCTGAAGCTTTTCACTCTAGGCTCAAGTGATTGTAAACAAACAGACAAATCATAAATTGACAAGAAATGTCATTTGCCAGAATCTACAAATTTCTTTTTTACATTTACCATTAGGCAGAACTCTGGCCTTTATCATCCTATTTGTAAATAATTGTATTTTAAGGAAAGTGTTTTGAAGTATTTTGAGGCTCAAACATGAATTTATTAAGAACAGCAACCTATCTATGAACTCCAAGCTAGCAGCAATTATACATAAATACAAGGGAAACACTGCACCGTGTCAGTGTGACCAACAAGTCCATTCAGTTTAATTAAACTACAAATGAAAGGTCTGTCTGTTGCCCTGCATTTTTTCTTGTGTTTTACAGTTCATATAAAATGCTACTGCAGAAAGATCAGTGATTTTTATCTTCCTTGCATTCACAGAAATGTAAACAAATGCCAGGTTTTGTATAAAACTGGAAAAAATTACTTCATTTTCCTTTTTTATGGAAAAAAGAATATCAAATACAACCAACTAGGTATTAATTCAAACTCCACAAAAGTATTTTAAAGTAACTGAATTTAAAATCTGTTCTGGATTCTCCTCCCTGAGATAAGTTAGAAGCTGTGCAGTTTTTCCCAAATTCAACATGTGGAGATGAGTATGGTTGGGGGAGCTTTCTTTCTTTTGTCCTTTCTCAGATTGGGTGCAATTTTAGCTTTTAAAACAAGTTGGGTTTTTATTTTTCCTTAGTATTCTTTTAGCACTTGACCAAATTTACAAAGCTCTGTGAGTTTCCCATGTTGGAGACAGGTCTGTTTTTCCTCCTATCCTGGAGTGCCTTCTTATCAGCAGAAGCCGCTGGGCTTACAGGTAAGTGTTGCATTTAATGAAATAAAAGCAATTTTATAATATGCCTCTAGTGTGGGTAAAATGCATGGTTTACTTTAGGCTTGACATCATTCATATATAAAGCTTCTAAAAGCCTGTTGCCATATTGAAGATTGTTTCATCTTTAGGAACAATTCTGTAGTGACATTGAACAGTTCTTCCAGACAAAGACATAATAGAGCAGGCTCAAGTCCTCAGTCTTTCTTCCCTGCATTATCCCATCCCTATTAGTCCTCTGTTCATCCCCCTATTTTCTGACCAGCTATGGGAGCAAAGATAACAGTAAGTGCAAGAGAGGAAATAGGCAGTGCCTTGTGATTAGCAGACTGTGTGCCCCTCTGCACACACTCCACATCCTGGGCCCTTCTCCTTTGTCTCAATTACCAATAATTGAGACCAATTATCAATAGTAAACCAAGAACAGGGCCAATGGGTTGCATCCACCTTTGTACTTAGGAAAAAAAAAAAGTCATCTTGTTCAGTGCACCTGCATGTACATGTTTGGCACAGCCATGTCCCAGTGACAGGTAGAAAGATGTGTGATCTGATTGTTTTTTCATTAATGCCAGGAAAGAAATTGTACAATCACAGTCAATTATGTACCCAGGGCCTCAATCAAAGTGTACACAAAAGTTTAGACAAAATTTGTAAATGGATATAGTTTACCTCCACAGCAAGCTATTGTATAGTGTGATTCAAAAGAACAAAGTTTCTATGACCTTGATTGTTTTAATGCTCTTAAGGTTGTCACTCCTGAAATCCAGCACTCTAATTAATGTCAGGGAAAATCAGGAGAAAAATATGCTTAATGGAGTGGTAATGCAGCCCATGCTTGTTTGTTTGCAAAATTGTTCAGAGCCCTTTGAAGGCAACAGTTATATTTTTACTGAGTTCTCTGGAGCCACCAGGTTAATTTTTTTATATCAGCCACACAATCAAACTGTTTCTGAATGGGTATTAATATCTGCATCTTTTCCTAACTAATTATACAACTTTGCATTCTGTTTACTGCCAAATTCTTCAGGCCAATGAATAAAAACAGTGGTACGTGAACTGAACAAAAGGGTGGTATTTCATCACATCAAGAAAATCAGATACCAGGTGGAATAAAAGTCCATTTTGTCTCTTAACAGCTCTGTGCTGGTTTGAGCAAGGGTAGTATTAATTTTCTTCACAGTAGCTAATGTGGAGCTGGAAACATCATTGGTAACTCAGGGATATTTCAGGTATCACTTATACAGAGCCAAGGGACTTCCTGCTCCTCTCATCACCAGCAAAGGGGCTGAGGGTGCACGAGCAGCTGTGAGGGGACACAGCCAGGATAGCTGATCCCAGCTTATCCTTTCCAGAGCAGGAGAAACTGGAGAAAGAGCATTTCTCACTCTTACCCTTGTCATTCTCTCCCCCATCCCACCGAGGAGGAGGGAGAGAGGGAGTGAGCAGCTGTGAGAGTCTGAGCTGCTGCCTGGGGTTAGACTCAACAAGCTTTTAAAAATGTGGGAACAATACTACAGAAAAATGGAAGCAAAGGAGGTGATTGTTGATCACTTGCTTGCTACTGGAGGTACTGACTTCCTAATCAGTGACTTCCAAGTAAGGACTGTTTTAAAATGCATTCCTCACAGAGCACAAGGATGCTGTTTCAGTATCTGAACAATTGATTATACATTACACACAAAAAGTAGATTTGTAAAGGAAACACTAATATCTTTCAGAGCCTCAGGTGTTGCACCAAAGGTAATTTCCATTTCTCAGGCATAGGAACAGACTGTGTGTCCAGACAAAAATAATTGGCATATGTCTTCTTTGCATGCTGCAAACATGATGATGGACAGCAGAGTCTCTCCTGGTAGTTACCCTGAAGAGTATTTCATTGCTCTTTGCTGCTGTAATATATAAAATATCTGAAATAAAAGACTTCATTATTGAATACCACAGATGGTGGTGGTAGCTCTGGTAAGGAATTTAAAATGGACAGAGGCCAAGACAGAGGAAGGGAGTGGAACCAAAGTAAAGTTTCAATTTAAGGGAAAAATCAGAAAATTGTTGAGAAATTTAATTCTTATCAAAGAAGGAATCAATGAAGGAAAGATAATTATTTCACCAACACATATATTCCAATAAAAAGTATGAAGCATTTTTAGGTTTGTCACTAGCATTTTTTCATGAGTATTTTTTCACGGATTCTTAGTGTCACATGGAAATTGTTTAATTACACTGTTCTGAGAAGGCAAAGTTTAATCTTGAAACTTTCATCAGTTAAATCTTTGTCACTTAATTTCTGTACAAGGCTTTTGTCAGAAGATGTCATTACAGAAAAAATCATGGAGCCTTTTCTTGTGGCTTCAGAAGTTGAAAGCTGTGTTTTATAAATGCATTTTCTTTATTAGTACTGTGCTGACACTACTTGTCTGGCTTAACCAGTTTTGATGTTGCTTTTGTCTTCTCTGTTTCCTCTGAAATAGTTCAAACTCCCCTCCTTTCAAAATATTACTTTAAGCTCCAAGTTCAGCAGCAGAAACACTCTGTTGAGAAATTTTCACCAGACTTTAGTTCAGCTCTGATTTCTCATGCTAAGGAAATCCTTGCAAAATTCAGTTGTGTGCAGTCCCCACACAGGTGGGTCCACACAAAGCACCTGTTGCAGAAGGAGGGAGAGCCCAGGAAAAACTCAGACATGCTTCAGGACACACTCAGCTCTTAAACCACACTCTATGATTTCCAGTCTTTTCCAGCTTTCTTGCTTTACCCTTTGTCTGCCCCTGTGCATGGAGGTTCTGGGTTTACAGTCACCTGTGCCTGTCCTTAAAGAGAGCCTCACTCCAGCAATGGCACAGCTGCACCACTGCATGCCATGGACCACACTCCTAGTGTTGACAAGCTTCAAAAGTAACGTGTTCCGTCAGACATTTATGCCTCTATTCATCTTCATTTTCCTTGGATATTGTGTTCTCTCTGTTCATTTTTCTAAATGAACTTCAAAGGATTAACACTAGACTACTACTTCCCTGTAGCTATTAAGTAATGTAATTGCAAAATCATTTTATTCTTATAATGCTTTCCACAGCAGTCCTTCAATCATTCTGAGCTTTTTGAAGTGTAATATTGAAGTATTTGATAATTCATAAATAATGGGCTATACTGTTTTCTTAGTGAGTAAAGTAGGTGGTAGGGTTCAGTTGTTTAGCTTGCAGATTTCTAAAATAAAATTTAAATGGAGAGTAGTACAGGTCAATATTTTAGAAAATATTTCATTCCTCTGCCTCAAGATATCCCATGATATATAACACACAATATATGGGCCTGATCCTAGTTGAAAAATGGATGTGATCGAACCAGCAAATCAAAAGAAAAATCTGGGATGACTACACAATTATTGTTATACTGGGAACTGGAAATTATAAATTAATGTTATGGTTATTAATCTTATAGCTATATCATCAAGCTGTGACATATGCATGATAAATTGATTCTTATACAGTAGAACCTAATTTGTGCATTTTCTCATTTGCCCTGGAGTATATCATTCCTGACTGCTGAGCAAAGCTGTAATAACAGAATACTAGAGTAAGGTCAGTGTTAATAGAGTTGCTTTCATTTGCAAAGTTCATTACATAGTGTTTACTAGAAGGCTATGAAAAATATCATAAATAATTTAAATTAAACACTTGTTGAAATAAATGAGGAAAGTACGTCTTGCATTTATTAATTGCTTGTTATCTTGGTTTATAATTAACAAAAGTTTCTAAATTCTAAATGATCGCTCAGTCTGAGAAAGGTTCCATGATGTATGTGGGCATTTAATGGTCATCTCAGTTAGACCCTCTCTATCTACAGCTGCTTGAAGTGACCAGATATTCAAATAAAAAGAGATTAATTTACCTGCAGAAATACACTCGAGCTTGTGTATGGGAATTGACTTGCGTGTATGTGTTCAATTGAAGCATACTTCAAAGTCACACAGTGACTCACTGTAAAGGCATCAAATTGCAGCCACGCTCCTCTGATTTTTACACAGTAAAGGCCTGCATTATGAAGACAAAAAAGACAATAGACCTTGAAGGAAAAAAATGTTGGAGAGCATCATTTTTGTTCCTTTACTGGTTTTCAGAGCCCTTTGATTTCTGATCATTATATATCAAAAGGCTTGTGATAATAAATTACTGCTGCTTCCTCACCTTCAGCAATTCTTGTCGGAATATTTTGTGATGTTTCTGCCTTTGTGACACCTGCCTTCTTCTTCATGGGCTCACAGGA
Organism: Cyanoderma ruficeps; assembly: GCA_008694505.1. Classification (NCBI taxonomy): domain Eukaryota; kingdom Metazoa; phylum Chordata; class Aves; order Passeriformes; family Timaliidae; genus Cyanoderma; species Cyanoderma ruficeps. The sequence goes on along the minus strand of VZDJ01000028.1, from coordinate 4,499,867 downwards.
GAGCAGTCTACCTAGCAGGAAAGCTTTTCCTCCTTTTCCTCCAAAAATAAATAAGAAGCACATTATGAATGAGGTACCCAGGAGGAGTCCAAAGATCTGGTCTCTCACTGGGGCAATTTTGTGCAACTTTTGTATTTAGGACGTAGCAAGAGTGAGTATCACCAAGTTCCATTTTCTTTAATACTGCTGATAAAGTGCATTTATCCTCATGCTGTTCACTTCTCCTACTTGTTTGCTGTGATTTGGCTAGAATCTGCCATCTACCTCATTGCTTTTTCAAAATGCTGTGACCAGTTCTTCTTGTGACACTCTCAGAAGGAATCTACCAAAACATTCCTGTCTGCAGTTCTGAGCACTGTGCAACCAAGGTAGCTTGGTGCCTGATGGGCTTGAGTTCACTGAGCTGACATTTTTCTGTACAAGGAAGATATTCTGGGCTTTAAATTCTAAACTGAGTGGGTTTTTTTTTCTTTATTCATTCGTAATGGGCCATGCTGTGTCATGCAGAGTAGGGAGGGAGAGTCCTGCCGGTAAGGAGGGAGAAGGGATACCTTGGCTTCCTGGTCAAAAGGAAAGAGACCACAACTCTTGTAAGCTCTAGTTCTGCCACTCCCAGGAGCACAGGATGAAATCTAACCCTAATTAGGAAAACAATAGGCAAGAAGATGGCATTTGCCCTGCTGTGCAGAGACAGATGACAACTGAGTTGGTCTGCTGCAAATCTGTTACTGGAGTCAGGGCTTGGGTCTGGCTAATTTAGGGGCTGCTGTAGGTACAGTCTTCTAATGCAGTAAGAAAAAAGGAGAAATGTGTCTGTTTTTAGAGAAAAGTACATATTCTAGCAAGGCATTAAGCTGAGACCAAAGATCAGTTGCATAAAATGTGGATAGTGGAGTCTTATTGCTGGTGCAGAGGTTCAGGATAAACAGGGTAAGCACTCTTAGTGTTTCCAGAATAAAAGCTGTTACATGCCACCATAGGAGTTCCAATGGAAATGGAATTCAGCAATTCACTTGTGGTTACAAAAGTACAACACTGAAGCCCAGGTCTCATTTGAAGCAGCCAGGTGCAGTACCAATGAACAGATAAGGGCCTAAAAATTCCCTTCAACTCCATCTTTTGTTGCTTTCTGTCACTTCAACATAAAATCAGCCTCAGACTACTCCAGAGATAAAAGCCTCATGAATAAAGCACAAGCTTTGGTTCTGCATTGGTGCAGGTCTGGTGCAAGAAGCCTTAAATCTTTTCTTTAGTTTCAAGAAAATAATTAGTCACACTTCATACCCTCAGTGAAAACAGCCTGGATAGGGCTTTATTGTCACCACTGGGTGTATGGCCTTATTCCTGCAGCAATTTGAGGCAGAGAACAGTCTCATTTCCTGCCACTCACACATTCAGTCTGCATCCCAAGAGGTGCTGTGGAGATTCTGACATAAATATGACTCCAAAGTAAATGTTATCTGATTTAAATAATTTCTCTTTTACCCAATCCTCATAGTTCCTTTTTCCACGCATTTCACCACCTTTGGTGAAACACCAGTTCCTGCTGCTTTACTGTGAGATTTTAGTCCATTGTGCATCTTTACAGAGACATCCCAGAAACTCTGGAAACCTTCGAAGTTGGGCTAAAAACTGGTCAGTTTGCTTACAGGTCTTTTGAAACGAAGCTATATTTTTTATCTAGGCCTTTGCTCCCTGAGAAGGAAGCAGTTTGGGCGTTTTCTTTTTCTAAAATCACTTTTTTACTACCAAAAGACCTGACAGCTGGAGAAAAATGTCTGGTTTAGTCTCTCAAATTAGCAAATTCTCAGGTTTTGATTGTGGCACTCACTTCCAGGGTTGCATTAAAAGAACATTGCATGTGCTGCTCACCTCTGACGTTCCTTATTTGCATGCTTGTGAAATGATGTAGAAAAAGATTTTGTCTTTTAGTGACAATATGGGAGCTATTTTCAGAGTAGCACTTGTAAACTAATTCCCACACTATAATTTTAAGGTTCACACCATCACCAAAATAGTATTAAATGTACAAGTCCCTATATAGTTGCTATATGTTTTAATTTCTAGCTTTTGACTCAACAACCATTTCAACTACATGTATTTGTAAAAACTAATGTAAGAATAAGCTATCTCACTGTATTAACAGCTAGCAAGCTCAATTCCTCTGTTACAAAAAATTCAAATGAAATGGTAGGGCTTTTATTTCTAATAAAACCTCTTCAAAGAGGTTGATCTGTAGCTGAAAGTTTACTAGTGATATAAGTGTTTTTCTGTGAAGTCTCTCATCTTTTATATTAAGATAAAAAATTCCAGTAACCTGTTACTAAACACAAGGAGCTGTATTGCACTTAACAACTTGCCACCTGTTTCAACTCAAAACATTCCCTGCTTACTTTAAGTTAGCATTTTGTTTTGCAGTTGTAGTACTGTCTCAGTAATTGCTAATTTTGCCACTTAAAAATAGCGAGTGAGTGAGCTGTCTCCAACAGCCTGAAATTGAGGACAACTAAAAGGCCACCTTGCTTTATCTGCCTCCCTGCATCTAATGGATTCTTTCTGTTTGAAACTCCAGTATTGCTCTATTTGCTCTTACCTGTTTCTCTGTGAAAGCAAGCCCACAAAAATAACCTTATTCTGTGCCATACTCTGTTCATGCAGTATTTTGCTACCTGGACAACTTCAAAATCCAGCTTTAATAGTGCTACAAAGAAACCCAGATTGCTTTTTTCTTGTAATTAAAGAGTTCTGTGTTTGCCTCTTTAGGTACTTCTGTTTCCTTTTCAGTTAACATGTAATTGGTCATTACTCTTAAGTAATCATTTTTGCGGATATTCATAGCAAACAATTTTCTCCAAGCTTTTTAATGAGCTATTGGTTGTGAGAGTCATGACTGGTACATATTAAGGTTTCAATTGTAGCAATTGAAATATTCTACTGCATTCCCCCAGTCTTCCCTGGAAACAGGGTATCTGGTTTCTACACTTGCATAATTGCATGGTTCAGTTCATTTATTCTTATTGCAAAATCAGATTTAAGCCATTTTATTCTTCATGACACTCTCTCAGTTTTCTCACTACCCATAATTAACAGTTTCTTAGCAGTCAAAGCCAGTTTATAATCACAGTTGAATTTAATAGTCTATTTTAAAAATGCAAGACTTGACATCCTGATGATTAATAGAGAAGAAACTGCATCAGAAACTCTTATCTCCATTTCAGTTACTGAACCTGGAGCTAGTGATACTTAGCAACGTTACTGTTTGGCTGTATTTTTAACTGAAATGTCATTGTTTGAGCATCCCAGTGCATATTATTAATGCCTTGAGAATTTTTACACTCCCCAGATCAGTTCTGCACAATCAAATACAGTTACTGAGAAAAAAGAATTAGACACATCTATGAGAGCAATTAGACCTCACAAAAATATAAACTTCCTGGAATGTATTTAAGTAGTGACCATCTTACCACACCCCATCTTACCTTGAAGAAAAGTCATAGTGTAGCTAGAAAAAAATAAATATCAAAACAGACTTAAAAAATATATATAAAAAACAAAGACACGCTAAAAGCTCAGTGGAATTTCTTTGGCTAAAAAGTGAGTGTTCCGTAGAAGCATTACAGGTAAATTTACAATATAAAGAGAACCCAAACAAAATGTCCACAATGGTTTGTGGGGAAAAACATGTATTTGTTTCCTCATTTTCTTTCTGATGACAGTTGTCCCATGTGCCAAATCAAATCAGAAGTATTTACTTCATACAGTTTTCTTCCATCAAAGGCATATTAATGCCAGGCCCCAGTTCTTCCCAGAAAAAAGAGAGGGGCTTGCCAGAAAATTGGATGTTTTTGGCCAATATTTTCTTGGTTAGCAATATAAGGAGAGTCTAAAAAAAGACATGGCAAGGTAAAGATTAATTTAACTGTTATGTGAGAATTCACAGATCCCACACACACAATCTCCCCCAAATGAAATTGTTTCAGCATTGTATAAATTATTACTTTGACTTGTTACCTTATCTGTGCTGTGGTTCAGAGCAGGAGGTTATTTCACCTATCTCAAGAGCCCTCTTGCTGCTAAAATTCAAACATTTAGAGATTTGGATAAGCCTTTTAAAGAACCTGTCCAGGCACCAGTGCTTGAGGCAACTGACCCTCGCTCGGTATGTGCCTGTCCATTTTTCCTGGGGCTCTGAAGCCTGGACTGCTCCCATTAGTGCTTTTGGGGTAGCAGGTTGTTTGTATTGGGTTTGCTGTGCTAGAGGTGCAGATTCTGCCCCTTTACTGAGCCCCTTCTTACTGCCCTCACAAAGTCAGGAGAGTCACCATCCTGGAGGAGATTGAGGGAGCTTCATCCAGTTTCCAGGCCAGGACTGGAGGAACAGACTGAGATTCTTTTCACCATTCCACTTCATGCTCTTTGCTTCCAGTGGAACTGGTTTATATGTTTCACTTCATGCTTGCTTAACCCCATAAATGCCTAGAAAGCTGTAGCACAATCACATCACAAGGATGAACAGTGCCTAAACCTGGACAGGCATCTTTCTGCTCGCTTTGTTTCCTCAGACTCATAAGTATAATGTCAGTACAAGTGAGCAGCCTATGAGCTGAAAATTGTCTAGCAGTGTGGGGAGCAGCCCGTGAGGAAGCAGAACTAAAAGGCTAATTAGGGCATGCTGCAGCTCCTGCAGGGAGGCAGTGAGGAGAAGGGCTGAAAGGCACATGGACTAAAGCCCTGTGGGGTGGATGGTGGGGAACTGTGTGTAGGTGAGCCCCGGAGCTGAAGGCACACAGAGATCCCACTGCAGCTGGCTCTGAGCTCAGCCCAGCCCCGTGCCTGGGGAAGTGTTTGTGCAGGTTTCAGGGAGCAATGATCAGAATGGACACCAGAAAGCCCTGAGCTATTGTGTAAATAATTATCTGTGTAGACGTGCCTTCAAGTTTGAGAAAAAAACAGAGGCTTCTTCCACCATGGGCATTTACATATGGCTACTGGTGGACACTATTTCTGGTTTTCTGTTTTCTCCCTGTGTGGGTTCGTCCTGCATTATCTGTGTCCAGGCCTCACAATCTTATCAGCTGCTTAAATTACAATACTACATTACAGTGATGTTACTCTGTGATTCTAGTGAGTTAGGGCCAGGGACAAGAAAGTATTGAAAAATATCCCTATAAAACAAATTTGTTATTATTCTTTCTGACAATCCTGCTTCCTTGCCCCTCCAGATCTTCCCCAAGCTGGGACTATACCTGCTGCCGTGTGTCTACAATCACTGACTTGCTTGTTCCAGGCAGCACAGCTTGCACCTGCCAGATCACCACTCTTAAGCAATGTGTTGTATTCACCTTGACATTGTTACACACTGCTAGTGATAAGCTACAATCAGGCACAGACTGAAATGATTTTACCCTGTTGCAGTCATTCAGTACTAAGTGGTCTCAAATCATTTAAATGTAACAAAATTATTTTTTCCTTTCCTATTGTCCCTCCCAAATTTTTTTCAAATAGTCCAAATTCCTACATATTATGATTATGTTAGTCCTACACTTACAATTACTGTCAGATTATGGTTGGATCATACCATGTATTAACTGAAACAAATTTTCTGTAGCCTTTGAATTTCCAAATACACAACAGTGGAAATGCTATGAAAGCATGATTGTCCTTAGAACATATATTTCAAATATCTTTTGTTATAAAACACCATTAGACTAATTTGCTTTTTTATGCAGCCTTTTGCAAGCCTGAGTAAGAAAACAGAAGCAGCCAACTCTGTTTTTTTCTTTGACTTGCAGGTATTGTTGCTGTCCTTTTCTGTGGAGTCACACAGGCTCATTACACCTACAACAATCTGTCACCAGATTCCAAAATGAGAACTAAACAGGTAGGACATGGAAATGACTGACATTGTGTCTTACACTGGGGTAAGGAGTAACAGGTACTGGAATACAGCTGGATGGGAGTTCATTAACGCAAAGCAAGAGGTCTATGTCTTCATCAGGGGAAAGACTGAAGATTTTGCCAGGAAAACAGTAACAATTAACAGGATAAGCAAAAAATATAAGAATATAAGAATCTGTTGTTCTCAAGAGACCTGAAATGTCAGACAGGTATGGAAATAACAGCTTAAACCAATTTCCATACAAAAATGATTCAAAATTAAGGAAAACAAAGAGGTCTAGTAAGCAAGACAGAAGTGGTCTGAAAGATTGGATCCCTGTAGATTTTTGCAAAGGGATTGTATAAACTGCAGTCTGTCCCACAGATTTAAATAATTACATAGTTTAATTTCTGTTTCATTAAAAATCATCATAATTAGAAATATAGAGAACTTTTTCTTTCCACTGTGTTATTTAGGGTTTAGAAATGTGAAATCTGATAATCTGGATTTTGTTTGAACAAGTGACTAGAATTGTAATTATTTTTTGAAACTTGGGGCTGTTCTCAGATCTATGGCATTGCAGTGTTCAAAAGCCTTTTCAGCATGAGTAATTTTAGACAACCCTGCCACTACCTAGATCTTTTAAGAAGTCATTTAAATGCAGTTTTCTTCCCTTTTAACGTTGACTTATATGTCCCAAGAACCCCACGCTGTAGGAAATCTATCTCCTAGAACAAAATGGAAACTTATGGCCCAATACTATAATTTTCATGATGCAATCTTGTACCTTTTTCAGCAGTTCCTTTCTTTTAAGCATTGGAAATTTTACGTAGAAAAATTCATCGCTTCTTGCACATCTCAATTTAATCAAAAATCCAATTTTCTATCAAAAACAGCTTGATAGAAAAAAGAAAATACTGGCCACAGTATCAGTTCAATTGTTAGAGTCTCATAGATTTGAAATCACAAAAAAGTTTCTGGTCAGTATTCCCATAATAATGTGTTAGCTATTGAACGGGATAAGTCTTTTCAATTGTATTTCTTCATTGCAGTAGAGGCTGATGCTTTCAGAAAGAATTCCAGCAGAGAACTAACCTTTCTCTGATAACTGTATTGTAAGGGAAGGACACTGAAATCTACTATGGAATTGTTTATGGAAAGACTGAATTGCAGATGCCATTACTCCCCTTGCATATAACTTACAATCTGAATAGAAGTTTTTTTCAGGGATCATCTGCATGTTTTGCTGATGTGTAGCCTCAGAGAGAGAGACAGAAAAAGCCAAGGTTGTGATATTTTTAATTACCTATGAAGCTTTTCAGCTGCAGAATTAACTAATATTTTGTTTAAATGCATCCTGGTTTTGTTCATGTTTACTCTGTTATTCCCTCCTATGCAACAAGTGCAAAACAAAACAGTGAAATAAACCAAATTTACCCTTGAACACACAGAAAAGGGATTATGTGTTTCTCTATGGAGCTATGAGTTTTATGCACACTTTCCTATTCTGTTTTTCTCGTCCCCATAAGCCCTTAATCCTCAGCCTCCTTTACGATATGGTTCAAACACTGTTGTTGAATTCCTTTGAATTCTTCTAATTTATTTTCTAATCCAAATATTACCCTTTCATATGCAGCTTTTCAGTGAGACCTGCACTGCCTCTCTTTCTCTCCTCCCAAGAATTCTCTTCAAGCAAATTTAATAAGCCACACACTTGGCATTCTCATAATGATATGTAACTTCAGTGCATCTTCAATGAATATTGTTCCTCAGACAGTTGGCTTTGCTCCCAATCTAAGTCATTTTTATTACTCATTACTGGCTAAAATCAAGGGCTTTTCAGTTCTTTTATAGAATTATTCCAAAGCAGTCTCTCTCTTTTGTTACATTATGACAGATCTTTCAGAAAGGAGTGCTGAACTGTAATGCACACTGACAAAACAGTGAGTTAAGGCCGAAGCTGAAGCTAACAAAAACCATGGAAATTAGATTTAAAACTGTAAATCAGATTGTGAAATTGTGTTAGCTGTTTTTAAACAAATACTTTTTCTTTATTGCTTTGCATAATTTTCTTTATATTTTTTATTGCTTTTAAAATTTTATAGCTTGGTGGTAAAATCCAGTACACAGTGATAAAGAAGGTATTTCTGATTCTGGTACCAAGTTCTGCATTTGCCATAATACATCATAATTTGCTCAAAAAAATAAAAAGTTTCTCTTCAGTCACTGATGTAAAATGAGAACTTATCTACAGTTCTTAAATGAGAATTTAAGAGCCTCCATTAAAAAGGCCTGTTAAAAGATGCCATGTAATTATTAGTCCCCATGTATCCTTTATTATTCTGTCAATCACTCTTTAAGATTCCATGAAAGAGAAATATTAGATTTCAACCATCTGAAACTTGCAGAATCTGAAACTATACAGGAACACATCTTTTCACAAAAAATAAATGATTTTAACACTCTCATAAGAAAAATAAGAAAAGTTTAGTGAAAATGGAGGCTTTAGATAGTTTCCATTCAATTCAATTATCGCCATTTTCATTAAGTATTTATAAACATTCTGTGTGGTTTTACTATCATTTTTTTAACCGGGTGATGTTTTATGGCAGTAATTTTAAGTCATCATCATTGACCTGACAGTGGCCATCATAATTTTAGCAGTGAGATTGACCCTGCCCTCCATGGCAACAAGGTTGGGTCTAACAGAGTGATCCTGAATTTCAGGCAGTTAAATTTATCCAATATATTTTTAGTGAAGGAGAAGATTAAACTGCTGGGAACTGATCAAAAGCTATTTGATTCTGAGCTGCTTTCCCCAGAATCATTTACAGCTGCTGTGTCCGCTCACGTATGCTGCAGCCAGACAGTTGCTTCTAAATCTTGGGACATTACAGCTCAGATTTTACATCAGGCTTCAGAGGTACAGCTGGGCTGGGTTGATTTGCTCTGCTATAAGTAAGTCAGTGGCTGAGCAGGGTGTTGTGAGATAAGTAGAAATCCCTGGTTTGTTAAAAGTGGACAAAGTGTAAATCCTTACAGGTCATCTCTAGAAAAGGATTCATGGATAATACCGTGTTTTATACAGGAAGGTGACATTCCTTCCTCTCTTTCTCTCTGCCCTCTATCACTTTCACTCAAATGCCAAGCTAAGACCAGCACATTTTCCTAGCGGTGGACTACTGACTAGTGGCCATAAATATTGTCCATCATACTTATGAGTTGTATGTTTTCTGGTTATGTTCTTTTAACTCTGGAGAACAACTGCAACACTGAGAGTGGGGCAGGGCAAGATCTCTCTTTGGTTAAGTGTGCAAGGGTATGAAGAATTCTCTTTGCAGACAAAATACCGTCAGCAAGTTATAAACTCTGGAAAGGGGATTCTAAAACGCATCACCTATGGAATAAGAGCCAGGGAATTACAAGAAGACACAGGAAAGCATGTCCAGCCAACAAGGGAGTGTGTCACACACTGCCCTGCCTGTCTCCATTCATGATCACCTCTGAAATAGGTGTGTCTAACTGTTGGTGAAGGTCGCTTTCTCAAATGAGGTGTAGTGGCCTTTCTAATCACATTAGGAGTTAAACAGTTACTCACCTGTTTTGTTGCTCCTGATAGCAAACCCATTATGGGAGCAGCTGCCTTGGGGACAGGAGATCCTGGCCTGATTGTTCAGCTGCCCTGGGCGTGCTGTGTGCACAAGATTCCAAGTTAAGATTTCAGTGGCCTTTCACCTCCAGGGTCTAACACAGGCAGGAGAACGAGGTAAAGACAGCTTAGTGCTGCTTAACTTGTGAGCAACTTTACCAAGGCACACAGCCTCACACAGAGCCTTGAGCAAATTAGTTCGCACTGGGGGACTCAAATTCAGACTGGTCTTGGGCTTTGATCACTGATGGGCATAGTACTGATTGCTTCCAATTTTAATCTCCACACTATAAATCAGACATGATTATCTCTGATTATTAAAAGTCATCACTTTACAGGGGAGCAGCTAATATTTCCTGGAAATCCCTGAAAAATACATGACGCTTTCAGAATGTTCCTAGCTCACTGATGATGCAGCTATATGTCTTCCAACAAGGACACTGGCTAGGGATCAATCAGCTGACTGCTGGATCACAGATTAAGCTGCATTCCAAAGACACTGTGGTGTAAAAGGATTTTGGTTTTAAGCATATCAATTTAATTATGATTAATCATATTAATCAAAACAGGTTGAAAAAACAGTCATAAAACTTTTGTTTGTTTGTTTCTCAAAAACTGTAGATCAAATCTTTATAGTGTATTGACCCTAATATATTATAGTACAGTCTCTATATAGACTTTAGACTTGGAATAACAGAGTTACTGTGGTAGGAAAAGATGTCCAAGACCATCAAGTCCAATCATCAACTGAATACCACATCTACTCATTTTTTTAACACTTCCAGGGATGGCAATTCCACCACTTCCCTGGGGAGCTGTTCTTTCCATGATTAGGGACTCACTTTAGAAGCAAAGCAAAACAGAAGATTAAAAGTGAAGTATGGCAATGGAGGTGTCCAAATCAGCTGAAAGGGGGGAAAAAGTCAATTAATCAAAGGAGCGTTGCCTGAATGCCAACAGATAATGTGTTGCAGTGTGTGATTTGGGTTTTCCAATGTTTTCTATATTTTGTTACGTGTTTGTAATGGTTTGTCCCCACCCCCCCCATCCCAAACCTCTGATGGTGTTTCCCTTGTGTTTCCCTTGTGTCAATCACCTTGTAAGAAGCGAATTTCTACAATAATGTTTACTAAAAAGAGCATTGCAGGACTAAAGGCAGAGAGATGACTGAAGTCACTGTGTCCAAATGAAGCACCATCACTGGGATCTCGACATTTTACTGCTTTTCTGCTGGCCTGTGTATCTTGTAAACCAGTTACAAGCAGAGCTACAGCCAGCGCTGCAACAACAAATCTCCTTTCTCTAGATACATGATTCTGCCTCACAGGATTCTCCCATCAGCTGTCTTTTGATAAGAAAATAAATAATGCACTACAAATTCTGCTTTAGTAGCAGAATGACTTGTCCTGAGTTTGTTGTTAAAAGCACATGCCAGGAACTGCAGCTACTGTTGTAATTTTTCTGTGAGAGAAGGAGAGCAGCTGGGTAAAGATGATGCTGCACTAACACCTCAAGTGCATCTGGTTTGTGAGGGCCCCACTCCGGATATCCAGCACCCACACTTGGGAGAAGCAGCCCTCTACCTTCCTAGGGAGCTGTAGCACAAAATGAAATGCTTTGGTGCCATTATCTTAAACCCTCCACAGTCACATTGGACATGTGTGTGCCCTGGGGCTTTGGTTCTGCTATTTGTGTGAGTGTTTAAGAGACCAAATAAAGAGTGCTGGGCTTGTTTCTATATTACACAGCCTATATTAATTTATCTGTGGTTAATGCCTACTATTTTCTGTTACCAAATATTGGACTGTTTATAGATAATGAGTTTACACTTCTAGAAAGAAAAGTACAAGCACAAACGTCAGGTTTAATGGCTCTTATAATTCAGGCTCTTAATTTATTTTAAAAATTGAGAGTATTTCAAGGCTGAGGAAAACCTTACTTACAGCAAAATGTCCTAGGTTATTTGGATTATTAGCAAGGCAGAGCTACCACAAAACATAAGGCTACACAGGGATAAGTCTCATCCTTTTGAAATGAGCAGCCTAATTGACAGTTGTTGTGATTTGTTAAGCAACCCTTCCTAGGGAAAAATGACCTTTAAGGCTCTGCAAGAGGTCAAGTATTTCTATACAAATGATTGGCAGAGAGAAAGGCTGAGAGGAAAGTTATCTCTCAGAAAGGTTACCACCAGTACCAGATTCTAATCAGTCTTTGCATCTGTGCTGTGCAGGAGGAATCTGTTTTCCCAGTGCTCCACAATCACAGTGCCTACAGGAAAATTTCATACCAGAACAGGGCCTTTATTATCTTCCAAGGTATATAGCTGGCTGTCTGATATGAGATATCATATTTGATGGCTTGTCCTCTGAGAGTAAACTGGGAATTCTTTTTCACTAATGCACGGCATTCAGGTCTGGCACTCTTCAAAAATACACAAGAGGTCTTTGCCTAAAGGATCCAGTGAAGTCCAAATTCTTGGTTAGCATTAAATGGGTTGCGTGCATGAAGCACATTTTCCCGTTTAAGTGGAGATTGAGCATAAAAGTCAGCTCTGAGGGGCACTGTCTCATGGTTCCCTTTGTGCAGCTGAACAAAATAAAATCCCTAATTTCCAACTTCCTTGAACTCTTGCAAGTTCAGACTCAAAAGTAATAAAGACTGAGGCTTCAGGCAGTGCTGCTCAGGAAACAGCACAGGTGGCCAACTAACAGAGCTCAATAGAAAGGTCTGGAGAAGGTGCTCCTTTTGCTTACAAGAGTCTGAAAATAGCATTTGGGAAGAATAGCATAAGTATAGTTTTTCCCATGTTTTAGCCAGTTTTGCTTAAATACTTTGGAAATTAGTAATATTAGGGAAAAACCTTGCTCTTGTCTTCTAGTATTTCACATATATATATATATATGTATTCTATTTTAAAAAAAATTTTATTTGATTTTTTTTTTAGACAAGGCCTAGAGCAAAAATCTTCATTTTGCATATGTTGAAAACAATCAGGGAGAACACAGAAATGCGCCTGGTTGGGGTTTTTTTTCCTTTTGAGAGAAGAAAATTATAAACACATAAAAGGGTTGTAAGCACAGTTTAAAAAAGAATGGTTTATACAGAATTTACCTTATGGCTATTAGGACCAGATACCTGAAACTGTAGGTAAAAACTCTTGCTAATTTTTAGGTAACTAACCTATACTGGAAGCACAAGGCAGAGTCTTCTACCCTTCTAAGAGTCCAAAAGCTGAGGTCTCTAGACATTAGCTATCCTTACAGCTCCAGCCTATGTATTCTGAAAAGAAGCAGCCCCTCATTCTTGTCCTGTACTTTCTCTCCTAAACTGCAGTTTTCCCTCCCGAGGCACTGATGGGCTCCAGCAGTGTCAGACGTGCTGGCTGAGCCCTGTGCTCCAGACTGCAGAGCCAGAGCATCTCTGCAGAGTCCTGGGTCTGTCACAAACAGCCTGCCCTCCCTCAGCAATTGCCTTCTTTTCTCTCATTGAATATGCACCATATGCCGAGTGCTTGTAATAATTATTACCTTTAAAATGGATTGCAATTGACAGGAAGTGTACAATGAATTCCAGTTCTCTACACAGCTATTTTCTGTGTTTAGCAGAAAAAGATGAAGGTTGGAAACATGCCAGGTGAATTGTTTGACCAGATGTACCATAAGATCTTATGGAACCCTACAGAACAGTGTAATGCTGTAAAGAAATCTAAAGCTGCTTACTTTATGGGTTTAACAAGAAGAATCATAACAACACAAAAAAAATCTTGATTTCTGCAGAAGGAATTCTACTACCATGTCTTTCAATCTGAATTTTTTAACAAAACCCCTCATTATCTGACTGATGTTCCTGATTACTTAACCATGCTAAAAGAACGTTAATCTACAGCCTCTTTACATGTGAATCCCCTTAAATTTATGTGAAAATGCTGTAATTGTTTCCTCTCTTTCAGCTGTGAGCTATATGATGGATGGTAAACAGCTAGGAAACATTGCTATGAGTAAACCAATAACAGCAGACTTTATCACTGGTGCATCAGTAATTATCTGCATCATTTATGGTTTATATAATAAATCAGCTGCTTGCCTTTCCATAATACTGAAAATATTGGGTGTCCAAATACAGAAATCTTGTTAAAATATTCCGTTCTATATTTCATTCTGTTTCCATTTTCCCTCTTTTTGTACACCTGCATTAGTGATCCCTTAACTGAGAATGTGCAGATGTGCTCTGGCCTCATTAGCTCCCATCAAGCATGTGTCCCTTTGTCATCACCATTTTATGAGGAATATCATATTCTATTCTATTTTGCTTAAGCACAGAAACTGGAAAATAACACACTCAAGTGTAATTCATACCCTGAAGTAACCCAGAACTGTAATGAAGCAGTATTTCTACAGAGAAGCTCATCTTGTTGAAAAATGATGTCATTTTTGATGCTGGTAGGCTAAGGAACATAATACCATATGCAAAGTAGCTTCCAAATGGCTTCATTAAAGTTTTTACAATCTGTTTAAACATTAAACATTTTCTTTAAATATTAATAAAGACCTTAGATTGTTAAGGTTGTAGTTTACTCTTTACAGCACAGTATCAGATGCCAGTGGTTAGCTAACATATACCAACTGGAATTATAACCAGTAGGCCAAAATCTCACTGGCATATGGAGAAACATGTAAGGAACTTCTGAAGTGAGAAAAGTGAGACTCGTGCCGTAGCTTCTCTGAAACTGCCCTGAATTCCAAATGAGGCTCTCATATGTCCTGCTCTGTGCAGTGCAGTCAGACAGCTTGGGGCTGTGTGAGCTGCTGCAGAAGCCAAACACAGCCTTATAGAACTCTGCAGGTTGCTGCTGTGCTGCTGTCAGTCTTCTCACGAGAGCTTTGAAGAGCCACCTCTGAGATACTTCTCCCTACTTTGGGTAGTTATCACTTATCCCTAGTTTGTAGGTCTGTAACTATGCAAATATCCATCCTTGTGCCCCAGTTGTGTAAAGCACATCTAGTTTCATGAAGAGAATTCTCTCTATGTTTGTAGCCTGCGAAATCAAGGCCATCCTAATTATTGTCACCCTCATAACAGCAACTGTGGAATGCATAAGGAGAAAAAGCAAACCAGAATCAATCTGGGTCCTGGGTGTGGAACATATTGTCACATCATCAACAGGTAGTGCTGACACAGAGCAGGGCACACTTTAACATCCCATACTTAAAACAAATATGATTAAATTTAGTTTGAAGTATAACTTATACAATCTCATGTTTTGTAAAAATTGATAATTACAAACAATCCCCTCAAACATAATCAGTCAGAATTCCCTCATCTGAGAATTTGTGACAAGGATAAAAAATAAAGGAAGGATTCTTCTTTTAAGTCTTCCCTAATTTTTCATACAGGTAAACTAATTTAGTAGAATTTTATATAATGAACCAAAGCCCTTTGACTTAAATGACATTTGCCTTATGCTAGAAATAGCAAGATCTAAATATATATGATGATGACAGAGGAAAATATATTCAGTCTCTTACTTAAAATATAATTATATCTCAATAACTGTGATGATTTTCTCTAGCTTGGAAACACTGACACTTCCTGATATTGTGTAGGATGACTTTAATATAGGATATATCAATAAATTCTTCAGTTATGGAATAAATATCTAGAAAAAAACTGGTTTGTATTTCTGTGCATAGTACATTATACTGCTAAATTGGAATGCAGTAAAATTGTTCAGCACATAGGTTAAAATAGTTTTTAATGTTGAGGGTATTAGTAATTGGGTTCCTTAATTAGAACCCTGTATTGCCTTACACTTGCGTGACTGTGTGTCACCAGGTTCATAATTGCTATTCCTGTGAGGCCTGTGTTTGGAAACACAATTAAGATTCTATTTCTGATGTGGTTGGAGAGGCTACAGTGGGATCTCTACAGAGCATTGAGTGTTCTGCCGAAAATGGGGACTGACCTCACCCGAAGCAATCTGCCTGGTTCAGGAGCTTTGCTACTTTTTTACTCGATATTGTTTTAAACAGCGATGCCTTCGACCTGCCCAGAGAGCCCTGGGGCAGTGGGAGGCCTTAAGGAATCTGAGCTGTTGGGTGATTCCTAACAGCACCAAACTGCTGCTGACAAAATTCCATTCTTAGTCTGATGTTTCTCTTTTTTAACTTACACGATTTTTGCAGGAATGCTGATTCCTCACAGTTCTCTTTCAAGAGTTATTTATCTGCAAAGTTTCCTATCGGCTGTACGAACTACACAAAAGCTTTGGTCAAAACTTTTGGAAGCATGTAGGTAACGCTAGAATTCTCAGACAATAAGCTTCAAGAAGAAAATAAATACACGTAAATAAGGCATTACAATAGTCTAAAGCCCTTGCAAGCATTCTGTCTGTTTAGTGACTGCACAGCTGTGTTTCCTTCACACGATTAATGGGTTTCCTACCTTCCAAAGCGATATTTCTACCAAATGGCAGCTCAGTACAAGACATAGTAAACAGCTGCCTGTAGCTCATCCTTTCTCATTGCACCGTCTGTGCACATAATTAAGGGCTAAAAAGCCCTTTGTCAAAAGTTTTCAGACTAAATGTCTAAATCATGACTAGGATTCAAATAAGTGCCATATCTTTGCACATATTTTGGTTCCTATACACTTTCATTAACCTGCGGTAATGAAATGGAGTACAAGTTTGAGGATCTTTTTCAAGGTTTTGACTTTTAATTCAGCTTCAGTCACACAAATTAAGGAGGTATTGACCATTCTATGCCTCCAGAGAACCTGAGAAGAGTTAGGAGTGTTTGAAAATTCCAAACATTCAGTACCCTCAGAAGCACACACTCATGTAGTAATTAATATTTTTCTTGTAAAAGTGTTTTTCTGAGGTGCCGGATTATATGTCCCTAGTTCACCCACCTTCTGCTTTCCCACAGAATCTTACAAAAGGTATTTTTAAGGTGCATTACTATCTTTTCACTATAGAGTCTTAATTTTATGTAAAATAATCACCTGAGCTCTCAGATTTAAGTACAGTTGAAGATGTATCTTAGAGCAGCATTTTAAATTTCTGCTTGTTTTCCTGTCTTTTTTTTTTCCCTTTGGTGATGTCAGTAAAACATCACCAGTGAGACCACAAGTAATTTAGTAGACCTGAAAACACTAGAAATCTTTGCAATACTTTTCCCAACAGTTCAGCAGCTTCTATTCTGTTTCAGCTGGAGACAAATTTATGTCTCATTTATCACATCTCCATAGAGCACTCTAGATTACAGCTTAAAGTGTAAATGGCTGTTAGATGAGAAACGTCACGTACTCTAATACTTAGGGAAAAAGTGTGACACACAGAACTTAGCTGCTATCCACATTTCTCAGTTTTTTGTCCGAATTCTTGAATAGCAGCCTACATCAGGAGGCAGGGACGCTGTTTAAAGACCACTGTAGAAATGAAACAAGAGAATTCCCCAAATTCCCACATATAGACATATAAGAGCAGATCAGTGAACATACTAGTTCAGTATCCTGCTTCAGATACTGATATTAGAATTGCAGAGTAATTGCAAATAATTCTGCCCAATGGAACTCCAGGGTGGTGTTCTGCCAAGGTAATGTAGTTAAAAGTTGACTCATTAATAATAGGTCTTTAAGAAAAATAAAAGGAAATTGATAGCATGAGGATCTCATACTATTCCACACTGTTCAGAGCTTGATGATGCTCTGCCTGGGTTAGAAACTGGTAAGTCCTTGTGTCCATTCCCCTCCAGCCTCTATAAACAAAGCAGTGTAAATATGGGAAACCTTGAACAAGTAATTGTTGCACAGAAGCTAGACAAGTTACTTAAGAACTCTTTCATCTTAGATTAGGCCCTAAATTAAAAAAAAAAAAACCAAAACAACATGCCATCAGAAAAATGCATGTGAATACTGCTGCTGCTGTCTGGTTTAGGTAAAACAGGATAATTCCTATTTTATAGCTCTACGGCTTTATTTTTCCACAGAATTAGTTTTACAGACTTTGAAGGGAAACATTACTATTGGTAAGTAGAATCTGCAGTATCATGTCTATGAACAGATGCAAAGAGGGCAAGTATTTGTCCTGTAGTGTCAGATTGGCAGTGAAATTGAAATCTCATAGTCATGAAGAAAAGACAGCACAGACTTCACAAGAACCTTTTGGTTTTAGTCCTGATAGGTTAAAGCCCCCCTTATAAGTCTCTAATTCCTAATATGTCAAAGACTAACTGAATTTCTTTCCAACATCCAAAACTTGGCAAGGAAGGAAACTGTTTCTAAGAACACACTTCAATAATTAGTATTAGAGTATATTTCCTCTCAGCAAATTGAAATAGAATAAATTGCATTTGTCCTCCTTAGAAATTGAATTACTTGCAAGAAGTCAGGAATGTGGTGGCAGGTCGCTGAAAAAATAAAAACACACTTGAGAGGAATGAAAGGGAAAGATGAGATTGATTTTGTGTTTTAATGTTGAAAAATCAGCAGCAGTTCCTCTAATTGAAATATAAATACAGAGATGCAAAGGATCTATTAGCTCATTGCCTTTTTAAAGATAACTATATTACATTGACAACATTCCTATTCTTCTTTGATCAAAAGAGGAACAGTCATGTTTTAAAGCAACTAAGTCTCCTTTGTTACACAAAGTTTGCTTTTTGTAAAGCCACCAATTGTTTCTTTCTTTTGCCTTTTTTTTAATCATTGTTCCACATAGCTCTTAACTCTCAGTTTATGTCCCCACTTTCACATGTTCAGTGATTTGCCATCCCAGAAAGAGCGTTCCAAGAAAGCGTCATTCAAAATGTTCGAACTATGTCCTTGAGCTTCATTTTCAGTGATGTTATAATCTTGCATTTTTTTATTCTTCTACACAGAGTCTGTTCCCCGATTTCAGCTTCATAAGAATACTTGCTTAATCCTGGACAGCACAGGCTGTCGACAACGTCTTCATTTTCCATCACCATCATTGCCTCCGTCAGGGAATGGCAGAGGCATCAATGTTCACAAAAATTTCCAAATTCAGCCTGAACACAGTTATTCCAGTACTATTTGCTGACAAGTCAAAAGTTCTTTATACCCCTTCAAACAATTTTCCAGCTGCACTCTAGTACAGCCCATCCAGAGCAGAACCCTTCCTTAATCCTTGCAGAAACCAGTCCTTGCTAAAATAAACTTAGCGAGTTTGAACTGCAGGAATCCCTGAGCACATAATCTTGAGACAACAGAGCACTGGGGGACTCCTTCCTTTGTGCCTGCAACATCTCAGTTCATATTCAGGAATTTAAGATAAATAGGCACTTTGAAAATGGTTGTTTCAAGTTTGTGAACCAAAGAAGAGCTTGGCTGACAAGCTGTAGGAGCAAGGGCACCATCCCTTCCCTTTTGGTGACACCTTCCATTCAGGGCTCATTCTGGGGTTATTTCTGGGTACCATTTAAGGTGCTGTATAACAGCAAAAGTTGGTTGTGCTGCATGAAAAGGAGATACTGATCTAAAAATGTTCCCTCTCTTATAAACAGGGCCACGTTTGAAAAATAAAACAACTTTGCAGAAATCCCCTTTTCTAAGCAACTTAGCGAGACTAATGATCTAGATCTACATCCAACTTTGATTAAAGGCAATATTTCATTTAGATGCCAAATTCCTATTGGCTTCCTAATTTTCAACATTTTTGGTATAAACATTTTTTTTAAGCAAAGCCATTCAAGACCTATGATAATTTTAATAGTAGGGTTGCCTTTATATCTGAAGCCAGTTTTGTTTGCTGTTGGTGGCCAGAAGTGCATTCTGTGCCAGTAGTTCATCCAGCTGCTCCCAAGCTGAACTTTGGTGATGGTGAGTAGATTTTTCCAGAAGGAGTAAGCCATACCATGGAAATGCAAAATAGTGCTGGCCTTTCCTTCTCCTTGGTGCTACTGTTTTCTTTTATATCTTTTCCTTTCCTAGTTCCTCCTCAGGCTTTATGAATCCTTTAAACCTCCGAGATCTATAGGGAAATAGAAAGTTATTGTGTGTCTTCGATAAATCTGTTGGGGTGAAATTCATTTAATTCAGTAGCAAAGCCTACTGATAAAAAAAGCCAGAATTTTTCCCCAGGACATTAAAGATCTTGTAAGAATTTCTCTCTGCCTGTGTGTCTGCACGTTCAGAGTCAGATATGCTCACGTATCAAAATTAGCACCATAAACAAGTTTATATTCTATCATGAATTTGAGTTACTTGTCCTGATTCTTTCATGCAAGCATATTCAGAAATGAGCATTATATCACTATGATGTGAACATTCATTATAGCTGTATAAGATTACAAGAAAGAGGTTCAAATCCAAACCTTTTTCCAATTTTGAAACTTCTAATCATTAGAGAAATTAAATAAAGCAATTAGGTTATAATAAAGGTTTCTATAGGAAATCTCAGAAAAATTATGGTAGTTTTTTCACTGCATTTTTATTCAAAAGAGTTAAGGAAAAGCAATTTTCATCAATTTTTAATTTATCAATATCCTTTGTGGAATATTTGTGCTATCTGTGTATTTGTGAATATCTGTGTACCTGTGATATAATTAAATAGCATTATTCAAAGATAGTAAATTTTATAACCATCACTTAACACTGAATTCTTAGGTTTTTAATAGCTCTGCCACACGTAGATCTCTCTTAAAAGTATAATCAGTTTTACATCCCAGCTTCATAGCTGCTGTTGGACTATGGAAGCTCTCCCTGTTTTGATGCAAGAATATATCACTGCAGGGTGCACCCCCAGACAGGTGGCATTTTCCATGTTTTTAGCTAAATCAGTGCAACTACAGAAGGCCTGCAGGTACCTGCAAGAGGTGGATGACATTCCTTCAGCAGATATTAAATCAAGTGAACGAATGCAATATTGCCATCAATGATTCAAGTTCACTACGTTTTGCTGGAAGGAATTTGAGAATGTAATTCAGCTTCTACCCAATACCTCCATACTAATGTTATTCCCCCAAGAGGAAAGAATGCTGTTTGCCGTTCTGCTTTTACCCAGTCCCATCATACTAACTTTATGCCCTTGAGATGAGAAGTGTTCCTTAAAATATTAGAATTTGAAAAATCTTACATTTTCCATCTCCCCAGCCACAAGGGGACTGTGGCATAGATTATGTTCATTTTCTCTTTTTGATGCTCCTTTAAGGAATTCTATTTTCATTGCAGATGAGATTGGTACTCAGTGTATTCCATCTTCCAGGTGCACTAATTACGTACCTAGAAAATCTCTCTAACACTCAGTGAAAATAGAAGTAGTTCTAGAAAATAAATTGAGTTGCAAAAGCCATTCTGGCATAGCTTATTGCTCTAATTGGCTGGAACTTAAATGTGGGGGTGGAGGAAAGGAAGGGGAGGAAAAAAGGCCGTGCTTTCCTTATCTCACTGAAAAGATAAAACTAATACAGTTTTTATATGATATAATTTTTTTCACTTGAATTAAAATAAGTGTACGATAAACTCAATGGTTACAGCAAGGCTTAAGGTGCAGATAGCCTGGATTGATTCCTTCCTCTGCCAGTGAGAACTGAACTGCAAGGGGCATTTTCCAAACAATGTCCTAGCTTAAAACAGAATTTTTGCACCTCTCTCCTAGTACTTACAACAGCTGAGAGTAATAGAAAAGTGAAGCATATTTCATGAATGATGTGGTTTTAAATACATAAATATTATATCAATTTTAATAGAAATCTTTTGTAATAACCACTACTTAACAGAGGAAATTACCAAAGCAAAGCAAATACCATTTTCAGTAACTCACTGAGCTAAACACCTAAACCAAGTGACTGGATTAGTTCTGAACCGGTGTTCTTGTAATTAATACTGTACTCTGCAATGTGTTGACATTGGTGGTTTATTGCAGCTCTTACATTAAAAGTATAACCAGATTTATAGACTTTGTGGAGAGTTAGAAATGCCACATTACACACGAGGGGTTTTAGTTTTATAACAAAAATATCTCTCATTGCTATGTGGATATTAAAATGGTTTTCTGGTAGCCCTGGGAAAGCTAATAGTGGTGTATAAGCACTTTTTGCCAATTTCATTTAGGGTAGAAAGAGTTTGGTTGTCTGTGTGGGTGACAGAGGAAGGGAATTTATGGTTATAGAAAAAGTATTTCCAAACACTCGGTATCCGGGACTTTAATCCTAACATTTCCTTCCCACAAAAGTAATCCCACTTGCAAGTACATATATTCAAAATATTAAGAATTTTTGAGTGGCATTTATCAGCCCATGGACCACGGCATGGACCTGGCTGTGGCCCCTCAGGCAGGAGAGGATGTGTTCCAGAGGCTGCTGTGTATGCTGCAACTCCTTGGGTGACCCAGGAATTTTTAAATTCCAGTTGAAAGCCTATTGCTCCTATTTTTTTACTTCTCATCAAAAGGTCTTAACATCTCCTCTTTAAAATAACCACAGAAACATTTGACTGAGAGGTATGACAATTTGGGAAAATGCTCCTATGGAAGCTGTTTCTTAACATAGTTTTCAGAAGATCTCTTTAGAACAAATTGTTTTTCTCTGAAGGGATTTGTGCTGCACAGCACTGACAGTTAAGTGCTAAATGGAATCTCTCCATGGGCTCGTATTACTGTTGAACAAAACACTGAAGCTGAACACTACATAAAACCCTACGCTTAAATACGTGAATAAAACTAGAGTCAGGAGAACAGTGGGTAATTTTTATGTTATATCAGCAAGTGTCGTGTTCCAGGACATGGCATTCAGATATCACCTCTTTTGTGATAATAACTACTTCTGAAGCATTTGTTTTATTTAATTTTCTATAACTCATGGTGAGAAATTTGAATAAGTTGCAGTCAGTGAATAAATGTGTCACATGAGTGAGTGACAGACTTTTGAAAAAGGAGAGCAAACCATGTGGGGAGCACAGAAGATTCTGAATGAAGCTAACAAGCCACTTTTACCATTTTAAGGAGCTGAGTCTTTGATAATAGAGCATATCATGGTTGTGCCTGGAATTGGAAGGAGTGGAGCCTGCTCTAAATTAGCTATTGAAATAGCACCTGGATTTTTGCTACACAAAGGAAGAAAAGTAGTCTGGATTTAATCTTCTAGCGAGCAAGCCATGCTCTGATAGTGAAAGATCAAAATATGGAGAAACTAGAGATAAGAGGGAAAAAAACCAGCACAGTTCAACAAAGACACACACACCCAAAGGCAAAAAACCAACCCCACAACCACAAGAAACTCACAGGGAAAAAAAAAAAAGAGAGAGAAAGAATAAAAGCATTTGGATTATATTTGTAAAAAA
Source organism: Cyanoderma ruficeps (assembly GCA_008694505.1). Classification (NCBI taxonomy): domain Eukaryota; kingdom Metazoa; phylum Chordata; class Aves; order Passeriformes; family Timaliidae; genus Cyanoderma; species Cyanoderma ruficeps. The sequence goes on along the minus strand of VZDJ01000028.1, from coordinate 4,477,041 downwards.
AAGAATGTCCAGCAATACGATTCAAGCATTGGAGGCATCTGACACAGATGCTATGGCTACAAATGTAACACCCATGATGAATAGAAATCAAGGAAACTGCCAGGCCTGTGCTGTGGGACACGACACATTCACCCAGAGGGCAAAGGAAAATGTGTTGCTCATGTTGAGTGCAAACGCCCAGACAAGAATGAGCCATTTTTTTCTCTTTAACAATCATTTACTGAAATCAGTCTGCAAGTTTGAAGTAAGAAGAAGCAGGATGCATGTAGTGAGTAAAAGGAGGTAAAGTTATGGGGAAATGAAAAAGATGCACTAAACTGGATTTGCAAGAAATCCATAAAGATTGTATCTTGATTGGATTGTTGGGAGACAAGAGGCAAGAAGTTTAAAATCAGCTATGCCACGAAAGCACTTCAGGGAAGAGTGAAAGCTTGAACTTAGTGAGATTGCTGAGAAAAAGAGAGCAAAGGCAATGTTATAGAAAACAATTTCTTTTCCTCCAAAAAACATATATTAACAGATGCTTTGAAGATACAAGAAAGGAAATCTAGTTTAAGAATTTCTGTTTCTAAAATGCATCAATAGTACATCTGCTTTAAATTTTTTTGAGTCTTGAATGAGATTTTCTAAACAAAAAATGAAATACCATTCACCTTTAAAACCTGTGAAGTACTTTATCTCATCCCAACAATTAAATTATGCAGTTGTGGCTCCTCATAGCCATATCCTTCCCTCAAAAGATTTTCATATACACACAGATACCTATTTTATAGAGACGTAGATCCTGTCGTGGCACTCCTGATACATTTTTCTATTGTTTCAAGCAATGCACCATGTGATATTCCCACAAAGACATGGGATCATGTTTGCTCCCATGTGGAATGAAGAATTTATCATAATTTTTATGGGTCACAAGATCCCATACTTTGAAGTTTTTGATAACTGGCTTCTCTCATCTAGATTTAATTCAAATAATTTAAGACTGCTAGCCTGAAAATATTTTTTGTGTTTGTTTTCATGTTGTTCAGTATTGCAGCACAAAATGAGGGCTATGGAATGTGTGCTTGGGATAATGGATGGTGTTGCCGTGGGGTCCAAAATATCCTCCCATATACTAATGGGTTTTATGCCATTTTGCCTCTCAAATTTGTTTTAATAATTGTGACAGCTCTCATTTTTCCCTTGTTAAATCTTAGTGACTGTTACTGGATTTTTATTTTTAGAAGCACAAACATATTACAAAAAATACATAAGCCCACTGAGGATGAATAAAACATCTCTGTAGTAACATTCTGGATAGTGATGTATGGCTGGTTGCAGACAGACTGACAAACTTCAGTCCTAACTCTGCATCACGAGTTGTTAGCATAGAACCCTGAGCTCCAAAATTACTTCAGAAGTGAAATGCCCCTTTTTCTTTCTGTGGTTATTTGGCAGCAATGATTGATTTTTTCCAGATGTGGTTAAATAGGAAAATTTATTTTATTAGTTTTAATATAATCAGTTGCAAATACAATCAAGAACATCGCCTCAAGGCAAATGAATATTTCGGCTTTGCTTGTTTTTGCACAGAAGAAATTCTACCCTACTCATGTACTTGAAGCTTATTTTACAATACCTTTAAATGATATTTTAAATAGTTTAGTTTGAAATGAGTATTGATATTGATGTCCATACAGTGAAATGAGACTTTACATCTGCAGGATACTATTTACAGTACTAAGAAAGACTGTGTTATATTTTAAAGTGTCAGGTTCTTAAAAAATCCATTTAGGAAATTTTTTTCTCTCTAGGCCTTGGTGTACCCATACCCAGGACTGCATTATGCACAGCCACTTGTGTAACCAGGAGCCATTTCCCAGGCTCTCCCCTGTAAACATGAGTGAAGCTGATTTCCCTCAGCTTCCTGGCGGTTTGCATTGAAGCTCATATAACTTGCTTGCTGTTTATGTATTTTACCACTTGTCTATGTCAAGTTTTCATATACAAATCAGAGAAAAACACAGAAGTAACTATGATTTTTAAAGCAAAAAGACACCTTGTTATACTGTACAGCAAATTAGGTGGGTTTAAAAGTCATCCTTGAAATAGCAGCAATTTCTGTTCCTTTCATCTAAACAGTTCTGTATTCCAAGGGAATCTGGGATAATCACTAGTTTGTTGTAGACCTGAGTCATAATTATGTTTTTTCTCTCTCATTTAAGTTGTTCGAGTTCATGAATTTTTTGGCTGAGAATGTCATCTTCTGTTACATGGGACTTGCACTATTTACATTTCAAAACCACATCTTCAATCCTCTTTTCATATTTGGTGCACTTGTATCCTTTGCTTTAAAGAAGTACATATCTCTGTACTCTCTGTGTATATATATAAAAGGAAAGTATGTTCCATGTGAAAAAAGAAGTCAACAAGCAAACCAATCAGTTCCTTGAATACCAAAGATCAGATTTTTGTCAATTCCAATTGCCTATATCCTAATAACTACCCCAATGCATGTAAGCACATGTTCTTTGGACAGTTGATGTTTTTTTCCTGTGCTCCAGGCAAATAGCTCTAAACTAGTTGGGGAACTTTTGCCAAGGGTTTACAAGTGGAGTGGGAAATTGGGGTAAGTATTGGGACACATCTGTGGGGACAGGTGCAACAGAAAACCATTTTTTTCTGTCTGAAGACAGTGCAGATCCACAAACTGGAGAACTGCCTCCAGACGGATGTGTGCCATAAGCAGGACTTCCCCAAAACTACTTAAACTATATGAAATCCTTAAAAATCACACAGTCCTACTTTGCTGAAATCTTTCTTTCTTTGTACTTGATATCTTTAGCATATATGGAATTACTTACATCATCATGTGCCTAAGGGAGAGGTAAGAAAAGCTCTGTGCCTTTAATTCTGCCATGATTTCTCAACAAATCTTACTCGTACAGAGGTGTGGATTCTTTTCATATTGACAATTCATCCAATGATTTTTGTTGGCTCAGAGCAGCAGCCCTTTGCTTATCACTTTTAAATGACGCATAATAGCTTTGAAAGTTGGGAGCTTGCTGTTTGTGTGCAGTAATTTTTATACGTAATTTCTGAATGAATAATCAGGACTGCACCAGAGCTCCCTTGGCTGCAGGCTGGGCTGGGTGGCAGCGAGGAGCCAAGAGGAGTTCAGAGTGTCCCCACCAGGGCAGTGCCACACCCTGCCCTGCATTGCTGGCAGGGCAGGCTGCAGGAGCAGCTCTGCATGGGGCAGCCCTGCATGGGGCAGCCTGCCTGGGGCAGCGCTGCAGAGCAGTGCAGGGACCCGGCGCTGTCCCTGCTGTCCCCGAGAGGCAGCACGCTGCAGAAGGGCTGCCTGAGCCCCTCCTGGGGCTCCTCTCCCGAGCCGAGCAGCTTCAGGCAGCCCTTGGTGCAGCTGATGGGATGCAGACATCGCCTCCCAAACACTCCAGCTGCTCTGCAGTGCACGGCGTGTCTCAGACTGGGAGGGCAGGAACCGAGCCACAGGACACAGGGAGGGCACAAACGTGCGAAAAGCATATTTTTCTGACTGCCTTTCTTTAACTCTGATAATGGCCTCATGTTTCTAATTGAGGCAACTCTTGGGATAGTTCCACAGAGGAATAATAAAGAACTTCATGGGAGGAATCTCCTCAGAGAAGGGTAAGAAAAAGCAAAAAGTGCTGGATATGGACAATATGAATCGCGAGGAAATAAGGAAGTAATAATCAGGTCCAAAAGCACATTTATTCTCTGCAAATTGCTGCTCAAGGAGATAATGCTCTCTCTGCAATTGATGATGGGCATTTTCCTGAAGGACTGAAGATGGAGTCACATGTGACAGAAATGTGATGAGTAGAAGTAGAGTGATTGAAGTGAGATATATTATGATGAATATAAAACCAAAATGTCTGGGGAAGGCAGATAGATGTCTGCCACTGCACAAGAAGCATTAGAATATGGCATGTAAAACATGAAGATAATATATTTGTTTAATTACACCTTAAAAATAATTTTAGAGAAATACTTAGGTTGAGTTAATTCTGGTTTTGTCAGTGGTGTGTCCACTATTTTCCTCAACATCTTACATTTTAGGTGGCAGTTTTTGTAGCAAGAGCTTCCAACATATACCCACTTTCTTTCCTTTTGAATCTGGGTCGAAAACAAAAGATTCCCAGGAACTTTCAGCACATGATGATGTTTTCAGGTAAGAGCTATTTTGGGTTTTTTTGTATTTTTCCTGTCCACATTTTAATGAATGACAAAAATAGTCATCTATCACTAGGAAAAGCCATATCACAAGGAATTCATTTTCTTAAACTCAAGGTCACCTCTCCAAAGCTACTGAAGCAAATGGATGCCTTCTGATCAACCTCACTGTGCTCTTGACCTATTTTAATTAACATTTTGGAAACTCACTGCCCAGGAAGCCATTGTCTTTCAATCCACTGTCCCCCCATCTATCTACACTTCCATGACAGTTTGGGAATACCATGTTTTTGTGTTGATTTAGAGGCATCTGTAGTATACCTGAGAGTATTTTACACAGCAGCAAATAAACATCGAACTTGGACAGTGTTAGTACTGATACTCAGATCAGACATGGTCTTTGGCAATTCCTTAAACTTCAGGAACAGTTTTACTTTGAAACCTGAGACGAGAGCATTTCAATTCCACAGACCTTTCCATGTGTTTCCATATGTATTCCAGCTTGATATTTAATTTTACTGATTTTGTTAACCTTGTAGAAAAATAAAAAAAAAAAATTAAAATCCAGAAGAGGGAGCCGTGTTCTAGTCTGATTTGCACATCATTCCCAGAACTGTTAAAGCTCATCTGGATTCTGTAATTTTTTACTTGTACAAGCTAGAAATAATTCCACTTGACTTTCTGATGCTAGTTAGGAAAAACTCACTCATAAGCTAAGAATATCTGTTCAGTAAAAGACAGAAATGCAGATCCCCAATGACTATTGATGATATAATTTTCTAAAATTAGAAACTCAGCACCTTTTTTGCTTCATTTTCCTGCTTTTTATGCAAAAAAATTATTCCACATTTGTATGGATGAAAGTTCTTGATTGACAGCCTTGATGTACAGAGATCCATTTAGCCAGATAACGAGTGAAATACAATGGGCTGCATTTCAAGCTTCCTCATCAGGAGTACTCCATATCAGGGGGTCTCATTTGTGCCTACGTAATTCCAACTCTCTAGAGAGCAACCCAGCAGTTCATTTCTATACCCATTCAATCCTTCTGCTAAAAGCTGCTGCTGAAAATGTCAGCTAATTCCGGCGAGACTGGAGTGAGGGATGATGACACTTCCAGCGGGAGCTGCCTTTCAGTCCAACTGCTCCCCTGCCATTGTTCCATGGGTAACTTGGATCTGTAGATCCCTCTAGTAAAGCCTAGCAGGTGGCCAACTAGACAACAGCATGAAAAATAGCTTCATATCATTCGGTATCCAGTTCCTGGGCTCCATTTTGGCTTTTGGTTTACATCAGCTAAAGTATGGAATGGAAAGTCTACTGAAATCTCTCTTATTCTTTAACTTTTCTGTCCTCGTTTTCTGCAGTCAAATTTCATTCTCCACGGAACAGGAGCAGAAAGCAGCCTGCAGCCAGCAAGTGAACGTGAGAATTCACACACATTAGCTTTCCAGGACAATCTGGCAGCTGAGAACTGAAACAGTAGTATTTCAGGCTTTTAAAAATGTAAATGTTAAAATTCTCAGAAAAGTAATTTTTAACTATTTTCAAAGAAAAAACCCTCTATTTTGTTGAGAAAACGTCTTTACATTATAATAAAATAATGGCATAATCTGCAACTATAATAATAAAGACTGTCTCTCATGCTGCCAGCAGCTGCACACTTCACAGAAGAACACAGGATACAGAGATTTTCTGTGTAATTCTATTTTTTAAGATGCACCAAGATTTGTGCTTAGTTACCAATAACATTCTTAGTGCTGTAAACTGGTCATACTGCATATAGTGATAAACAGAGAGGACAACGGCTGCCAGAAGAGAGACACATTTCTGATGAGTAAGCAGGACATTGAATTTGAGTTTGAAGGAAATTATCTACAAAGATCAGTAGCAACAGTCATAGAACAGTTTTGGGCTGGAGGGGACCTTTAAAGGTTATCTAGTCCAAGGCCCTGCAATGAACAGGGGTATCTTCAGGGTGCTCAGAGCCCCATCTGACCTGACCCCGAGTGTTCCCAGGGATGGAGCACCCACCACCTCAGTGTGTGTTTTGCCACCTTCGTTGTTCTGGTGTAGCATCAGGTTCTAGTTGATCACAAAATGGCTTCATTCACCACAGCATCACACAGTCAGATGTAGAAAACAAAGAATTTGGGGTTAGTTTTGTTTTCTATCTTATCATTACCAAATCCACCAAACATTTACTGCTTGTTTTACTGCCACAATCACCAAAGTGATTGCTGAGAAAAATTGCTGAGAAAAGCAATTAAGGTCAGGCAAGCACTGTTGATTAGCATTTGATTATACCTTACTCTGCAAAGAACTCTCCTGAAGTCATTAAGTTCTGCTTTTTGATGTGTATTAATACATGGAGAAAAGGTGGAAGAGTTAGGCTTGGAGGTGAATTATGGAGTATTTTGATTTATCACATTCTTTATCTACTTCTGCCACTCCTCTAACAATAAATTTCAGAGGGTGGATTCGCTTCTACAACTGTTTTTAATCATGATTCCTGATAACCTTCCATTGTAAATGAAAACTTGATTAGTCCTTTATACAAGGACTAATTAATCCTGAGCTTCTCAAATTAAGTTGAACATCAGCTAAAGTGAGCACCAACAGTCTCTGCTCATGTGAAAAAGAAACATTTTAAAGGAGACTTTATAGCACCTTCCACTCTTCTCCCAACATTTTTATTTACTTTTTACTCTGCCTTCCTCTTCTCTACAGCACATAAATAGGCAACAGAGAGGCTTGTGGGACACAGTGTTACAGGGATGGTTGCTGTTAATATAAGGCGTTACAGTATCAGTGGAGTCTGAAAAAGACAAACACAAATGCAGAATTAAACCAAAAAATGCCCGTGTACAGGCAGCTGTTGTGCAGGCATTTACATCTACACATTCATACAGACACAGAGGTGGGAAGTAGCAATGTGAACTTGTCCAAGAGATGTAGATATGTGAAGAAATCAGCTAAATAGAAAAGAAAGCAAGGAAGAAAAGAGCAGAAAACCACAGCTGGAACCAAAACACCAGAGCTACCCACAGAAAGTCTTCTTTCCTGGGAGATTCTTTTCACACCACTGACAAACACTCCAGTCCTCACGGGCTCTTCAGAGGGCTGGGCTTGGAGAGGTGTTTGTGTGGGGTGTGGGGAAGGGATGGCCAACACCCCCACAGGGCACACGGGTTCTGTTATCTGTACATCTCATGGCCAACAGCCCCACAGGGCACACAGGTTCTGTTCTGGGGGACTCTGGAGCTCCACCCTGGGCTGGCCTGCTTTGAAGGCTGTGGCACATTAAAGAATATTGCTTAAAGATGAATCCCTAATGGCTGGCACAAAAAAATCTGTTAGGAAATCTGTGATTCAGCTCAAAGATGAATGGATTAACACAGATGTGGAGCTGCCATCAGTGCATCTCTGAAAATGAGGGGAGAAAATCTCTGCTAATGGTTCATCAGAGTTGTTCCTTCTGCTGCACCACTCTCTCCAGGTGTAGCTGAGGTACCAACGTCCACTGCATCCAAACATTCCACTGGGCTTTGATGGCATTTTTCCATGAAGTTTTACAGATAATTTAATCTTCCTTAACTTCAGTCCATTGCAATATCTCAGCATTTTCTGAGGTTGTTAAAATTCCCTTCCTTCATTTGTATTATTACTTGGAAAGTATTTTGAGATTGAGATAGATAGATAGATAGATAGATAGATAGATAGATAGATAGATAGATAGATCCCTTCTTGCAAAAGGAGATGTTCTAGATTCAGAATTAAAGGTGTGATGCAGTTGTGGGAAGCAGCATTGTTTTCCACTGAAATGTAACTGTGCTAATCACCCAGATTACCACTATAATCACTGAAATAAAACCATTTCAATAGTAGTTCATTCCCTCCTCAGATACGCATTTAAAATGAGCTGATATCGTTTCCCTGTTAGAAAATAGTAAAGCATCTGCATCCTCAGAGGTGTCTTTTACACAAAAGCAAAGCCAGGGACAAGCCTGCGGGGTTTTGAACCTGCTGCCACTGAGTATTTTCAGATAGTGCAACCCCAGTCTGCTCCTTCCTTGCAGAAACGGCTTTGTGCTGTGCCCTGAATAAAACTTCTATACCAAATAATTGGAAGCCCAGCTTCTATACCAAATAATTCACATTCTAGCTATGTAATCTTGAAGAGCTTTGGAGTTCTAGGCCAAAAATAGCTGCATTTAACAGTTAATTAAATGATTCTGCATATGTCATCAGTGCCTTACAAGAGGTTTGATTACTAGATTTAATCTCTCAATACTTTGCAAAGTACTTTTTGGACTCAGCGTGTATACACATAATGACTTTGCTCTCTACACTTATTTTGTGAATTTTTTTTTTGGAAAACGATAAAGTACATTTAAATAGATAAATGAAAGGCATTGGAAACTATAGAGTATTATTTGAATTATGCATCCTGAGGGCTGCAGGCAATAACAGGCTTTCCCCCCCTCAATTTTTAAACATGACATTCTGTCAAGAGCTATTTAGTCACCTTATTACTACCTATGGGGCTTTTTTTTAAACTCACTTAGCTATTTGCACCACCTTTGTAATTTCTTGTTTATTCAGTCGCTGTGGGTGTATAATTCTACAACTATTATAGGATTTCAAGTACATTAATTTATTCTGCACCCCCTTCTTGATATTTAAAATCATTTTTGAAAACTATTCATTTTTTTAAAGTCATATTTTTTCTGACTGGTCTTAGAACATTAAATTATTTTAAAGGAATATATTCTATATTTTCAAGGGAGAAATGAGTAGCAGATTTTAACATAAATCGTCTTTTTCAGTTGCTCCTGACTTCATGAGTAGTCTCACTTAATACAGGTTATATATTTCTTTTTCAACCTGCATTAAGTTCAGATTACTACTTAATTTGCAATTATTCAAGACAAGGAATTCAGTGGATGTAAAGCAAAAGTGTGATCATTATGTGAATATGAGAGTACTTTTGTTGTTCACTTTTGCAAATTTGCTGCATTAAATCCCACCCTTCCAGTTAGCACGATTCAGTACTTTATAAGCAGGATTATGATCTGAAAATTTCCTCTGCCCTTGGAACTGGGTTTGGACTAAAAAGATTTAAATCGTGTTTCTCCATCCCATTAAGTTGATCATGCCCGTCTCGTTGCAGGTTTACGTGGTGCCATTGCATTTGCTCTGGCCATCCGGGACACCGACTCCCAGCCCCAGCAGATGATGTTCAGCACAGCCCTGCTGATGGTGTTCTTCACGGTCTGGGTGTTTGGGGGGGGCACCACACCAATGCTCACCTGGCTGCAGATCAGGTCAGTACTGTCTGCACAGCACCAGCCAGCAAAGGGAACGGCATCCCTACCCATCAGTCACTGCATCCTACTACTATAGCCTTACAGCTTTCTAAGGCGTAAATATGTGCTTTCTATAAGCTTTAACATGCACAAAGGAAGTATTTATGTACCTGTTAGAGGCTTCACACCACAAAGAACAGGTTCTTCCTAAGTTTGTTATGGGTTTAGACATAGATCAGATACATCCTTGCTTCCTGAGAGTTTGTTTCACTACTGCTTGTTTTAAACACATTGAATACATCTTAAAAGTGTCCTCCTTGCTGCTGAAGAAAGAGCTCTGCAGGCAGATTTTGCCCTCATCCTAAAATCTGTATTTATTACACAAACATATAAAAAATCGTGTATTTCTGATTATGATGAGAATATGTTGGAAAAATCTTCCTCCACTGCTGCCTTATTCAGGCATTCATTTATTACATATTGTTTTATATATTCCTCATCGCTATATTATTTTTAAATTACTTCATAGTTACTTGTATTCACAGAGAGCAATGAATGACAAGGGAGGTTAAATGACAAGAGAGAGGGAAATAGAAAGCCGGAGTAAAAAGGATCTAATTTAAATGCAATGTCCTTCCAATTGTGCTTTTCTGAAACCCAACTTTTAATAATGAGCGTACTCATGCTGGTTATTGATTCTGGTTATTTCACAATCCATTCAGAATTCCCTGCTGTGATTCACAAGATCACCACAGAAAACCTCAGTATCGAGATAGGCCTGCAATTCACAATTCCTTATCATTTATTCTATAAATAGAATATGTTTTCCTTGCTTGCAAAATGATGTCTGATTACAACCCTTCGTGTCAGACTCTTGCTATAAAATAGTAGCAGAAAATAACCAAACTGGGGCTTTTACAAAGAGCATAGATAAAACTTGAAGACAAAATAAGGACTAGTGTACAAGTGTACTGGGTAAACATAACATGCAGGCATCCATGTGCAGTGTGGAGGTTTTCTATTTCTGTGACAGTTTGATTCTTCTTCACGACATGTCTCATGTCCCATAATGTCAGTCAAGGCCATTACAGTTTGGATACACTCTGGCACTATCAATCATCTTTCTGAGATTTGCCACTTTTTCGCTGTCAGTCAGCAAGAGTTTTTCTACGTGGCAACAGAAACGTGGATGAGGAAGAGCTTTCTCATTAGTTCTTGGGGAGCAAATCAGTCCGGGTTTCTATAATAGGAGATAAGGAATAATGCTGGGAGTACAGTAAGGGAAAAAGGCTGTGAGCAGTAATCCATGTACAGTCTAAGAACTTGGGTCATAGATGCCCCTCATGTTTCAGCTCTCTAGGGAATTTTTAAATTAAGATTGTGAAGTGCTCTCAGTAACAAGCAATTGAATTGGGGGCAATGGCATTTCTTCTGCTACTTAGTGCTACCCAGAGGTGCAAAGCCCCCCAAGACCACAAGTGAGGGGCTGACTCTCATATAAACTGTTTATACTGTTCCATGCACGTGCTCCTTTCTCTAGCCTCTTGTACAATAGATTTCACCAAAGACACTGAAAGTAGACAATCATTATTGATTTGAAATGCTCATCTCTGAGGATTTCCTCTGAATCCCATCAGATCTGCCAGACATTTTTACCAATAAAATAAATTGGGTTTGTAATCAGGATATAGATTTTCTTAATATAAAGATTATATTAGGTTCATAATTTCCACTTAATTTCTTGCCATTGGAATATATATCTTCATAAATTATGAGGAAGTCAAATTGAGATAAAATTTTAAATAGACATCTTTAATTACAAGTGTATCTTGAGGCTCTGATTTCTCCTTCTAGGGAAGATGTTCAGTTGTCTTTATAATTTATTACATCTCAATGTGGAATTTTGTCCTTAGCTACTAGCATTTGTCTTCTTAGTCTTAAGTAATTTTGCTAAGTAATTGTGTTTCAAGGTGATGGTAATTCATAAGAATTGACACTTGTATGGATTCTGGCAGATGAGTTTGCTGAGGAAAGTTACAGACCTGTGGCAAATGACACCAGCCTGCTTGGCATAGTCCCCCAGCATGCTGGCACCTGTGCCTGAACAGCAATTTTGAGCTACATCTATCACCATGGCTCTTTAGAAGAAAAAGACGGTATTTTTCAAAAAGATGCTATTTTTCAAGCTAGTTTGGAGGGTTCAGCTCACAAAGCCAAGGAAAACTGCATTACAAGTACAAAAATTATATGATTGTCTCTGAAGAGATTTATTGGAATGGGTTTGTGTGTCATCAGTTACAGAAAAAAAGGGGTGAAGCCAGGGAAATGCTGCAACCATGGCTATGAGCACAGAAGAGGGGGCCTGGTCTCACAGCAGCCCTTCGTGATACGAACACACCTCAGGCTCCTTCCCAGGGCAGTTTGAAACTCTGCTCTGTGATTCCCCAGTGCTCCAGGGAACCAGATCTACCACTATTGGGCAAATCCAAAGCACAGGGCTAGCTCAGTTAATGTAAACAACTGAAGATGTTCACCTTATCAAAACAAAGTGCTTACGGGAAATTAAAATATATGAATGGTCACAATGACTATTCTGGCTTTCCCTACATAAACTACAAGTTGCTGTATAAGTAAACCTTCTCAGGAGAGAATGGTCAAAAACAGCATGATTAAGCAAATAACAGTCCCAAGTCAAGTGTGCTTTTTCTGCCAATTTTTCATCATAAAATGATTATCCAGCAGATAATATATTTAATTGAACTGGAGGCATTCAGAGACTAATGGAGAGGAGCATGTGATTTCTGAATGTATTTGGATGGATTGAATTTTATGCACATGCACTGTTTTGTGTCCCCTCTCCCTCTGTGAAACAGGCTCCAGTTCCCATCATTAGTTCAGGAGATGCAACTCTAAACTCCTCAAGATTCATCAACCCAGTCTTATCCTAGAGATAAATGCTTGAGTTTATATGGTACAGACCAACTTAGCCACAGTTTGGTGAATTTAAAACATTAAAAAAATCTATCATCTGTTCAGTTCAAGATATGTAAAAATAACATAAATCAGAAAGAACTCACACCAACGTATTTACCATTTGCTCTGCTGTAATGCATTGCAGTGTCAGAAGATACATTGCAGGGCAGAAGACAGCACTCAGATCTGTACAGCCTTCTTGCCGTATATTGCTGCCCACATATTATACCACGTTTCAAGTATTTATTGCACTCTCCATAATTTACATTGTGAACTTCTCATAACAGTGACCAGGAGTCTTGGTGTATAAGGGAATAGAACAATGACAATTTTTAAATAAGAGTGGGAATGAAACTTCTTATGAAAAAATCAATCTTTGTCTCCATAATAACTGGAATTCCCATAATTTTCCCCCTCTCCTCACAGCAATAGCATCAGGTCCACGCTTTTCTTTTTCAGTTAAAATTTAATATAATGTAAATATAATCTGTCACTCTATTTTTAGAGAAAAGATTAGGACATGTCCTCAGAGATGACTACCAGTTGATTTATTCCAGAAATATGTATGGCTTATACAACACTTACAAATTGTTGCTAAAACATACAGTAAGATACACTATCAAAATTAGCAGTGTGCTACCAAAAAAGGCTCAGCTTCCATCTCCCATTTAATGCAGCAACATCAATCAGCTGTGTCACAAGAAACCAGCTGAGAGCTTTTGGAAAAAAAAGCTTAAATGGATCCCAAGAATTTACTAAGTTTATTAATAAGAATTCTTGTTCGCTTTTTTAACAAATTAATTATATTAAAACATATATTCCTACTTAAACTCGATATTGAATCTAAGAAAAGTTATTAATGCCTTGGAAATATGACCTGCTAATGACAGTATTTATGTCTAAATATGTCTATATGTCAAAACACAGTTTTAAAAGAAATCCATACCAATAATTCTCATTTTACTACTGCATTTACTCATATACAGCAGCTTTCAAAATAACTCTTAAAATTCTTGGCAAAGACTGAATATTTCTTAACTTTGTTCTAAAAGAATGAAACACAGACATGGAAATGTCTTATTTAATTTAGCTGTCTCCTTTCTAAACACCTGAAACTGAGTTTCAGGGAATGTTGAGTGTTGCCTTTCTGAAAATTAGGTCATATTTAAAAGTTCCCAGTTGTCTGGTGCAGTAACTCAGCACTTCCCAGCACAGGGGCACATGCACAATGTTTACAGCATTATCAGTTGCCACACTGAGAGCAGAACTGGCTGCACCATGTTCCTAAATAATACATTGTCTTTTGACTTATCTGACAGTTGTAACAGGAAAAAATATTGCTTTTACTCCCCATGTGAAAGGACTACAATATTCAGTTCTTGGCAGACAATGAATAAACCTGGATCAGCATGGAAGAATAATTTCTTAATACATCAACAGCAAAACAGAGATAGCCATTTAAGTTCACAGTCAGATTGAGCTATTCAATAAATGTGCCTTCAGAGATGTTGAGCTAATGCTTTTGAATATATGATTCCCTTCATTCCCCATGCTCTGATTAAAAATAGAGAGCTACGCTTTATAGTAAATCTGCATGGAGAGGTTTGAGGATAAAGGATTCTCCTGACAAGCAGAGAAAAAATTCAAAGCTGTAAATAAAACCTGTCCTATAAAAGCTTTGTGCTAGAACTTGTTTGTTTACCATCACCTCCTGTGTAAATGTTTTTCAAGGGATTTCCAGACTCTTTGTGCACCGCTTTGCAGTGGTTCTTCAGCTAACAGGAAGAATTTTATTCCATATTCTAAATAAATACTAAGCAGCACTGAATAGTAACTTTTACTATTGTGCCTATCTGGCCATTGCTGTTGGTAAATGTATTTTTAAAAAGAGCTGTCTGTGTGCCTGTCTGCCCTTAAAATCACACCATTTCTAGTTCATCTAAAACTTCAGTTCCAAACATCCGACTTTCTCTCAATACTGAAGTCTGGCATACCCCATTTTGGGGGAATGACCAAGGCTGACCAAACTCACATTCTCAGCAAAAGCTTCTCACTCAGCAGAAGTAGTCAATATTTGGGCCCTTCAGTATCCAATAGATTGTTTCAGCATCAAAGGCTAAGGCAGTGCATATGTTTACCAGAATGGCTCATTAGGGGTGTAGAAGGGCAGCGGGATGAAATGCTGTGCCTTGCCTGTGTACGACTACAGCTGTCTACGACAAAAAAAAACAGAAACCTGGTTAGTAGAATATGATTCTGTATTTATCTCAGCCCTTTAACAACTGCTTATAGGCTGCTGAAAGAACTTTATGGCCAGAGCAGCCACATTAATAACATGATCTTGGCAAGGATTATAGCACTCCTGCTTCAGTAACAAAAATACTCTTTTCATTATTGCCAAACTCTATAGTGGCATTCCCTGTGTTCAGCTGAGCTCAGAGGGATGCTGCAGAAGGGCACTGGACAGAATGATCACCTGCCAGGTGATCTGGGCAATGAGGCTGCAGTCAGCTGAGGCAAGGAGGAATGATCCTGCTGCCTGGTTAAGAAAAGCCTCATCAGAGTATTGTGTGGCATCACTGAGTGCTGTTCTGCCCATGGAGAAGAGCATGAGACAGTACATCTCCTTACAGCCATTCCTTATGAGCTAGAGTCAAACTAGAGTTTGATCTCTACTGCCTCTCATTTATTCCTGAATTAAGGAAACACATCTTGGCTTTCCTTTCTCCCTCAAATGGGCACACAAGAATTATCCTTCCTGAAACATGGCTAGTCCATGAGACACTCTGATTGTACCAGCCAAGAGTGTGTGTACATATCTTCAGATGATCCATAATTCAATACTTAGAAATTATTATGAACCTTGTTAATTGTTTTGCTTGTATTCCTTTGAACACATTTTCCTGTCACCATTTGTCAAGAAGAAGGAAACTCAGTTTAGAAAAGAAGGTTTAGCCAAATGTTTTTTCCTGACCTTGGCAAGTTCTCTCTCCTATAATCATATTCCTTTGGGTCATATTTCCTCTAGAGTCCTAGAAAACAGTTTAGTTGAAGTGAAGCATCTGTTATTTACTGTTGAAAACAGAATCTTCAACTGTAATTTGTAAGTGACCACAACATAGAGATGAACAGTGTGATTAAAGGCAGAATATTTTCAAGCACAGTTGTATTTCTGTGCACTTTGTACTGGTTATTATTTTGTTTTGTGTTTAGAACAGTTGTAATCAGCCTGCTGTTCCCGCTCAGTAACAAATATAGCTCCAAAAACAAAGTTTGATCTTGTTTGTAGGGTCATATCGCATTAGCTATGGTACAGTATGTATTTAAATCACATTGCAATAAACACTTCTGTTGAGAGGCCAATTTCAGCCAAGTCTCTTCAACCCACTGAGATTTTTTTCACCCAGACATACTTTCAAGAGAGATCACACTGTCTTTGCCTGGGAAAGCATTTAATCCTTAAAAAACCCCTCTGAAATCCAAAAACAGCTGTAATTTAATGTAACAAGTCTAACCATAAATGCTGCAACTAGTTTTAATATACTGTCATCAGCTGGCCAACTATCTTCTCTTGTGAACATCTACAGGACAGCCTTCTACCTGGCACCTTTCATAGCAATGACAGTATATTGATGACAGAATATTCCTGCATTACCACTACTGGCATATACATGAGAAAACGTGTTGCTGACCCCCAGGCTCTCCTCAGCATTAGGATATTACTGATCAATGTGCAGACTCTCAGGTGACAAAACCTACATTTCTGCTTAAAAAGTGATTTTCACAATTGAGAAGAACACCTTGAAAATGATTCAAGTAAAACTGAACTAGCAAGGAAGCTTTTGTGTGTTCATGGACAGCCCGAAACAAAGGCTCAGAGGAAATGATGTCCCAGAGTTATTGAAGGAGCATTATCTTCAAGACACATTGTTTGCTGATGAGCTTCATCATTGTTCACACACCATATTCTGGGTACAACAGAAAAAAAGTAATTAGGGATTCACTTAGGAAACTGCATGGCTGCCATTCACTCTCTGTCCACCCAGTAACTCACCCACCCCGCAGGCTGGGGAACAACTGGCCCAGGAAGGCAGTGGAAAAGGCAGAGTTTTAACTTCAGCTGTAGGACATTGAGCCACTAGAAACAACTATCAGCAATTTCAAGTTTAGCCAAGAGATCACTGTCATCCAGCATTTGAATAATTTGCATGGTAATGTATTGATTATTTGTGGCATGGGTCACAGACAGCAAAAGATCTTACTTAATCACTTACTTAATCACTGTTTATCACTTTGTTCCCCTTGATCCCCTGTCGTAGCACAGACTAAAATACTGGGTTAGAACTAAGTCAAGGATCTTTTTTTTAATACAAAAATATTGCTAGATGTTATACTTTTCCTTTGGTTAGTGGTTGTTGCCACCAGTTCTGGATTTGTGGGTATGTAAGGCCTTCATGTGTATGTAGTAACTACAAGAAATAGCAAATGGACTGGAGCTCCTGACTGAAGTCATATTGGAAAGGAATTCTGCTTCAAACCCAGAGGAGTTCAACGTCTCACATGAAATTATCTTTGACCAAAGAAAACATTTCTTGGGGAACACCCACACTGAAAGGGTTAAGATGATAGCTGCTTTTGTAATGGTAGCTAGAGCACGATTAGCCTGGGAAATGCTATAAATCAAGAAGCACTATAAAATTGGACATTAAATGTATTGGATGTTATTATAAAAAAGGAAATTGGATAATTTCCTTTCATTTCTATCTGAAAATGAGAAATCATCCAAGTAATGAATCTCAGTGATCTCCTGAAATGCCCGTCATTTATTTGCAAAGTACTTCTCTGCAAAGATAAGGTGTGCATTTGATCTCTCTCAGTTATTCACCACAGCATTTTGCTGGGATGGCACTAGAGATTCATAAACATTTGTGCTTGATAACAAAATAAAAGACTAAAATAAATAGGGCTTGGGCTCTCTGACTTCAACTGTGATGGCAGTCCAGGGCAGATGTTGAATAGGAGATTTTGGATTGCATCTGTGACTCATGCATGACTTGTACACGACTCCAGCTATCAACTCTGTTGGTCTCTATTGGCAAGAGGGGTCTAAGTTTGAGCACAATCTCCTAACAGGGCAGGCAGCTAAATCCCACCTCACACAGCTTGTATTTCTAGCTCCACATGGCTATTCAAAAGAGAAAAAAGAAAGATATGAAAGACACACTTTTATTGCTAGAATATTTGGTACAGGAGAGAAGGAAAATTATGCAACAATAAAAGATTCATACCTTTCTGTTTACTAGCAACAAATTGTAAGATGAACTCTCCACAGGCCAAAAACCCTGAATAGTTCCAGAAAATGATAAATAAATCTACAATTTGGAATATAATCCATCCAGCTGGATTTGTGTCAATTAAACTATTTAGTTTATCCTATTTTAAAATACCATTGCTTTGATATGTCTGAGTATGCTAAAAAAGTTTTCTTCCATCTAATGCACTAATATTTTTCTCCCATTAAAACTCTTCTCCTCTTCATACAAAAGGTTACTCTTACGCAGCAGTCGGTATGATTAAGTTCTTCAAGTTGCAAATAAAGAATCAAACAAACCTATCTGGAAATAGTGCTAGGGAGCATCTTAATTATTTGAATGAGACTGATGATTTATTGCTTTCTACCAAAATATCCCAAATTAATCTGGAGCTCTAAGTATTCTGTCAGAATTAAAGTGGTGCAAGCATAACTCCAGTTTATTCCAAATATATGCCAAAACTGTGTCATTTGAAGATAAGCAAAAGGTACAGAAAAATAGTTTAGCCCTTTAAAAATTTGAAATAAATATGTGGTATCAAACTGGACTCTAGAAAAAATAAGGATCACATTTACTAACATAAATCTTATATCCCTGGTCTGTAAGTATTGAACAAGATAGTGCTTAATTCTTTCTATTATTGGTCAGAAATTGTTGCTTTCTGCAAAATTAGTGCTCTCAAAACTCACTGAACTTTCATATTTAAGAACTGTGTGATACTGTCAGCTGGACTAAAAAGTAGAAGGGGATGGAATTAATGGTTTTCACATTTGTTAGTTGGCATAATTTCCAGATTCTGTACATTTATCCTTCTTCTGTTTTGCTTTACTAAGAATACTAGAATATTTTCACCAAGAAAATATGAAATGAATGTTTCATTTAGAAGGGATAAAAGTTTTCAGCATGACTTAAAATATCATTTCAGTATGAAAAAACCCCAACATTTTTCAAACTTCCTCAGGTTTTTATAAGCTTTCTTGTGGTTTTCCTTTCCGTTATCAATTCCACCAAGCACAAAAACCTTTCATTCCATTTTTAAACTCTACATGAAGAAAAAAATCTCCAAAACATACCTTGTGTCTTCCAACAATAATAAAGGTGCAAACTGGGAAAATCTGGGGTCTTATAGGCCCTAAGAGTCTTATGCAACATATGGACTATGACATAAATATTCTAATGAAACAATAGGGAACCTAACACCATAAAAACATTACTGGGTGTATCTGGGTTTGCAGAGGAACTTCGTGACAGAAGAGAACTGTGACTTCAACTTTCATGAAACTCACAGTTCTCATGAAACATTTCTCTGGAAATTCTGAACTTTGTGTTCTCTTTTAAAATGTAGAGTGGAAGGACAGGTCTGGCATCCTTGATAACAAGCCTATCAAATTGTTTCAGAATTAGTTGAATGTGAAAAGTTAATTAAAGCAGATATTAAGTAATTGAGGCTTTATATGGTAGTCTGGGCTTTTAGCTTTTAATAAACAGATAATTACAGTGTAATAGAGACTTTTGTATAGTGAGTTATCAGAAACAGCCCAACAGTGACTGACCGGTCAGTATATCAATGAGCTTTAAATGAGAAAATTACCTCTTATCTCAGCAATAAGTACTTGATTTCAATTCCCTTAAAATTATATTCTGCTTCCAAATTTTTTACTTCAAATAGATACACATTTTTGTTATGTTGACAAATAACATATAAAGGAATCTTGAAAGCACACATAAAACTCTGGTTTTGGTTTTATAACTCCAAAATATTTGCTATGCAAATAAATATACAGAAAATATGTTTGTACAAAAGTTTACATGTAAGTGCTGTTTCTGTAAAATACCCAAACAGGAATCCTACAAAACCACTCTTTGCTGATCTTATCATCCAACTAGATAAGGTGTTGTATAGGGTGACCTTGGAACTATCCAGTTGCCTTTGCTATTCACTTATTCATGAGCGCTCAGCCTGGTCAGAAATCACAGTGTAGGTTCAGGGAGTCTGCCTGTATCTTGATCTGAGTCTTTAATCAGTCCCGAGCTTTTCTAATCTCCACCCCAAAGGATCCTTACAAATGCCATGGCAGCCTGTTTCCCATCTAGACACAGCAGTAGCAGCTCTGCTCTCCCTCTTACCTGCGTGGGTTTGATGGTTTGCTTCCTCTGCCTTATTCAATTTCTTCTACCCTTCTGGAAGAATTGTAGCCCAAGCCTCGCCAATTCTGCCTGTGGATGCTTATGCATCACGAGGTGAGGAAAACAGAGAAGTGAGAAAATAATTTTAATTCACCAGAAAATGAGATAAAATTATTGTGTAGACTGGTGACTAATGGGTTCACTAAGGAGGTGTCAGCTTTTATCCAAGCAAGTATTTCTGTTCCATTTAAATGAGTTATCAACTAAAATACAGTCATCTTCCGCAGAGTAAAGTTCAGAATCCAGGTCTTCCAGTACCCTATTCACTAGTCTACGGAAGACTGATTGCTCACATGCTTTCTGATCTAGTAACCCTTACATATACATATACTTGAATTTGAATTCTATTTTCTAAACTTTATTCCAAAAGACATCTGCAGCCAATGTACTTTCTTATTTATGCTCAATGCAATACTGGGAAAAGAGACATTGAATCCTCTGTCAGAGTATTTCTTTGTATTGCCTTATGACTTTGAAATCTAAGTCAGAATGGATATATGCCACTTTCCTATTACTTACATTGAAAGTCAGAACTATAAATCAGCTCCCCAAATTAGATTAAGCAAATGTCGATACAATTTATTACAAATATCTCAACCTGCATGTCCGAGAAAGGAGTAATGATACATTTTAAAAAGTAAAGTTATTTAATCTTTTCTTTGTTTCACAAAAGAAGGGATGAAGGCTCTTGCCGTTCCAGGTGTAGATGTGACAGATGCTTTAGCTGTGGGCTTGACAGTGCTGGCTTAATGGTTGAACTCAACAATCTTAAAGGTCTTTTCCCACCTAAATGATTCTGTGACTCTATGTCTTGGTTTAGAAAGACAGGTATCTGCCAGGGAAACTGGGGTTCCCCTTAGAATAGAGGATGTAAACCCCTCACCCCCCGCCAAGTTCTAATTTTGCAATTAATGGCTCTCAGGCAACGATTTGGGAGTAGGAATAACAGCTTTTTACTAAGAATATAAGAATACAAATGTGGTAGAAAAGAAAAAGGAAAAAAACCAAACCAAAACAAAACAAAACCACCCCACCAAACCAGCAAACCAACAAACAACAATTTTGAAAAGTCCTGACAGGGTCAAAGCTACAACCTTGTTAGTCAGGGTGTGGAAAGCAGTCCAAAAGTGAGTCCTCCTGGAATGGCAGGTACAGCTCCGCTGAGGCAGAAAATGATCCAGTAGCAGAAAAGAAAAGGGGTCCTGAGGTGGTGAGAAGGGTCCAGCCTTCCTCCCGTAATCGGATGAAGCAAGACACTGTGCTGGTTTAAAGTCCCAGCTTTATCCAGGTGAGAATGGCTGGCTCCTCCCACGGGGTGGAGCATCACACAATAGGTACGCTAGGATGTAGGTATGTGTTGGGAAGGGGACACGGCTAGAGAAGACTGTTAATGGCCCATTAAAGATAAGAACAATGCTCTACCTGATACTGACCGTTGGCCCATTATCAAAAGGCACCCGCCCCCAACTGTTTTCAGCAGATGAAATTGAATAGACTATAACCCAGGACACTCTATGGGGAGTTTTAGGCATTAGACTTGCCTTTCACCTCTGAAGTTTACTGGCTCTGCTCGGTAAGGTAGGAACCTGAAGCCAATACCAAAATATCACATATTTATGATACACCGACAGAAATATCATGTTGCCTGAAGTCACTGGCCACAGAGAAGTAGTTGGAGCCCCAGGGAAGCTGAGTGGCAGTGGAGAAATGGGGACAGATCCTCAGCTGGTGCAGGCTGTCGTAATGACATTCATTTATTTTCTTGGCCTGTAGGCAGAAGTACACTATGCTTTCAGAATCCTTGATCAAGGAAATTTCTCACTCTACTTTCTCACTTTGTCTCTTCTTAATCTCTTGCAAGCTATTGCAAGCTAGAATTCAGATATTGGTTCATAATTGCTACACGCTGCAGTTTATTCTTATTTTTACAAGAAGGCAATGGGAACGGAGTCCTTTCCTTAACTATGATGCAGCAAACACCTCCCAACACACTACAAAGCAACAGAAGAAGCTTAAATAAAACATTGACACTTCATAGCACACTCCCTATCTCATCCTCCCAGCACTCCTTTTCCCTGCACTCATTTTAAACTTCAACTGGGTGCTTCAGGATTATTGCTCAAGCTGTATGTGGCTATAGAGCGAAGAAAAATAAAATTTAAATTAAAAAAACCCCAAACACTAGAAACTTTGAAGAGTGTCTTCAAATGCACTTGTGAAAAGAGAGACTTTAATTAAAATGAAGGTGTTTTACCAGTGTTTCCCAGTTCGTAAGTACTGTTCACAAATGGGTGATTAACCCCCCTCCTGGGTGCTCAGGAAAGGCTTGCAAGGACTGGTGCAGGCAGTATAAAAAATCTCAAAACAGCACATGTTTTTGAGATAGGCCCCAGCAAACAAGGCAAAAATGCCAATTTGGTTCATTACCAAAAGAAAATTAGGAAATTTTTGACTTGAGATCAACAGAATTAGCAGAATCAAGAGGCTTGCAGCCACAGTTGAGTTGCTGACGCAAAAGGAAAAAGCCAACATCAACATCTGAAACCTTTGCTTTGCCAGAATAAGAATGCTCAAATGCAAAACAAATGCTTGATATTTCCTCAATTCTCCTGAATACAACGTAACACAATACAAATACACGTATACAAGTTGAATTTCACCTCTGTTAGGGCATCAGACCTGAGCTTCTGGATCATTTACATTCGATTTAAACTCTTATTCTCTCGAAACTAATGAATTTTTCCCAAGTCATACATAATTAGAAATGTGAGTAAAAACAATTCAAGAAAAATGTGAGTAAAAGCAATACAAAACAACCCCAAGCCTAGAATTTATATTCGGTGTACTTTCTGAACTCTACAAAGGTCCTTTGCACACTGTGAAAAAAGACCGTTTCCTATACTTCTTGATAAACACAGCAACTAACTTACAAGTGTCTATCTTCATTGGTGGTGGTGTACAAATAAAAGTCATCCACAAACTGAAAAGGAAACAACCCCCCCTGAACAACACTGTCCCAAAGCCACATCTGCTGCTCCATGAGCCCAGGGCCACTGGCAGATCTGACAGTTTTGGATGACATCTGGTCCAAATTTGCTAACTGCACCAGAGGTTTTTTTTTTCTCTCTGAAACCTCTGCAGTTCAAGGGCTTGAAAGGTGTCTGTGAGCATGCACACATGCACATTTATGTCAGTAACAGCTTTGCAGTGCCTCACATTGCAAACAGTGCAAATACATAGATCACAAATAGATCAGTATCTGTTTTAGGTACAGTAAATTTTTGTATGAATGGCCTAAATATTTTAAACAGTCACAAGAGATCTAAATGTCTTGCTGGAAACTGGTAAGGATGGCCAAGTTTCTTAAGGAAGGATTATATTGCAAAAACAAATTCAAAATCAACAGAAATCAGCACTGTCTAAACTAAATGGTGCAATTATCAGGACAACTCATAAAATAAAAACAACATGGAACAGTATAAACACTAGATAAAGGGAAGCACACTTTTCCAGCACTTCTATAGTCACTCTGTCAAAAAGACTATTGTGCATTAATTGATATTTGCTATATCAGGAGGATATGATCTATGTAGGTTTGGGTTTTCAAATGGTATGGTAAAAAAATAAATAAAATGGGTGTCTTTGAGTCAATATTTTATTGCCATGTTGCTGAGAAGCAACTTAAATTTTCCATTCAGCAGTGTCTTAGAACATTGCTTGCACAAAAGATATTACTGTTCATCCTGCTGCATTCAAAGTGGCATGCCCAGGTGTTATTCTGCCACTTAAAAAAAAGAGTAGTAATTATTGGCAATATGCCCATCAGACAATGAAAATTTAGGCAAAACTCTTGTTTAAGTACCTAACATTTCCCTGGTTTTGAGCCCTTTTTCCTAGATAAAGAAACACAGAAAGATCCTATCAGTGCTTACTCAGATCAGGCACTGCAGCATCTCTGCCTATGAGCAGAGTGACTGCACCCTTGTGCTGCATGGTGTTGAGAATTCAGAAATGACATTTGGATTTAATCTTCGATTTAAAAAAAAAAAACAACAGTGCAGCATATCATATATGGGATACAGGAGAATATACCTTCAACCTGCTTCGTACAGCCTTGGGTCAATCAATCCATACAAACCCTTACTATAACTCCCTGCTGTTCTGAGCATTTCAGACAGAACCTAGGTGAGCATATTTCAAAGCAGGAATTAAATATGATCTTAAACAATGCAGTTGATCTACAAACTTCTTGTGAAAAGAGCAGCCTAAATGTGCAATAGGTGACAGCTTTCATGGCACCAGGTCCCAGCAGCAAAGGCAGAGGCATTTACTCAGCATGTTTGGGTTGTAACGTGCATTAAGCATGACCAGCATTACTCTTCTCTTACAGTGGCTCTGTCCACAATTGCTCCAGCACCAGTTTCATATGATAAATTTCAAATGTCGATGCAAGAGATGAAGTGTATAATATATTTTTCCCCATGCCGTGAGCCCAGGGAACTTAGAGTTGGTCATCTCATTATTTAGACTAATGCCTCAGGAGGATTTAATGTTTTACTTTGGGTTAATCACATTAGCAATAATATAATGCATCTACCATGGCCTGGGCTTCTTTCCAACACTGTACTGTTTATGTTTAAGGAAAATAAAGGAACAGACACCTAAAGTGATTCAGAGAACAAACATTTTACTGCTCTAAAAATCATTGACATAATTCATTGGAGGGAACTGTTAGTTCTGAGCCAGAAATTGACTAATCTCATCTATAGGATTTTGTCAAAATATATCTGCCTGCAGTTTCTTTCCCTCGTACAGATCTTCTGTAAAACCAGTTCTCATTTTTCCTAGCTGACGAAGTTTATTAGTAGGCTAATTAAGACACCAACAAAACAGACTAATTCCTTAATTTTTTTTTGTTTTGAAAGATCTAATCATCTCCATGGAGTTCATAAAAGTAGCAGTTAGGATATTTACCATCTGCAAAAAGGATACTTTTTGTAATGCAGTGATGTTTCTTTCTTTTTGCATTAACTGAAAATGTATTTTTAATAAGGTTCTGGGGTCTTTTTTATTAATACATTTCCAATATTGTGTAGAGAGCATTTGATCTGTAGACTTCCTCACAGCTTGGGGAGAGGCATGGTAATAATGAAATTCTTAAAGCACATGGAGGCGGATCAATATTGTATTTTCTTTACTGCCTCTTATTGAAAAAATGTGTGTCTAAACCTCTCCATTTGCAACATCTTAAGTTAAAGCAAAAAAAGCACCTGCCATCACCAGTAGCTCCTTAAGACATGGAGGTTGTTGAAAATACAAGATCTTTGACTTAAAGTAATGGAAATCAAAATGTATCTGCCCCCCCCCCTTTTTTTTTTACCCCCAAAAGGATAAAGATTTTGGATGGGAGGCATCATCATCGTGACAAACTTCCCACACTCTGCTGTGATTCAGTATCTCAAAAGCTCACCTTTGTCGGGATTCATTGGGTTGACACTCAAAAGAAATATCATTACTACCAAAAAAGGGACCCAAACCCATCCTTTCTTCAAAGTCAATGCTACATTAATACTATAATAAGATATCTAGAGATTCGCTTATTCTCTGAGTCCCAGTTCTCATCTGAGATATAAAACTCAGGTGAAAACTAAATTGCAAAATGACATCTTGCTGAGAAAGTGATAATTGCCCTGTATATCTCAGCTACTACCATGCACACTTCTCATATCTGAACTTCTCCTGCGGTTTTATAAAATTATTCAAGTCACATTATTTTTCATGTGTTATTATTTTTCAGTGTCTCTGATTGGAACACAGTATTCCTGAGTGATGTGATCCTTTTAACCACATTTTTCTCCAGAGGTGTCTCTATCTCAATTAAGTCTGAACAATTTTTTCCAATCTAAACAAAGCAAATTTTTAATAATTTATAACATTTTGATATCAAATAATCTACTGTTAGCATGAGAGTTTAATTTTAGAAGTTTTCTGGTAGCAATTTTCCTGAATTTTAGATTTACTGAGGGTTTGGGGTTTGTTATTTTTCTGTAGCTATGATTAAAAATAAAAATTCAGGAGAATCAGTCCTCTCACGCTTTCCCATCCTTTGCCCATTACCTCCCTGCTCAGTAAGTGCAGTAAATCCCTGTGAGGGGCTGTGCCTCCTTATAAC
The DNA here is from genome assembly GCA_008694505.1 of Cyanoderma ruficeps. NCBI lineage: Eukaryota > Metazoa > Chordata > Aves > Passeriformes > Timaliidae > Cyanoderma > Cyanoderma ruficeps. The sequence continues at coordinate 4,450,891 of VZDJ01000028.1, read as the reverse complement.
CCTGTCCTGGAATTCCTGCCCTCCCTGCACTTCAAAAAGGGAGATTTTAGACAGAATCTAAATTCTTGAAAAGCAGGTAGTAAAGTGCTTACCTTGTTCTCCAAATCCCAGGTTTTACATAAACGAGCTGCATGAAACCATCTCTTCCTTTCAGTGAGTAAATGACAGCCATGCCAGTGAGTGCCAGTCTCCAGTTAATGTTAATGACACCCAGGCTGATGGGTGAGGCCAGTACAATCATAGATGGAAAGTTAGAATGACCACCACATCCCAGTATAACTCAGAAATGGAAAAAACCCCAGAAATGGAGAAGCTGGAAAAAATATCAGGGAAACTGTCTTTGGAAAGACACAGTGGTGGTGTAACTCTGCTCCCTGTGAAGTCAATGACACCAGTGACATTGCTTGACTGGGAGCTGTGAGAGCCCTGGGGAAACCTCCCCTCACACACTGCACCTCAGAGCCTGCTCAAAACCAGTGGGGGCACTTTAGGGTAAGAATGGATTAAGAAAACCTGCTCTTTTGGTGCAAGGGAGAGTGGAATGCCTCTCATACATGCACATGATGCACAGATCAGTCCTTACGGAGGAGGAAGGAACAGAACAGAGATTTTTCCAAACTGTCAGAGGGATCTGAACATTGCCAGGTTTCTAGAAAAACAATTGCATCTGAGAAACGTTTTCCAAATAAGGATATAAAAAAGAGGGGGAAATGGTGGTGTTTTCCACATACTTTAGAATAGAAAGTTTATTAATCTAAATATGGAGTCCTAAAAATACCATTTTATGACAGATTTTTCTTCTCCCTAAGGCAGAACTAGGAAAACAAAACATGCAAGTGAGTTGTTACCAAACTCAAGCTAGAAACACCAAAGTAGAAGGTGATAGCTGGATCACCTACCACAGTGCAATGAAAGGTACAGGAACAACATATGATATAAGCATAAATAAATAGGAAAACCAAAATCAAAAGGAGGGGAGGGGTGGAGAGAAAGGCAAAGGGAAGTAAAGAAGCAAAATATTGTTCATCAGCTGATGTCCCAAGAGGATGCTTAACATTGCTGCCAAGGGTCCATGTGTTTCACTAGTCTGTGAACCACATACTGAATATATTTAATTGTATAATTCTTATGAAATCCAAGTAAGCAGCTCTAGAGAAAGCACAGAAATCAAATTTCCCATGCATTCACTTCGTATCAGAGGCAGGAAGCAACTGTGAGTTTGGATCCCTAAAGAGACACGTACATATAGACACGAGGATGTAAAACTTTTGTAAAGCCCTGCATTTTTCAGCACCACACTTTAAAACAGGAATCCCCTGCAGCCACTGCCTGAAGATGAAGGAGTGCTGAGCTGACCTGCAGCCTTGGGCTGTGACTTAAACCTCCTCAGCTCGTGTGGGTAGCATGATACTGGGGCAGAGAGGGTTTGGCACAGTCAGTACCTGCTATTTTTCCAATTTGACATGGAATTCGATGTAATTTGTGTAATTACTGTGTCTGTGGACATAAATATACAACTTGCACTTCCCATCCAGCCAGATTTGGTGATCTTTCATGTAACAATCCTGAGTGTCACACCTTTTATTCTGTCATAGAATCTACTACAATAATTCTGCAACCAAGTAGGTCTCTCTATGTCCACCAAAAATGGTGCATAGACTTTGACCACAGAACAAATGCTTAGCATTTAAAAAAAATTACCTTGCCAATTTTATGAAATTCCAAGTTCAAAAGTCAAACTATATCACTTTTACGTCTTACATGATTCGACAAGCTTAAAATTATACTTTTTGTACCATTTCAGTATGTTGCATATAGAAAGCATCAGCTACATGACAAACAGCTGTCATAACCATTTAGGAAGCATCATTTACCTGATAATTTCTTTTAACCCTCCTCAGCATGAAATTAAACTGATTTGTTCTTTCTGCTGTGAGATGCAAGTGATTACTCTTGCCTTAAACTTAAACTGAATTGTTTTCATTTATTAACAAAATCAGCTTGAGCTGAACTCTGAAGATCTATACTCATGCCATAATTCCTCATGGGTTTATGTCAATGAAATACTGTGCTATAAAAAAGCAGATGTTTTTGACAGCATCAGTTCACAGAAAAAGCAGCATGTAGCACCAATAGAGCAATCTAGAAGCAAAAGCAGATTTTAGGTATCAATTTGTTATGAATACACATCACACTTACTGCCACATGGACAAGAATAATGTTGAAAAATCATTATTTATCCTGAATTTAATTTCAATTACAATGATTTATTAGGGATTGTGAAACAATCTCTTTTTGGATTTTGCTCATGTTTCTAGTCTTTACAGTTAATAATTCTGTACTGAATGCAATATGCTGATGATGGATAGCTACAAGCTTGAGATTTATTAATGCAAAAATATTCAAGACTCCTGTTGCAAATGCTGTTTAATGGCCATCTTTGAAAACTGGGTTCTAAATCACTTACTCAAAAATCCCTTCCTGGGATGTGCAGCTTTTGAGATGTAAGCTGAGGCTTAAAGACAGGCTTAGTTGCAGTGAGAGGAAGGCTGAGGTGATTGCACTGACAAGGTGAGTTCCTCTAGTGAAACCTTTGCCAAGCAAAGAAACCAATATTGTTATTAATTAACTTACAGCAGCACTCTTGGAGCTGTAAACAAAATCCCAGCTGTGCCAGATTTTGTACAAACATAATAAAGGACATGTACTTACAAGCTAAATACACAAAATAGACAAGCACTAGGGTGAAGGAAGTATTGTTATCCCCATTTCATGGTAAGAGGCCAGAAATGGATAGAGATGCCAGACTTTTCACCTCTTGCACTGCCTTTGTTTCCCCACTGATGTAGAAAAGGATGTAGAGGACACTTGGCTAATCCTGATCCTTATGTGACAGTTTGGTGATGTCCTGATCTATCAGGTACACATTTACCATCCTACACTTAGATCATGGGAAGAGTGCTACTTGCATTAGGAGATATTTCTCTTTCCTAAGCTTGATTTTTTGTTGATTAAATCATTAGCTGCATTAAATAGTACAGATATAAACAATTTTTCTAGAGGCTTCAACTAGATAGAATCAGTAACTTGTTCTCAGAACAAGTTTTTAAATAAAAGCAGTTCTGGCTTCCTCAGCTGGAGCACAACAAACCAGTGTGAGTTGTGGTAGTTGCAAACCAGACTAGGTAGGACTGCAACCAAGATTTAACTTGCATGAACGAGGCTCTGCTGTGACACTACAAAAAGCCTATACAGGCTCAGAAAGATAATTTCAGTAATTAGAATTCAGATTTCAGAGGAATGTCTCTATTTGCAGATTTCCCAGCACTTTAAGTGAGGGAGGGCTGAGACTCACACTTGCAAGTATAGACACCAACAGTTCTGCTCTGAGTGCCTAGATCCTCGTGAAGATGTGAGTCTATATGGGGTGTTTTGTGACTTCACTGTTGAAAGCAGAGATTTTATCCCACACTGTTGATTTTGTGGTGATGTGAGGGAATTAAAAGTTTACAATGCCTGAATAGTGATTTGTTACTCAGTATTCCCAGGGATTGGGTATGTATTTCTTGCTGCTGGTTCCCCTGACAATTTGGGATTTATCTTTTGATCCATTTTCATTTCAAACCATATAATAAAAGATGTCGTCAACTGCTTTGTATTCAGTGACAAATTCCTTCTCTTATTACCAAACGCATTCTGACTCTTGCTTAAAAAATGATGCACTTGATAGCACACAGGGATTTAAATCCCATCCACTGCAAGGCGTACTTGGGCAGATTAATGCAGTTCCCAGCAATTCTTAGGCCTAATTGATAGAGGCTGGCTGAAGTCAAAACCTCCCCTTCCAGATTTTGAGCATAGCAACTCAAAGCATTGTCTGAATCCAGATTTTGATCCAGTCTTTATTTAAAAACAAAAAAGCACCATGGCACATACCCTACCACACCCCAATCCCCCACCCAAAAAACCCTAGAAAGGACAACACAGAGAAGCTGTCAGGCTTTTGATTTCCTTCCTAGCTAGAGCATTTGGACCTGAGATATTGCTAAAGCCTATCTAAATACATAAAGTAAACGTCTCTGCAGCGTAGAACTGATTAAGAAGTCTTCGCATTTGTTTTCATAGAAGAGTAATCATCCTAATGTTTAATGTATGGAATAAAAAGATGCAAAAATAGGCAGAAACCAAAGCGTACAATATCTCAAAGACAAACAAGGAGCAGAGAGCAGCCAGGGAAAGTGGGACAGAAAGGCAGAAAAGAGGCCTCAGGAAGTAAAAGACAACAGGAGAATAGAGACAAAAGTTGATAGCAAGAAAAGAGAAAAAATACTAAGAAAATATTTTTTCTGAGCATCCATTAGATCTTCTCACAGGAACAGAAACCCAAGAATGTTAAAAGGGGAAATATGTTTGTACAATATTATCAGGATATTTCTTAGAGGCAGTTATAGTAACACATATTCCAAGCTTGCCAATTCTACTGGCAATAGCATTAGATCTAGCAGTTCTTTTGAAGAAGTTAAAGTTGTAAACTTGAAGTGCATATCTATGATTAATTTCAGTCATCTTGACTGTCTCATATAATTTGGTATAGTTTGTTTTTTCAATATTTAATACTTAGAAATATCATTCTATTTCATGTCAAGTGTATCAGAGCTTATTCTAGAAGACCATGATTTTCAATGCTAGAGGCCTGATATTAGGTTCCCAAGCCTATGTTTGGATATGAAATAATTAGTCACAATTCTAGAACTGACTGGACTGAGTTTGCTTTGTTCATACTTCATAAAATTACAGACATGTATTGCTATTTTAATGCATTAAAGAAATCTCCCATATAATGCAAAGAATAATTTGGTTCTTTTCCCACAGGACTTTACATCACTTGGTTATATTGTGGTATCCAGACTAATTCCCAGTAGTGAGATACTATTCCATGAGAAAAACAGCAATTACATCTGACCATGTATTTTAAATGAGGGCAAAGAACAGACCAAAAAAGTGTCAGCTCAGGCTCTGTGAATTCATGTGGCATTGAAGCTTTCTTTTCTTTTTTCATATGTGAAAAATCTAAGTTTGATTTCCTTATTTATTGTTGCTTTTTTCTGGCTTTAAATGTAATACCCCTGCTAGGATGTCATGTGAGAATCTTCATTTGTGCCATATTATAATAATCTGTTGTCTGCAAAATAAACAAAGCAAAATTTCTAGCTGTCTCTGTAGCTATAAGGATGAAAAATTGTGGATGCAGAGAAGCTTCAGCACATCAAAAATTCTGCGGAACGCAGGAAAAAAAATTTGGATTTACAATACCAGTTAATTCCTGTTGTCCATGGAATTAGCTATTAGTCATATCTCTGCTACTGAATCAATATCACAGCCAGAAGCTCTGGTCCTGTCTTCCCCATGGCCTCCTCCTTTTCCCATTTGCTATTACAGCTCTTTGAGTCCTGGTGAAACGTTTTTGTTGTCTTAGCTCAGTCTCTAATAAGCCATCACAGCTCCAACACACACAGTCAGCCAGAAGTGGTGGTTTCTCAGCTCCAGTGAAGTGAGAACTGCATGAAGGCTAAATTACTTCTGTCCCAGGACTGACCTTTCCTGAGTGAAGCTCATTAAGAGGAGTGTTGGGCAGCCTGTGCTGTAGCCTTTCAGCTGCACCTATCACATGTAAACACGTTGAATTGTTTTACTTCCAGAACTCTGCAGTCCTCCAGCTGAGGCACTGCTGCTGGCTTTGGCTTGGCCAGATGCTGATGCTGGTGAGCACATCTAATGAATCAGCAGAGTCATAAACAGTGCCTGGGACTGCGTTCAGGAAACAGATTCTCTTTCTGATTCTGACCTGGGTTAGGAGTTTGGAACCACAGCACTTGCATTTGTGCTGCTGCTTCAGCCTTCACTGCAGCCACTGTCCTTACCCTGTACACCCTGCAGGGCAGGGCTGTCTCCCACTGCTCTGAGCTGAGCACAGATAAGGCCCTGGACACTTCTGTTGTGCACACGGCAGTGATAAACCCACTGTCAGATAGATGGTTAAACCTCTGGGTAATGATTCTTTCTTTTTCATATGTAAATGTTTCCATTTCAATGAAATGGAAATACCTTACTTGCTTTATTCCAAACTAATGAATAGGGCTGGTGTCATCAGAAGCTTTTCTTTGCAATTTAAGGGCCAAGAGGACAAAAAAAAAGAAAAGAGAATCTGCTATTGATTCTGTCTCTTTGTTAAGTCACCACCAGGATGATTATTTTTAATAAAAAGATAGAAATATTTATGCCTGAAGGACTCAGGTTTGTTGAAGTTCTAGAGCTATGATAGAAAGCAATGTCTTTAATTTTTTTGTCCATTCAGTATTTACATATAAAAAGCATCTTCTTTGCATATATAGTTCCTGTCATTGTCTCCAATTCAAAAAGAGTGTATGCATAACATTCACAGAAAAGAGTGTTGAGGTATGTAATTGTTAATACTAAATATTATTTTAAAATAGAATGTGATGTGTTATTACCAAAAGCAAAACTATACTCAAGAATGAAGAGTATCAGCCGTAATCAAAAGATGTCAGTTCTTCCACCACACCTCTTTAAACAGCCAATTTTATTTTTTTCCCCATCCATATGAGATGGGAAAATGCCACCCAGGTTATCATCACCTTACACATCACTCACTGCAGTCTCCTCTCCCTTCTGGTTGCTTCCCTGTACATGGTGTTCCAAGTAAAGCCTTTTCCAAGTGCTTCAAGAGATCCATAATGCAGCGCAGTCAAGAAACACTGGAGTTCTGCAATCCCATCCTCCGCTGCAGCACCTCAACACTGCTCTTCTGTCAGCAATTAAGGATTTCCTAACACAGATTAACAGCTTGGTTGTCTCTTCTCAGAGATGGATCAGAGCCAGGATAAAGATCTAGTCTCAGGTGTTAGGAGTGGCAGTTACAAGGAATCTTAAGTTTTCTAAAAACTTCAGAACTTCCTTAATTTAAAAAGTGATCCTAATGTTTTCCCAGCTCTTCTCCTCATTTCTCATCTAGTAGGAAATGACACAAGAAACATTTTCACCCTCAAAGCTGTCTAATACACATCAGATCATTACCATATGTCCTCAGGTTTGGTTTTTTGGGTTTTTTTTTTTACAGAGTTGGCGTAGACCCAGATGAAGATCTGAAAGCTAAAGCTGCGAGCCAGGTATGTCAGGCTTTTTGGACATAAGTACTGAATTTAAAAATGTTCAGGGTTTGGCAGATCATGACTGCATCTGTGGAAATGAGACATCTCAAAACAATGTTTAATCCCTCAGAAGTAAAAAGGAGAATGTGTAATGTTCAATTCTACTGGGTCAGGTGTATGAAAATATTTTTCAGTTATTTTTCACATGGAAACCTAAGTACATTGTGAACTTGAAACCTCTAAAGGGGGCTCCTGAGCAAGCTGGAGCTGTTCAGGAAAAATCTGTGCCCTTCCATTTTTGGTTATATATGTATGGTGCAGTTTCCAATGCAGCCCTGCCTGCAGTGGTAGGAGAAATCTGCAGAGTCAATGCACAGAGACATGACCTGTGGCTCAGCACAGTGAGTGGGACAGCAGTGGGGCTGCAGAGAGGCCACAGTACAGCTGATGAGGTGCCAGAGCAAAGACCCAACAAGTGCCAAATGCTGGTGATAACCATCCCAGCACCCTTTCAGACAGCACAACTGGAACTGAAATTCAAATTATCCAGCAATAACATAAATGCAGAAAATAAGCTGAGGAACATATAAGATACTTGATTAATTTGAAAATATATTAGAGATATCATTAGGCAAAACTTTAATACATCTTATGTACTGAGTATTCCTAACATTTACACATTTGCATGAAGGCACATAAGGTGAATCTCAGTTTTCCTTGTAACAAGTAGAATTCAGGTGCCTAATTATCCTAATGTTTCTTTTAAAAGAAGGAAAACCAATATTATTCACACTGTTCACATCCTTCATTTTATAACCCAGTCACTATCCATAAAGGTTTAGCATAACCCTTCATTGCACCATGGCATTGTTTTATTCTGAGTCTGAGGGGACTCATGCTAAATTCACTTTCCTAAGCATCTTGGTAGGAATTCCTCCAATGCCTTTGTCCAAATTCTGAACAAGAGCAGGACACGGAACCACAGTCTATTCTTGATTGGAGTATAGAGATACAGAATTGCAGAAATTTTCTGCTTTTCAGCACTCATGAATTATCAAAGATCAGGGAATGCAGAATGCAGCATAAAATTGACTGAATGCATATTCTGCAAAAAACTGATTTCTTCAGAGGCCGCTAGGCATCTAATTTTCTCATTCTTTTACTGAAAATGAAAATAATAATGTTTATTTACAACAGTAACACATCCAGTGTCCCAGCTGTGCTCTGTGAATTAACACCTATCTCTCCTGACAAAACTGAGCAATATAACACAGAAGGTGTAAATAAATATAACATTTTTCATGCCTTATCATGTCCAGTTCAGCAGTCCTTATATTATACCTTGCAAAATAGTTTTGGTGTTCTGATTATTCTTCCCCCATCCCATGGTATTTTATTTCCATTCTTCTGACTTTTTTTTTTTTTATTTGACATCTCAGTCTTCTGGTAATTCCGACCTTTGCTGCATTCTCTGTAGTGCTCACTGTACCTCTCATAATTATTCAAGTCAGGTTGTTTCTTTTAATTTTCTCTTTCATCTCATATCTCTTTCTCATTCCTCTTCTTCCCCTGTGTTTCTCTTTTCTTTCCCTTTATTTCCAAAATTATTTCTTTATTTAGTTTACCTTTCATTACTTCTTATTTTCTTCCTGTGTTCATGTGTTTTCACAGTGAAAGCAGTTGATTTCCCTGCACATCTATCCCTGCACAAATAATGTGTCAGGTGCCAGCACCTCCCACTGCCAGTTAAAGCTCTTGCCCAGATGAACTTTAAGCCACCTGCCCACTCACAGTGCTGTTAATTGAACCTTTGGGGGAGATTGAACCAGAAATAAGAATGAAATCTCTTCAAGAATAAGATGTTTAAAAGAGAGCAAAAATTAATGGAAAAGAAACCTCTAGGCTTCTCCCTGCTCAGTCAAGGTATTCAAGCTACAAGGTCTGCTACCAAGATTTGATTTTAGCTCCTCTGTGACCACTGTAACTACCAGGACACAGGTACCTTGCTGTGGGAACCTCTCAATCCATGTCTGTAACCATACCTAGATTTTTTCTTTAGAAGCAGAATAAGTGTTAAAGACTTTCCACCTCATGGGCACTACGTCAGATGCAATACCAACTACATGACTGCAAAACCCTTTTCCTTCCTTACCTCTTTGTCTCCCTTCTTTCCTTCCTTTGCATCCCAAAAGTTTAATTTTCTGTGAAGAGATTTGATTTATTCAATAATTCTAAGTACACAGTTATTTCTAAACTTCTGATGATGCTCTATTTCGGACTACCTGAAGCAGTAATTTTGGCAGTCAGCTGGCAGCAAATTCCAAAGAAGTTCAAATTGTAAGACCTGGAACCCAGAGCTCCTTCCCTGGAAAAGGTGTAGAGCCTTTTCATGTATAATTAACATCTGCACTTCATACCATGATCCATCAAAAGCATATCTCAGTTTCAATTCTATCTTGCCACCCTTAAATTTATCATTAAATCATTATCACAGCATAAGCAAAACCAAAAGAAAGTGGTCTCACATTCCTACCCATTTACTTATTGATAGACTGTCATAACTTAGTTCTGAAAGAAATTACATAATACATACTAAAATTATATATATCATTGTATAGAAAATAGTATGTAAAAACAAACTACTTTGCTGGATATCATGTACATTCAGTGTATAAACACCAAAAGCTAACTCTGAAAAGCACAATGCAGGACACAATCACTAAAGAGAGTTACAAAGTTGGTCTGTTTAAAAATGGCAAAAGCTTTATGGCAGTGAGCTAGTTAACTAAATTCCCATTAAAAAAGATAGTCAATAGCATATTTCATTCAGATGGCTTATGTATCTCAATTTCTGCTAGGTTAACTTCAGTTGAGAGAAGGTAAGAATATATTTTCAAGCACTTCAGAAAAAATTTTGTAGATATGCTATTGATCTCAGGAAAAAAACTAAATTGCCTGCAAAGCACTTATCAATATCATCTCTGTCAAACTAATCTGCATAGTTTAACTGTCCCTACATCTTTCTAAGTATAATAAGGAATTTAGTTACACTGTTCTCATCAGTTTCATCTGCCAGCTGGTTGGTGAAATTATTGCAAGGACTAATGAGAGTAATCTCCATATGGGCAATTCCCATATGGAAGAAGAGATGTGAGAAACTTTGGCATTTTCCCTTCCCAGAGAGAAAATTGCTGGAAGACACAGAGCACTGTCTCCCCTACTTTTACCTCTCTGAACTGTAGGGAAAGTGAAAAGTTACTTTTTAAAATTATAGGATCCAAAATAGAATCCAAAGATCTGCAAGAGCCCTGAAACATTCCCACCAAAATCTCCTGTCATTCCCTGTACTGTTTCTGCAGGAGCTGCACTCCAGATAACCACCCAGATTCCCACTACTGCAGCAGCTGATAACACAACACAGATTTCATAGACAAAAGGAGGAAGGTGCAACACATGTCAAACTAGAAATAAAAGAAGGCCCAGGTCAGGACCAGAAAATGTATAATGGGGGATTATACTCTTGTGCAGACTTCTTTGTCCACTGCTTTCACACAGGAACAATTCATGTTCCTGAATGACAAAACCTTTTTCTTTAAGAGGAAGCTAGAGGTACAATGAGTTTGGAAAGAGGAATTAACCAACAACATTACCATTCAAAAAAAGGATACAGGCCATTTACAGAGCACACTGTGTTTTAACAAGCTGTCCTCTGCACCACACACAAGTAGCCCACTCCACAATATGTTTATTTTCATGCCTGTCCTTCTCTTCCTCATCTCTACCCCTGTGTACTCAAGTCCTTCCCTCTCCTTTATTCAGTGTTCTTGTTCTGACCTAACACAGATTTCACCTACAATCACACTTCCTGCTTAAATATTTCAACCCTTCTCCCAGTCTTTATCTCACCAAAATGCACTATTAGATGTTTAGAGCTTGGAAGAATGTTCTGCTGCTCGCTAAGGGATTAGAACTGTCTTCTTTCCCCCCCACCCCCCAGCTTCCCCAGTTACTGGGAAGAGTTGCTAAAATACTCAATTCAGTTAACAAGGAAACGGATCTGAAGAATAATATTTGTTCTATTTGGTGCATTTGCATGTTCAGTGTGACCACATTAGCAAAATCATAACAGCTACAGCATGGATTCTGTCTAACCTTATTCAAAACTCATGATATCAGTGTTCCCATTGTTCCAAAGCTCCCATGAACAGGTGTTGCCTTGGAACTAGACCTTACACTTTTGACGGTCAGACCATTGACGTTATCATTAGCCAATTTACATCTATATTGGTCTATAATAATGCATTATATTTCCATATATTATTAGATTAAAACATGAAAATTAACAAATATGTTGGTTTAAAACTGCATAAGGAAAAATGTTCTCATTTAAACTAACCTAACTTGCCACAAAACAAAAACAAGATAACAGCTGAGTATCCTTAGAGAGCTGGCCATCCTATTCCTAATTTCACCCTGCTAGGAATTCTTCCATTAGTACTGGTGTGATACCTAGAGTATGACCAAACTGGCTGTCCTTGTACAGATAATTGTTCCTAATTTATTATTCCAAATTATGACCCTGAGGAAAAGGATAGTCCACCTTTCTACCTGTGGAGCATGTCACAGAATTAGCTGGCAGAATGGAAAGGGTGTTTTGACCCTTGCCAATTCAACTTACGTTCCCCTCTTCTTGGAAAGAAGTGTAGAAAGGACTTTCCTAGTTATTAGAATATCTCAATCCCTTTGGGAAAACCATTTTGTTAGACATACACAAACAGCCTCTGATCTTGTAGGAGTAAACTGAAGTAATTCCACAACAGCAATTAAATCAAAATATCATTTTATTGATCTCAGAGTACAGCACTTCTCAACTGCTTAAAAAAAATTGGAATCATTCATAAAAGTAAATGCTGCATTCTTCCAATGCATGCAGCAATGAGAAATGTGCTGTATGAGCCAATTTTCTCCTGAACTGATTCGCAGGGATGACATTTGTGCGACAACAAAGCTTTTTAAATTAAAAAAAGAAGTGCAGCTAATTGTAATTTGGTCTGACATGCATTTTTAATATCAGAACTCCATGTTTTATTTATTTTATAAAAATGCTTCTCACTTCATTCATTTGTTTATTTTGCAGAGTGCATCTAACTTGGATAAAAATACAACCAAAGCTGAGAGTGCGTGGCTGTTCAGAATATGGTATGGCTTTGACCACAAGTATCCTTTTCTGTTATAAACCATGAATTAGAGTTGCACTACAATTCACCTTCAAAATATTTAAGAATCAAAACTCCTTATATTTTTAAAAACCAAAACAAAAGTGTAATCTATTTTAATGTGTTTAGTAAGGAGAAGAAATTTTGCAAGTCCAAGGCAGCAGAAGGTCCAGCCACGACTGAGGCTATGGGGAGAGGAAACAAGTTATGGAGCTCTGAGCTATAGTGGTTTATAGACAATATATTTAAATTAATTAACCTTCTTAAATTCCTAGATAAAAGTAATCCAATCATTATTTAGATAGAGTGTAGATTCTGTGTTTGGGGAACCAGGAGGTTGGAGCCAGAAGCAGCCAAATGCCTACTGCCTGATCATATGCACACAGAGCAGTAGCTACCTAAGAAAAAAATAAGGCAGCACTAGTTTACCCACACCTCTAATAAAACAAAGAATGAGGTATCCCTTATGAAAAGCTCCCAGGATTTTCCTGAAGCTCATGCTTCCTAATCCCTGGATTCCCAAGCCTTCGTGCTTTTATTCACATTCCTACTGAAGCATGTGTAGTACAGACCTTGAATACAGGTGTCTGATGCTTTATTCCAGGAAGTCTGGTTTCCATGTCTTTTACATTTCAAGAAAATATTTTAAGTGATAAAAGAACATCCTCCCTAAGCCAAGGCAGAACATACAATCTGACACTAATGCCTGTGCAAAAATTGTAAACACTACCATTCGAATTTATTGCGATATTTAAACTGACTCTGCCCGGGCTTGGCATAGCAGCCAGTGGGATCCCACAGTGCCAATCCAGCCAAGCCTTTCACAGAGATACACAGTGACTGTAAGAGAGGCCCACCTGCTGATTTCTGTGCATCTTGGCTCAGGAGCTGAGCAGGAAAAGCCCTGCCAATACTGTCTCCATTGTCCAATAGCACATCTATTGCTCAGTCACCCTGCACTACTGAGCAGAAATTAATGTTCAGGTTGCATATGTGTTTTTCCTGATAGCAGCTGCAGCAAACTAGAATGAACTATTTCAGCTGATAAAATGTAATTCTTTGGAAATACAGCTTCCTTGGAGAGTTCAACTGAAGTTATCCCTCAAAGAGACTTTGATGGAAAAACATCTTTTTGGTTAAAAATTGATGTTTTTCTTTAATTCATCTACTCGAGCAGTTTTAAAGGCCAAAAAGCACTTAGCATTAAAATGTTTCCCTTGGATAATTCTTCAAGAATACATAGAAATAGTAGGTAAATGTTATATGAAGTGAGAAAATCTGTTTAAATGTTAATGTTGAGTACCAACATGACTGGCTTTAACCACCCCTTTTTCAGAAGAAATAGCCTGTGGTGGTGGTATATCCTAGAAACTATAAGTCAGAAGGAGCAGATGAACAGGGTGAGGGGAAATGGTATTTTTCATCTGAAGTTAAAAAAAATTCTAAAAAGCAAGCAAAAAATGTGGAAGGCAGAAGCAGGACAGAATCATGAATTAAAGACATGAAAGAGAACAAGGGCAGAGATAGAAAACAAGGGACAGAGGCAGAAGAGAGAAAGAGAAATCAATGTGAAAAAATCATACAGCAGTACATGCAAAATGAAAAGTCTGTAGAAGGGACCAGAAGCACCACTTCTCAGAGATTATCTGTATGGTAGAGATCTTGAATATGGGTGCCTGATGCTTTATTCTAGAAATTCTGGTTTCTATGTCCTTTGCATTTTAAGAAAATATTTTAAGTGATTTTGAAAAAAAGTCTTTTTTAAAGAACACATTTATTCATGTCAGTCTCACTACGAGTCAAGTCATAATCTTTCTTTAGAATTCAGATGTTCAGAGATTATAGCTGTGCCATTACCCTAAAATATATATTTATTACAAATAATACATCTACATTTCACTAATCCTGAAAATGTATGCCCATATTCCTGCATGGAATGATAGTTCAACCCACTAATGCTGTGACTCAGAGCTCCGAGCTTTTCTTTGGTATGACTATTTCTGAAAGACATTCTTTTCAAGGAGAGAAAAATTATCCACCCAAACTTTCTTTTGCCTTTCCCTGCCTAATGTTATAAAGCCATGTTGCTAAATTTAGAAGAAGAAATTGCCATGTAGCATAGTACTTGTCCCCAGTACAAGAGTGCAGAGAGGATTATGATAAAGTTTTCAAAGAAAAGATATAGCAAACTAATAACCTATCTGTTCATATACTTCGAAAGCATACAAGACTCTGACATTTCTATACTTTGACATTTGCTCTTAGGCATTAACACAAATCTACCCACTCTTCTGGCAATAACATCTCTTATGCCTATTTACTTCACAGGAGGAAAGCAAGAGGGAGGAAATATCACTAAGGAAATCAAAAAGTTGTGCTGTTCCTTGCTGTCGTTATGAATGATTTCCAATTAGCTCAGTGATCTTAGGCAATGGCAACATGCCATGCTAGGGTAGAACTATGCAAAAATCCCTGCAACTTTGTTTAAGAATCACAGTTTATTTTTATTCTGAAAGAAACATCAGGAGCCTGATCCAGAGCCAAAGGAGTTCAATGAGGATTGTATTCTTTCAGCAAAGGTTTCTTTGAATCAGATATTGACACCTAGGAAAAACATAGTTTTAGTTCTCTAAAATCTAGGCTAAAAAAATGTTAATATTGAAATAACAAAAATGAAGAACAGATCATTTTAGTATGTAGAGTTATCCTCTTGGATTTCCATCTCAGTAATTTAAACAAGAAAAATGCAAAATAGAATACTTGCATCTGACAGAGGGCAACTTCCAGTGAGTCAACTTTTGTTTTCACAGCCTACAGTGCATTACACCATTTGAAGCCATA
Source organism: Cyanoderma ruficeps (assembly GCA_008694505.1). NCBI lineage: Eukaryota > Metazoa > Chordata > Aves > Passeriformes > Timaliidae > Cyanoderma > Cyanoderma ruficeps. Next base: position 4,435,665 of record VZDJ01000028.1, on the reverse strand, counting down.
ATATCCTACTGAAGGCTAGTGGGAAAGCAGGGAGTAAACAAAGGTTTTTCCAGATAATATCAGGAAAAAGAGACACCACAGATTTACAATCCAGCATTATATGCACATCTTTAAACTGTTGTGTTTTTTCAAAGCAGATGTAGGCAAGTTTAGCTAACAAATGAATGAGTAGGTGGAAATTTCATCCTGCAAGGGCAAGAGTCTGTGTGTACATGGCCAGAGCTCAGGCAAACGGCGAGCAAAATTTTCCCATTCCAGAGCATCCCAAAAAAAGTTCTAACTTTGCTTCCAGCTAAAAGCAATTTGTATTTAACTGTGCTCAGTCTCGGCCTCTCTACTTGCTTACTCTAGCAAATATCCTCCTTTTGCCTGCATAGTGCTAAGACATTGTGTACCTGACTAGAGCTGGAATTCCTCCTCTACACAGGCCTGGAATTCCAGTTAAAATTCTAAACATGAAGGGAAATTAGTCTAATAAAAGCATCTTGCAAGCAACCTTCACCTGGTTTTCCAGCTGCTCTAGATTAAACCTTGCAATCATTTCTGGCTTCATATAATTTTATACAAGGCTCTTCATCCACTAAGGATTCATTCTCTCCCAGAATCCATCTAATTCTTGCTTCCTCATGTGGGGGCATTCTTGCTCTTGCTGGTTGTTCTGTAGCATCCATCAGGAAAATAACTATAATTTTCTCGAGCTTCTCATTGCTCTATAGTGAGAAGAAAGGACTTGGGGTTGCTGCACTAAAACACAAAAATAATGCAAAAATAATGGAAATTGAAGATAAGAAAAGGAGAGTGCAATGCATGCACTAAGATATTCCTGGAGAGAAATGCTCACCATCTTCATACGAAGAAGCCCATATTGTATTGTGGGACATGTACTTGGGCAATACACACTGAAACTTGCATTGAGAACAAAACAGTTACTGCATAACACGAAAGCATATGCAAGATTAAACAGAAGGAAGCAAGAAGGGAAGGAAGAGGGACAAAGACATCAAATGCATGGTAAGTTTTGTTAAATACTTTGTAAGTGTTAAATTGTAAGACGGGTTTTGGACCCACCTGCAGCAAAGTCTAATCATGTTTTTGTGGAAAGGGGTGAGGGTGGCACTGCACATGATGTGGCCTTCCAAGACTAACATGACAAAGCACCAAGGTTGCCTATCTTTGGCATCAGGGAGGGGCCAGAGGGAGGCAGGAGAGGGACTGTGATTGTTAGGAGCTGGCTGGGATGGCTTCTAGAAGTAGCTCCAAGCTACCAAAGAACAACATGGCTGTCTAACTTTGCACAAAACCCTGTTTTTTGAGTGGTTCACACACATTGATACCTGGAAAGTAGAGGGAGGAGAGCTTTCTCCTTCTACACAGATTTCTTTTCAATCTGAGGAACTAAGTTACACTGAATAGAAGCAGGTGTCTGGGACAGAGTGAGACAATTCTCCACAAAGTAACTCCTTAAAGTGTTTCTGCTTACACTGCAGTTATCCATCATTTAGATTCGTGCCTTTCAGTTTGTTTAAAAAAAAAGAAAAGAAAAGAAAAAGAAAAAGCTGTTTATGTCCTTTGCACTTACTTGAAATCAATCAGCCAAAAGGAATTGCATTATTCGTAGACTTCAAAAGTTTATCCTCCTTATCAGGGCACCTATCATTTTATTTCTCCTGTGCTTTGTACGTGGATAAAACAGACATAATGGCTGACTATTGAGCAAGATAAGTACTATTCTGTGCCTGGGAGAAAATGGAAAACCTACTAAAAGCAAAAGTGCATTCTCAGGTGAACTGACAATCGAGGACAAACTCAGAATTTTGTGGTCTTTTCAGCTGAATTTTCTTTCTGGGCTGGCTTGTCACACTCATATCAGAGACATCTTTCAAAGGAAAAGGCAAGGAAGAGCCTGTAAGCATGCACGTGCACGCTGTTTTCTTTTACCTGCTGGAGAACTAAAAGTTTCTTAATTAGCAATATTCTGATTTATTATTCTTTTAGCACTTCAGTGAAAGCAGCAAAATAGCACATAGGGTCCTAGTTTTGGCCCAGAAACTCATTTTACTACACAGTTTTCAAACAGAAAAGAATCTTGTCTGAGACACAATTCAGTCCAATCAGGAACCAAAGCAGCTTTAGATAACACAGCTCAAGCCAAGCCAGGTACCGCAGAAGCATTGTTGCAAAATGGACTGGCAGGAAAGGTAGCCAGCATGGCACAGAAATGTCAAAAGAGCCCAAGAATCAGCTTTGCAGGTGTTAAAAGCAGATCGTCATAAAAGCTGAAAGGAAAGCACAAACCACAGTAAATGAATTATAGTGGATCTCATCAGATGAGCACGACAAAAGCAGCTGACTGTATCAAAAGGCTTCCTCAAACACTGCAAACTTAAGCAGTACTGGGAGGGTTTTAAGAAGGTATTTTATCATTAGAAACAATTTCCTGAACTTGGTTGGAAGCTCATTCCCAAACACATTTTCAAATACTTGGTCTAGAAAAATTAATTGTTCTTTCTACAGCACAGATAATCAGTACCGCTGATTTGGTGCTATTTTCTGACTCTTTCAAGGACACACTCTTTCAAGGATTGTTGAAACTCTGCAAATTAACCTAATAAATAAACATGGCTAATAATTAACCAGAATAAAAAGTGACCTCAGTTTGTCCTCCATTCACAGAAAGAAACATAGATAAATAATTCTGAAACAATTCCTCACTGAATGAGCGAGTAAAATCATTCTCATTTGTAAAGTTTCACTCATGTCAATTCTTTGAAATTCTCATTCATGTTCAGATATTTTTCTTTACAATGACAAATTACTAAGCATGACTTAAATAACAAGTATGAATGCAAAATTAAATACAAAGTCTAAAATGAAAATTTCTGGATTTTTTTGCAATATCTGAGATGCTGGGCCTTGTTTTCTGTTCATTACCTCACATGGTCACTGATTTTTATAAAAGTTTTGCAGAGCACCTAAGGCAGAACCAGACATAAATCTTACTGTGTACAATTGCTTAGAATTTCCAGCTTTTCTATTTAACATCCTGGCTCACATGCCATATCCTTTGTGTGTGCTGTTCTCTGAATTTCTGATAACAAAAACCTCAATTGAATGCAGAGACTTTTCACAGATGGTAGGTGGCCCAGTATAAGTATATGGCTCTTTATGCAACTATGTCACTTTCTTTCATGTCATATATAAAAATGATTAGAACCTGCAATAGACAGAAATCACAAACATCATCCCATATGGGGTTTTATAATTTTAAAATAAAATTGTTAGTAGAGGAAATACACTTTCATCTTTCCAGTACAAAGCCACTCAAAAAATAAAATCCACAAAAAAACCCCAAACCAAACAAAAAAACCCCTTCCTGTTCTGCAGCTTACTTCCACCTGCATAGCTGCCTGTTACAGTACCTGTCAAATGAAAATACAAAACCTGAAGGAGTTGATCTAAAGCTTAGTGAAGTAAAAAGACTCACAGTTTATTGACCCAAACAAATTATAGCTCAAACCATCATAGTATCTGACTTTACTGATCAGTATTATCATTCTGTGTGACAATTCTTTATTTCCCTCCCCTTCTCACTTTATTATTACAGCAAACTGAAGGCTGACTGTACAAAGAAGCAGAAGCCTAGGCTTGTATTAGTCCACTCAAGCATGAAATTATAGTTTGTTGGCTGACAATACTTAATAGCACCCAAGAAACCCAAGTAAGATATAAGAGTACCGGAAGCCTATAGCACAGATTTAATCAAGCATAACTGAAAAACTTCTTTCAAGTCTCTTATTATTTCATTTACACCTCTGTATGTGCAAAAAGTTACTTTGCACTACATCTAAAGTGTTTTAAAGTGTTCTTCTGCACGTGTATCTCCCACTGTTGTGTTTCCAGACATTCAATGTATATTGGAATGCCTGGATGTGCATGTAGCACATGCTGCATCTGTAATGCCATCTATAAATAGCACTTCTTTCACAGCAGCAATTGTCACAGCAAGACATTGCTAATTATAACATCACCTAGGCAAGAAATTGGTACTACTTCCTAGTAAGGGGCTGCTATTAATGTTAAATTACAGTGGTATTCCGGTAAAAGCTGTGAGACTAAAGGAATCAGGATGATTAATGTTATCAACCAGGAATGGGAAAGAGCACATTAATGATTTTCCATCAAAAATATTGTTGAGTTGAACTCTTTTACAGAAAGTTAACATCTGGATGCAAACTCCTTATAAAGTCAATTAATGTTCCAGTGCCTTCAAGTAGGTGTGAACGAGACCCTCCATACGAGTCTTATTTGGATGTTATTATTGGCATCCACCCCATTTTAGGTTGTTATTCTAGAAAAAGCACCATTGGTCCCCTTAGTTTGTTTTGGCTTTGATAGTTTCAAGTTTAGTTAAACTAGTTTATCACCCTGACACAGCACCACCAATGAGGCTGAGGCAAATGTGCAAACGTGCAAGGAAAAAAAAAATTTTGCCTCTAATTTTAAGAACACTCCGGCAATCAGCAATTCAAAATGAAGCAATTTTTGGCAGCAGAGAAACTCAAGTGCCATTTTCTATTTCTGATATTGAAATAGGCGCATGATTCACTAGAACATCAACATCATCCTGCATTCAGATAGACTGATCCAACCAATCTTAGTACCAGTTCTTAATTCAGCTCTTCTTCTCAAGGGATGCCAAGGAAAGGTGGAGAGGACAGAGCAGAGGAATTAATACACTGGTACAGGGCTGACTACAAGTTTGCAGGAGGTATTGCAGCAGATCTTCACCTCTGACTAGCTCACTTTAACTATTGTCAGAGGATGTAAAATTCCCAAGACAAAGGCTGTCTTTCATCTTTCATCACTATAATACATGAAATGCATATTTAAATACATGAAGGAATGGAATAAGTATTTTGATCTGATTATTTTCTTCCAATTTTTTAACTTGTGCTATTACGCCCAAAGAAAAAGAAATTAATCTCTTAAATATTTATTTAAAACTATTGCAAAGGATGTCTTATTTAGGCAGACTATTCTACAGATTTTTTTATTTTGTTCTTCCATGTAATTATGTCCTGAATACAGTTGTGCTATGAATAGTAAAATCTCATTCAAATTTTTGAAAGTTCCTAGTGCTGATGGACTTGGAATGCTTTGCTATTTGTTCATTAGGAGTTTATAGGGAATGTTTCATTCAATTTGCTAAAAGCGAGCTGATGATTTTCAGAATTGATTCAGTAAATTGTTATTTATTATATCCTTAGTAGACAAACTTCTGCTCAGTGCTGTCTATTTTAAAAAGCAGAAAGCCCCAGCTTTGCAACATCTCTTAAATAGTTCAAGAGGAAGTTCCCCCTTGTTTCATTTTGGTGCTTGTTCCACTACGGACCTGTGGTCTCAGCTCAGCTCCTGTCACACCAACAGACCCTCACCGGGCACAGCCCCGCAGTCTGGGCTCACACGGGACCGGAGAGCTGGCAGGGCACGCCTGCAGGCCTTCCACTGCACAGCTTTGGCTTCAGGGTCTTCAGTCTTAGATGTTCCAGGTAAAACAAAGCATCCCTGTTCACATCCGCTGTTTCCTCACGCTGTGGGAAATTCCCATCACTCTACATTGGTTCGAGTTGGAGTCCTTGACATGAAGTATGAGGAAAGTGGATTTTTCCTCAGCTATTGCACTGCCCTACATAGCCTTGGCCATGAAAGTGCTGATGTTGTCTCCTTCTCCGGTGAGCAGCTGCCAGGGGGGAAGGGGGGCACAGTCTCCAAGTGCAGAAATCTGATTTACACTTCTACTGTTGATTGAACATCTAAAGGCAGTTTGAGGAATTTTGAGCAGTAACAATAACCCCTAATATTTCCAATATCATTAAGATAAGAAGTGATAGGCCATTTTTTAATGGGGAAGCACAGAAATGGGTTTTACTCATAAAAAGACTGGTATAATTTATTCAAAGGTTGAATTTAATGAGATTAAAGATATAGAATAGTGCATGTCACAAATGGTTAAGGCTTTGAAATTCTTTGTGGATTATTCACCGAAATTTGCATTGCTACACAGCATGAACTATTTTTGGATTCTGCATAAATAGAATATCTAATACAGAATTACATTATAATGAAATATTCAATAATGCAAGTACCCATAGAGTGCTTTTCATGTACTGCAGGCATCCAAAAGTTTCAAATGCATAAAAGATGGTTACACTTGCTGGACAAATGACTGCATATGAGGTTCATTCCCATTTAGTTAAAACTCAGAACTAAAAAAATACATAGGTACAGGCTGCTATGATATAGTTAATTTGCTATTGATATTTTGTATCACGAGAAGTATCAGTGGGAACTGGAGGGAATAAAAATTGTGATTGGTCATTAGGGCTTGGTTCTCCCAGCTAAACTGAAGACTTACACTTCATGTGGTGCAGAAAATGCTGTTTGTTAACAATCTATGGAAATGCAGATAAAATAATTCTCGATCGGATTGTCTGTTCCATAAGTTGCCACACAAATTTAAAGAGGCAATATAAAAACACCATTATGTTTAGTTATCTTTGATTGTCAATTCATAAACACCTTAGATTTTAAAATATAAGTAAATAATAAAAATAATATTAAAATATAACATATTTACATTGAATATAATATTTTTCTACTATCATTTCCCCAGTTTTCATTCTCACTTTCACAGCAGTACAACCTCAGCAGTAGGACTGAAGAGAGAAAGCCTCAACACAGGCTGATCTCTATCCTGCCTGCTAGGATATTTTTAGGAAATAGAAACAGTGGTTTCAAACCCTCTTGGGCTAAGGAGAAGCAAAAATCCTGATCTTTCCCTTCACAGATCAGTGCTTTAACACCTAGGCTATTATGTAAAAAAAGTGGCCAGTAATTCACCTGGCAGCAGGAGGGGTTTTTTTGGTTGAATTCACTGCTGTCTCAATGAGTTAGGGATGGTACAAGGGCAACTAACTTACCATGTCACTTTAGGAAATAAGGCAGAAATGAAATATCTTCACAACCCTTTCCAAATTAGAGGGACACTAAGGCATCCACCACATTGATATGTGTCTCCCCAGCCCAGGTTGCTTCTTAGCATGGGCAGGGATATGATTAGGAACCTAAGGAGATTAGTGGCTAATAATGCAGGTAACTTGTGGTTTAGTCTTAACAGGGTAAAGCGCCAGCTGTGTTCCTTTTATGCACATTCACCGATTTTTCCAAGCACACAAAGTACAGCTGAAAATTACATTTTTGCTTTAACTTCTTACATAGCAATAAATACACCTACTTCTCTATGTTTTTGCTTTAGGCTCTGTTGCTACAGATTTAACAAAACAGCCTTGTATTTATGGTGATAGTTTTACTTTTGCACATAGAAGAGCTAGATCCTATTTTTTAAGCATAAATACAGGATGCTTCCATTATGGTACAACTGCAAAATGAACATTATGTCTTGGATTGCTTTCTCAGTCTTCCTCTATTAACATATCTATCACCTGTGCAGCACAGGATAATAATCTGCTACCTATTCCAGTAATAACACACTTAAAATATTTTCCTAATATTAGCCAGGTCTGATCACAATAGACATCTCCTTGTCCAAACCTCACTGAGCCTGGGCACGCTGCATTTCTGAGAGTGCACAACACCCCTGCACACAGTGGGGCGTACAGGAACATCCCTACAGAACTGCTCAGACCAAACCTGACACAAGGCATAAAATGACTTTGGGGTATGATTTCATGCGCACAGTGGCAGCTCCGCCCCACACAAAGGAGCCCGAATGCTCCCGTGCCTGCCCTGCCTCCGTGTGCAAGGGAATTGTCACCTGAACCCCCACGGGAAAGCTGTGCCCAGCCTGAGCTGCTGCCTCCTGAATGCACACTCAGGAACAGATCAAGGAGTTCAGCTATGAAATACAGCTGTGCGCAAGAACTGTGGATCTGATCAGGCTGCAAGCTCAAGGCAAATGCATCACAAGTGCTTTCTCAGGAGTTCCTCATAAGATACACTGGGGAGCCCGTCCCGTCCCTCTGCCCTGGAAGGTGTGCTGCTCTCTGCGGTGGGGAGGGAGTTCCTGCAGCAGAAGCTTCAGCAAGGCCTTGCCTCCCTCTCCACGGCTTATCACTACAGATAGGTGTTTTCTACTCCAGCTTTCTGCAGAGCAGTTGATCAGCTGCAAAGCAGCTATGACTCAGTTTATCACAACAGAATGGGAATTAACGTTAACAAGCTAATGCTTCATCTGCTTGTGAGGAGCTTTTTCAAACTTGTTTCTAATTAATTTTGACAGATTGAATTAAAATGCTTATTTGCTTTGCATTTGGTGCATGAGGACCTTCCTGACTCCATTTCATAAGATGAGTTGTCAGCACCAACCTTTGTGAGCCTTTTTTTTTCTAGGCACTGGACAAGAGGACTAAGTCCTTTTTTCCACTTGTTAAGAGGCTTCTGGTTTTCAGCAAGGTTTTCCTTTTTTTTTATTTTGTTTGGAATTTTTCAGATGTAGAAGTTTTATTTTAATTTGGATAATAATGCGTGAGCTCCCATTTTGACTGTGGAGCCCCCTCACTATATTCTTTTTTTAAAGCCTTCCTGTGTTAGTTCCAGCTGAAGTATCAGAGGAATAAATCTCTTATCCTTCTCTGTACTTTCTGTCAAAACACTTGGAAGAAACCTTTTTGAGCCATTTCAGCTGGAATTAACAAGAGAAGACTGATTTCCTAAGGTATGCGTTCCTTCTCCTGACAGTCAAGGAGACAGGCTGCTCCAGGAGAGAAATGACTTTTCTTGCATTCTTTTCTCCTTCTGGTGCATGAACAATTCTCATTACCATTCATTTGAATTCTAGTTGCTTGCAGGGGTGGGTGTAAGTTCCTCAGCAATGAGCATTTTTTAGAGCTACTGTGTGCGAAACTGTAACTATCAAACAATGCTCAAGACTAATTCTCATGAGCTACAATCTATCACAGTCAGGAGATTATTGGATTCCTGTGATTCTTAATACCCGCAGTTTTGATGACTGCTGCTGGAGTGCACAAATTTCAGGGAAGGGGAAACAAAAGAGGGGAGTAAAGTCTTCTAGCAAAAAAACCCCTCAGAGTAAATGATAAATAGCTTGGAAGATCAGGAGATATAATGATTCTGTGAAGAATTTCAGCTAGCCCCCTTGGACTGTACATCAACCACATCTGTAAAAGGCATGGCATTGGAGCACACTGGTGATTTTTTTGATCTGTTAAAAAAAAAAATAAAAACTACAGTTATACAAATTCTTGTAAAAACAGCGTACAGGAAAAGTATATAGATGTATTACATGCAAAAATAGCACACATTCACTGCCATCTTATATTAGCATCAATAAAATAACAAACAGCCCAACAAAAATGTAAATCCAAAACAAGCCTTTTGGAATGAATGGAATTGATATGACTCCTGACATAACTTAGCTCTTGCTCCAAGTGCTAAACCCAGCACAGATGGAGTCAGTTACTCTGCCTTAGATTTGCTGTACCTGAGGGCGAAATTTTCCTCGGTGACTCTTTCCAGTTGTTTCATTGGGGTGGTAAGAGTGATGTAAAATCTTCACCCAAAAAAAAAAAAAAATCAGTGAGATCCTGTCCTTTTGATCATCCTACATTGTTTTATTTGACTGATCTGAACTATTGCATGTCATCCATTATTTACTAACACCATCTGCATAGAAGAAACAAGACTTTGATGACCCCCAATATATATATATAAGTTAAAAGACCTCCATAAATTAACAGTCATTCTTTTCATAGATTCATTACTTTTATTGGAATCATCCATTTTCTCAGTATTATCATGGTATTTTCACATTTTAAAGTTGCCTCATGACTGATTTTAAGAGCTACATGCAGATTTTATTGTATGTATGCACATAGTACTTTTTTTTACGTTTCATATACATTAAATGACATGAATTAGATATATGTGAAAACTAAGAACAACTCTTTTCATAAATATTAGTTAAGCCATACACAATACACTACAATTCCAAACTGAGCCTTTCAAAACCTCTCTATTTACTGTGGAAGGCAACTTCCATAATTACACAAAAAGCTTCCCACCAGTGTAATTATCTCCACTCTTCCTCACTAGGACAAATCGCAGTACTTGGAACTGATCTAAAAGGGGAGAAATACAGGATCACATATTTAAACATAGCTCTCCTCCTTCTGCCTGAAAATTACAACCCAGCAAACTTGTGATTCAGAAAAGCTCGCTGAGGTATTTTCTCCAGTACCTGAAGAAATCTCCAAGGCAGAGAACTCTCTGCAAAGGATACAGGAAGAAAAGGTTCTGCCCAGTACTCCATTAACAAAATTGCGTCTTGGTAATCTGTGAAACTCTGAAGTAGCTGAATTTCTTCCCTACCCCAATCCCCAAGAGCACTGAGTTGTCCTCCATTTGAAAATCATCCCTTTGTTGCTGCAACACATTTTAGCTTATATTTCATTTAGAAACCTTTAAAATATGTTGTTCTTTACAATTCAAGTGCAAGTCTCTCGAGGTTTCTCATTCTTCAGTTAAATATACCCCAGCATGGCCACTGCTTGGCAAATTGTAAGCTCCAACACCAACAGGCTGTGACTAACAGCCACTGGAGAAGGCAAATTGTTAACCTCGTGTGAATGGAAGCTTATTTTCTGATGCTCACAAGCATTTGATAATGCCCCATTAATGAAACTTCAGTTGCTCTTTATTCCTGACAGACGAGAGCATGTTCTGTATCTCACTAGATTTAATGACTATGACAAGTCTTGCCTGTCTGCTCCTAGCAGCGCAGTGCCTGTCCTGACATCTGAGTCGATTCCCCCGCAATTGATCCCCCCTAAGGCGGCTGCTCCCGCCGCGGCGCTGCCGGAGCCCGGGCCAGGGGCGGGCCAGCGGCAGGAGCAGCCCGGGGGAGCGGCGGCGGCACCCCTGGCAGCAGCACCGGGTACACCTTCGGAGCGAGGGGATAAGTGGCAAATCCAAAGAACGAACTTTGGCATAACATAGAGCAAACAATGTCCTGGCTCACACAGCTGACAGCTCCTCAGACATTGAGGTAAAAGCTTTGTCTCCAGTCTTGGGAGGCAAGCATGGGCAAAAAAGTACGTGATTTTTTTTTTTTTCCTTTAAGATGCAGAGCAGTATCTTTCAGTGCTGAGGGCACAGGGGAACATTTAGGAAAGAGAAGAGCTCTGGATCTCCCAGTCCCTTTTCCACCCTCTCTCAGCACAGCACAGACACTGAACCCCAGAGGCCGTGCCTGGGGCTGTGTGTCCCCAAAGGCAGCACCACCCCTTTCCCCAGACAGGGCTTTAGGGAACCCTAAACTCCAAGCCCACCTACTCCAGCTGTCATCAAACAGCTGGGCACTTAGACCCCTCAGACCACATCACTCCCATGATGACTGTCTGGTGATTCTTCACCACCACTGTGTGAGCCTAGAGTGGGCAAGTGACATAATTTTTCTTTTTTAGCAAAATGTAAAATATGGATACATAGATTTTTTTTTTTCTTTCAGCGATTTCTTGTTCCTCTTTACACTAATGTTCCCCTAAAAACCAATTCTCCCTTATCTGTGCTTTTTATTTCTATGGAAGTCCTGTTTTGCATGCTGAAATCTTTCCCAAATACTTCAAGTATTGGTCATGACTGGTTCCCACAGCATTGATTCTATGCCATGTGGCACCAGTAGATATCATCCACCTCTGAGCATGAATCACTTTCTCTAATGATTGGCATTTTCACCAATTAGCAATCCTTCCATGAGATGCACATGTCAAAACAGTATGCAAGTTTGTTTTCATGCTGCTGCTATATGTCTTAATTTGTTAATACAGCTTGGACATAAAAAGCAAGAGTATTGCCCAACTTCTGTGATTTCTTTTTCTCCCCTTTAAAAAATCTCTAATTTTAGGAGTCAAATTTCACAAAATACACTACATATTCAAGAACTGCTGAATTACAAATACCCTGAACTTTTGAGAAGAATCTTAAGGAAATTTCTACTTACAAATTTAGCATATGACAGAGGTTTGCAAGGTAAAGGACTTTTGACTTCTGTGCTCTAAATCTCAGCAGTTGCCCCGTGTAACTGGTCAGAGTTGCATGGGCCATGATCAATACCAGTGAAGTCAAGGGAAGCTTTTTATTTTCTTGATACACACAGATTTGGGCCTCTTTGGCCTTTAATGCATGTGTAAGAAAAGTCTGTCAGCACAGGTCTCAAATCAACCTATAATATTTACTCCTTCAAAAGCATGCATGACATATGTTCTCTTTTTGCAGCTGAATAAACCACAGTATAGAGCCTTTAAGTACCAGATATCCATTTCTACAGATGGAGTAAAAGTAAATTGCACCTGCAACTTTCCTTTCAAAGATGGTCACACTTTTTATAAGGGTCTTTTTTCTGTCCACAAGTAGTGGATATAAAAGTACTTGCCAATAGAAATGAAAAGTGTTCATGGTGTGGAAGACAGTCTGGAGAAAAAAAAACAAACCTAGAATGTTTTACACTGGTGGAAAGAAATAACTTCATAGATCTTTATTTTGCTATTGTTCCAGCTCTTATCAAAACTTTCTCATCAGATCTGCTGTCATGAGAGAAGCAAGATACAAAACTGGCCAGTGAGCATTTCTTATGCTATCAACTGTGCTGTTTGCAGGCAGGGTCACTGTTCTTGCTACAAAAAAACAGGTTGATATCTAGAAGAAATAACAGAATGAGAAGCAAGTTTGTGAATTCTGCTTTTGTGCACGTTAAACAATTGAAGAGAAGCAAAAGTAATACCATTTCTTTCATACAGATGGGAGTGATGAAAAATGCCTGTTACACAATGTATCTGCCACTGCATAAATGCAGGACTGAATGCTTCTATATATACAAACACACATGCTGCTCCATTGGAAGAAAAAAATGGGTTTTTTTATAATCCAGAGGAAAAAAAACAGAAGGGAAAAAAAGTAAGGAAAGTAATTGACATAATAAAGTAGTTGGAAGGAAATATTAGTGGCATCAGAATAGGCAGAAGCATTTCCACTGACATCACTAAAGTCAGGATTCCTCTGCACCTCTATACTGGATTGAAAGCTCTCCTCTTTGAATACTGACTCATCTTGACAGTGAAGTATATCTTTAGGGACAACAAAAGGCAATTTTCTAGCAGAAGGGATTCTAAATAAAGGTCAAGTAAAACTGTACATAAGCTCGAGGTCAAGTTTAGTATGGCCTTTTGGACATGAAAATGAGGAATAGTTTCCTGTTTGCAGCTAAAAAGTAAAAATTTTGGAACAAGTCTTTCTTGACCTACTTATATGTGGAAGCCTGATGACCTCAGAGTACTTCCTACTGGGAAAAAATTTAATAGCAGCTGTCCTTTCCAAACTGCACACACTTGCCAACATTAAAAGATGTGTATTCTTATTTTCCTACTCACCACAAACACAAAGTACATTTTAATATTTACAAAAACCTTACAATAACAAAAAATATATAATTCCCCAAAAATCAATATGATTTCATCTGCAATTTGAAAATTCATGTAAGACATCTCCCCTTTCCATGGATTACTGTATATTTTTCTTCTCACCCTTCTTTCCCTGTAAGGGAGGAAAAATGATATATATGCTTTTTAAGGGAACAATTCACTGGTTTCTGCAGCTGCAATGTCAGCCTTGGCCAGTCTTGGAAAAGCCAGATGAGCATTTGTTGTTACCTGAGAGGTGCAGTGCATTTCTTTCACTTCAACTCTCATCAGGCTATTATTTTCTTTGCAATAATCTAATTTGGGGGAAATCCTTTAAAGTACCACACGTAGTAAGAAAGGGAGTAAAATGCAACTTCTTTCACTAGTCAGATAAATAAAATATTAACTACTAACTGGAAACTTTTTGAACAAAGTGAAAATGTAAAATGCTGCTCTTTGAGAATCTGATTTATCTCATCACATAGTCTTCATAGATTAACTGAATAGATCCAAGCCCTGGTTCTTAACTAGCATCCCTAGATTGAGAAGAAAGTCTAGAAAGTTTGGCACAGCCTTATATTCTTCTCCTACTAATCTGCATTTTATAACATTTTCTCTGTTTTGCTATCTTTGAATCTCATCTCAAAAGCTGTATGTTTACAGTAGGCTGACATACTTATGTGACCTTCAGGTATCTTCATTGTATTCTAGATTTATTTCCCTTATCTTGAAGTTCATGGTGGAGCTCTGGATTTTATCTAATATCATTATGAGAATCCCAGAGCAATGTCTTCCCCATCTACCCTTTCATTTGTCATATTTCTGTGAAGAAGCCAATACTGTCTGCCAATCTAAAACAAACCAGCTATATGCAGCTGTATGAGGAGCAGCTGAGGTCACTTCTTTTTGTTCAGCCTGGAGGAGACTGAGGGGAGACCTCAGTGCAGGTACAGCTGCCTCCTGAGGGGAAGAGGAGGGGCAGGCACTGATCTCTGCTCTGTGCTGACCAGTGACAGGGCCTGAGGGAGTGGCCTGAGGTTGTGTCAGGGGAGGTTTAGGATGGATATTAGGAAAAGGTTCTGCCTCCAGGGGGTGGTTGGACACTGGAACAGGCTCCCCAGAGCAGTGGTCACAGCTGTATCAGCCTGATGGAGCTCAAGTGTTTGGACAAGGTTCTCAGGCACAGGGTGAGATTCTTGGGGTGCCCTGTTCAGGGCCAGGATTTGCACTCAGTGATCCTGATGGGTCCCTTCCAACATAGAATATTCTGTGATTTCTGTTATACTGCCATCATCAGTGTTGATCAGTAACATTTATCAATCAGGTCAAGAAGACTTTCTTGAAGACAGACCTTTTATTTTTTTTCAAGTTTCCCAAGTTGCCCTCGCACCACAGCACGGTGGCATCTGTGCCTGCAGTGATGTCTGCCATGGGAAGAAGGATTAAGTCCTGTTGCTTTGATAGGTGTGAAAGACATCTCATGAGCTTCGGAACAGAGGACAGATAAGTAGCATCTTCACATATGACATATTAAGCCATTATTCTCCATTTTAAGCACTTTCTCAAATTAAGATGTAAAACTACTGTACTGATTTAATTTCTATCCTGAGTAGAAGTCTTTGAGTGTTCCACATAAGAGAGACAGAGTGTGTCTCAAATATCATTGAATTACATGATAAACACGTAATGCTGGGTAAAAATTTTATACTGCCTAATGCACAAGCTGTTAAGTCCCTATTAAATCTGATGCCTGGTAGTAAATCAAATGAAATACAATGAATGAAAAATAAAATAGATCTTTGTGTTTACTCATACTGTAGTAACTGTCAAAAAACACTAAGGATTTTTTTTCTCAAGAATGTGTTTTCAGCAAAGCAGGAGATTAGCAAACATATTTCAGGTTACAACTAAAAAATATGTTTTGATTCAAGAGTAGAAACCTGAATATTTCCTGGTGTTCTTTGGATAGATATCAAGCAGGGACATCAGTTCTTGCTTTTCTAAAAGCTAGAGTAAGTTATAACTAATCCACAAAGCCAACAGTCTTCAAAACACTACAGATATTTGAAATGCAACACACAAACCTAATTCAATCATAATAAGGTTCAGTTGACTGAGAAAAGCAAAATGGACCAGAGAAGGAAATTAGCCAGTCCTCCCCCTTCTCTGTGTGTTCCCACTGAAGTCTCCAGTGCTACCAGCTGTCTCTGCTTTCCTGCTTTTCTCAATAGCTTGATCCACCTAGGATTATTGCCTTTCCACACTCCTGGCTGCTGGGGAGAAGGCTCTGAACAGAGTAAGCAGACCTTTAGTTGCTAAATGAATGGTCCAAGAAGACTTGTAAAGATAGAACATGTTGAAAGGACAAGTCCACCTATTTTTGATTAATTAGCAGATGAGTACTCCACTTGCTTACTGTTTTAAAGTAATGCTAAGATGACTAAAAAATATTCCAACAGCAGAACTACCTCATGCTGGGCAAAACTGAATTGTTAGGCTACTCTTTTCCCCCAAAATACTAATTTAGCTATGGGGCTTTTTCTGTATGCATTTGCTATGAACGCCTTTCTTACTGACTCCAACAGCCTCTTTTCTTAGTATCCAGCTTCAAACACACAAAGGATATGTCTATCTGGATACTAAAAAGAAAAAAGCAGTTACCACCTTGGAAAAGGGCCCACTCTATTACCAAATACCATGCCCCACACACCTGGATTTCTCAGTACAGGAAATCCTTAGTGTGACTTGACAACAATTTTTTGGATCAGCGTCTAAGCCTGCAGAATTCAGTGCACTCAGCACTGGACCATGCTGCATTTGAAAGCAGAGAAGATCAACCCAAAGTTAAAGAATAACTGTCATTTTTGCACAGTAAATTGTCTTCTTGGCTAGCTAATGTAAATTAAATTCCATAAAATATTCTTCCATTTTGCAGGCAGATATCCTAAACAGATTTCCTAATTCTAATAATACTTTGATTTATTACGCTATTTCTCACTTTTCTATTTCCTCTTTAGTCTGTCACCCAAGGGCATCAATTACTTCTTGGGTTTTAGTATATACTGACTTGATTTGCATAGACATATCACAGGACATATTTCTTACATTATTGTGCTTCTCTGTGTAAATAATTTTCTAAAATGGTTGCAGTGCTGAGCTAAAATAATATAAATATACATTATGCTCCTGATATATTTAGGGCTGTAATCTTGCTTCATAACACTGTAGCATGATTCATAGATAAACCCAAAGGAACAAAACCTTTGGAGTCAAGAACTCACTTTTGGTGTACCCAACTAAAATTACCAGGGCATGAGAAGCGGTATACCAGAGTTCTATAATTTCCAGAAAAAGTTTCCAAAACAAGTTAGAAGCTTCCAAGCCTTTACATATGCTGATGGTTATCAATCTATATTACAGACATGACACTCTTTATTTGTGAACTCTTTCCAGAAGCACCTACATTCTTTGGTGGTAAATTCCTGGCCCAGATGTCTGTTTTCCCCCCAGCAGGCAAAGACTTCCACCCAGCTCTAAGTGCTGCCATGCTGGAGCATGCCTAAAGACTGGCAACCCCTGCCTGTCTGCTGCTCTGCTCCTGTTCTGTAGGCGTGCTCATGAGAAGACAAGACCCTTTGAGGGCAGCTTTTCCCCATCCCAGCAGAGCTCACTGGCTATTTAAGGTATAAAGAGACACATGTTTGAATCAGAGAATAAATCTCAATCTTTAGAAAACCCCTTCAGGTACAGAGTTCTCTTGATTTCTCACAATAACGTGTTACCTTGTCTAAACAATTAAATAGTCCCTGAGGCAGAGAGATCAATGCACTGAAGCTTGTCATTTCCCCATATGAGGAAAGTTAAGGCTTACATCTAAATAGGTAAATAGTACTACTGCAATCACAGATGGGACCCACAGAGATTATCACAGAATGCCATGTAGCCCTCACTGGGGTTCCCCTTGCAACTCTGGATGAGGAAAAGTGAATGTGAAACAAGGCTTTGGAATGTGCTCCTTTCCCCTGGGCCATTAGGTGCCTGGAGTTTTGGGAGGCAGCAGTGCTTCCCACAGAGAATATCTAACAGGAGATTCTGGTTCAAGACCCCAAGACAGATCCACTGAGGCAAGTGCCTCCCAGAGCAGAGAGCTAAACAGGGAGAGGTACTTTTGCTTCCCACTCTCTCTGGGCATCTCATTTCAATGTAGCTTCAGTGCCTTGTTATTACAGAACTCAAAGCTCACAAGTCCCACAGGCACTTTGGGATCCGGCAGTTAGGTGATGCAGTGCTGAGTGCTACAACACCAAATAACCCAAAGAATCAGTTTCACAAACATATTTCAGAAAGACTTTATAGAACCTCAGCAGATGGAGTTCCATAACTCCTGTGCACACTGCATAATATCTATACAAATGAGAAGGTCAGGGGCTTGCTGAGCAAATGGTTTGTGAACAAGGACTATAGAACTGCACCCCCTGACCTATTATAACAAAACAATGTCATAACTACATGTAAGTGTTCATTACCTTGTTTACATTATTATGTAACTACCACTACACTTGGTTCACTGCTGATGGCAAAAATTAGCTACTTCCTTCTCTGTTTTGAAGAGAGGTCTGCAGCCCAGGCAGTGGCACAGGGTACTTGTTTCAGAACAAAGTCTTGCTCAGTCACGCTGGCTAGACAGGATAAGGGGAAAGGGAAGCAATCCATCTTTGCAGGACTGTGTTGCAGGAGCTTGCTATTTTCATCTGGCAGCTTGGTTTATGTGACTGCTGGTCTGTGATGTTACTTGTGAAAAATCTCTCTTCCCCTGTCCTCAGCATTACCCCATTAAGCAGGTGGAGGACTTACACCCAATCTTATTCAAAGTCATGCTGGCTCCATAGAGATATTTTCAAACTGACTTAAAGTCAGGCAAAACCTTGAGTGGGCACCTTTAGTGCACTAGACACTCAATGTACCTAATTTATGATTGAATTACCTGATTTAAGTTTCAGTGGTACAGCCCTGAATATAAATGTGCCCAAAGCTAACAAATTAAATAGCAAAACACAGCAAAAAGTCTGAGCATTCTAGCAGCTCTTTGGAGAGATGCCAAAGTTTAATAGCACAAACAGAATAAATAAACTCTATGAACAAATCAATTTTTCAAAGGTAACATCTGTTCTGCACTGGCTCCTGGTGTGAATAGATTCATCTGTGCATGCATACAAGTGGGCTAATGGGATTCAGTGTGCTCCAATACCCATCAGCATGCTTTGTCTTCATCAAACACTCTAATGTGGATGGGACTCCTAAAGTTTTTTCTGAAACAAGCCAAACTTACACCTATTTTGCAAACTGCTTCATATGAATCGTTACATTAATTCCACAGAATCAAAACCTGAGGATATTTACTCAGAAACGTAAACAGAGAAAGGAGACTGAAAATTTGTCTGAGAGAAGCTGTTTTCTCCTGGTTCTGATTTTTGAATCTTGTGCTTTTGATAACTTCCCAAGACTTCCTAAACACCTAAACTGTGCTGTGCCAGAAGTCATGTGACTGCTTTGGCTGATGCTATGCTTCATCGATTTAAACCAAATTTTTCACAGAGTATGTGACACAACCTAGTTATATCAAATATAAAAGAGAAGGTGCATGAAACAAGTTGCAAAAAGGACCTTTTATCTTTGTTTTATGAGTTCTCTGAAGGAGCAGAAATCAATGCTTTAGCTGCGTAGAAATTAGACTTAATATTATGCTATGCATAAACACAGTTTAATCTTAAAACTGTTAAAATTAATCATACCTTTACACAGCTCCATCATACAGATTATAAGGAAAATGGTGGGTTTAGTGTGTTGAGTTCTTCCTCAATACTTCAAAATTGCATGTTGGTTTAGTTTCTTTTCTATAACTTTATTTCCCACTTTAACTTTATAAAAACCTTTTAATGCTTTCTTTTGTTTTCTCCCCAGCATGATTTTTGTCAAATTTTGCTCATGCAAAGTTATAGTGTCCTTGTAAGCACAAGCCTTGCTAGCAAACAAAATTATTAATTATTAATATGAGTTGTTAGTTTGGGGACAGATATCTGGACATTATGTTATTCCAACATCTCCTGGGAGCTGTGCAGTGAGAGGAAGGAAGCAATATCCTGCAAAACCTAGGAAAAGAAGCTGAGTAGACTGGGTCAGAACCTCCCTTCATGTGTGTCGTGTGTGTGATTGGACAGCTTCACCTTCCAGCAGCTGCTGCACCAACCGCTTTGCTGCAGTGCAAAAGAGAAGTTGAAGAACTTGGCTGGTTCCTAATCTCAGCTAACAGCCCTTCCTGCCATTGCATCCCTCACATTTCACAGGTGGAATGCACAGGTTCAACCCAAGACTTGGCCTGGGGCTGGACCCCCTGCAGCTGCTCACAGAATGGGGCATGAGGAGGGGCAAGGAGGGAGGGAATGTGATTTGGCCATTGTGAGAAAATACCTAAGCTCTGACACCACACTATTAAGGAACTTTCAATTTCAGCCCCAATAAGACTCAGATAAGCAGCTGTGATTGACAGCAACATTAATTCAACTGTAGCCAGCTTCAGGATCAGATAATATTCAGTAGCAGAAAGAAAATTGGCACATTAATGCCCAAAAGTCAAAGAGAAACTCATTTTGAGGAAATCATTCCTGCACTGGGTAAAAGGGTACTGAAAGGAAACAGAACAAAAAAAACAACAAGTTAATTATTTCTTAGGGTTTGGATTTTTACTTTTTCTAGTTTTAATTTTGATCTTTAATGGTGAGTAGGCACCATTTTAATTGTAAATCTCTTTTTATACTTAACATTTGGGGTGAGGTATGATGGAGAATGTGTGTATAAACATCATGGTAGAAAACTTCTTCACAATATTAATGAAAAATCATCAGCTTATTTTTTTTTATTGTTACCTCTATACTCTGTTCTCAGAACAGTCAGTAACTATAGGCTCTGCTATGCTCAACACTGCACAAACACCAAAGTTTTCCCACACCCTACAGGAAAGCAACCTGCAAGACATAATACAGAGATACAGATAATTTTTTTCTATACCTCCCTCTATCACACAGTATATTTTTTATATAATATTTTAAGGAACTTAAACAGTTAAAGCTTTTCTGAAGTATTTGTCCAAGAAAACTCAGTGGAAGTGAGAGGGACAACACAAAGAACATGCTGTCCGGAAAATGTAATCAGTAGGTAACGTTCTAAGATGATGACAAACAGAGGTAGAAGGACAATTCTTAATACTGAGTGAGAGAGGAATGATGGGGTGGGAGTTATCTGTGAAAATTATGTCAAGCAGAAAACTCAGGGAAAAGCACAGGAAAGAGTCAAAAAGAAGAAGAAACAAAAAGGGATGACATACTTGTGTACATGAACCCCCTGGGATTAAGAATGACAAATCATCACCAAGTCTCAAATCTAGGGGATAAGTCAACAACCCCTTGGCATGATCTCACTCTTAATAACAGCAGCACACCTAAAGGCTTTGCTCTTCTTCTAAAGCTGCAGTGTTTCAGCTCCAAAAGTTAGAAAATACTATTTTTATTCAGCATGCAGTGTACACTATGGTACAAACAAACATTTATCCACAAAAGCCTATTTTTTTTCCTTCAAAACTATTTTGCTCATGTTTGAGTAATCAGTGCACATGCTACTACTTTTTCTATCCACCTTCCCATTGAGGATTTTTCTTACCTGCCAACTCTCCATCCAAACAGCAGGAGTGAATTAAATATGGCAAGTTGATGAGCCTCCTCTCCCAACCCCTTCAGCTAGCTTGCTTAACAGAGAGTCAAAATCTTCCAATTGCAAAATTAATCCAATCATGGTGTTCCTTGTCCCTTGTTACCAGCTCCCAACTCCTCCAAGTTCACACTAATTTTCATGGTATAAGCACAAATGCACATGTACAATAGTTATTCTTGGCATCTAAAAGACAAAGATCATTAGGGCAGGTCTAAAACTGGAGGAGGGAAGAAAGCGAATCACAAATGTGTTCCAAAAAACATTCAAAATGGAAATATTAAATATGAGTTGAAATAGCTTTTAGGTTGCATTATACTGCCAATAAGAAAATCAAACTAATGTTAGTGCTGGTATTGTGTATTTGAATTTTCTGCCCTTTGCTAGGCCGCCCCATAAGGTTATCACACACACACACAGAGGGATCAACTGTGCCTTAACTGAAAGTCAAACCCTGCAGGTACAGACCATGCAATATTGACTTGATACAGCAGAGGCACAGATACTACTGGGAGCTGGGACCTGCCAGTCTCAATTCCTCAAGGAAACTGCAGAGTATTTTCTGTACATTGCTGAAGCGAGGAACGGAACTTGAAGTGGACGTAGCTCAGCAGGTTATGGCCAAAGATTGAATGAGTTCTCTCCATTTCCTCAGTGACAGAACTGAGATGCAGGCAAATAAAATAACCTGACACAGAGACTCTCAAAATGATGATAGGTCTGCTCCAAGTTCCGTCTCATCTTTACACAAACACAGAAGCCTGATTTAACCATTCAGACAATGTTACTGCAGCCATAAAAGATAATCTGCTGTCATCTTTTCTTTCAGGATAAAAAGTTCTGCTTGCCTCTCAATATGATGTTTTAAGAGTTTCTTTGTCAAAGCTGTGATGTCAAAAGAGTGTTCTGCTATTAGACCTTTGTGCATCTTAAATTCCTTCCACTTCATGTGTCACAGGCTCCTTTCAGTTTGCTCACCTGAGAAGGTTCACAGGACAATGCCTCAGTGCCCCAGAGTGACAGGAGAGGAAACATGCACATCTCGGGCACTTCTCATATGTCAGAGTGCTTTACTGTAAGTGACAATCAGCATGATACTGAGAAAAACAACTAGAAATAAGAAAATCAAGGAGGGAATGATACAGGGAGGGCATAAGATAGTACAAACACAGCACAGAACAGCTATGCAACGCCCCCAGATTCAAAGCTCTCTATTGCCAAGACTTGGGCCTGAGGCACACCCCATATACTCTCTCTTCCCTTTCTAAATGCCCTTTCTAAGATGACCCAAGCTGGCTAAACAGGAAATTAATTTCTTATCTGTCTTCAAAAGCATACTATTCCCTTTTGTCTCTCTCAAATAATAATGTCCCGTGAGGCAACGCACCTTATGTGCCTTACTTAAAACTACATATATAGATTTGATTTGCTACTTCAACCTTGTCTAGCCAAACAGGTCTTATCAAAGACAGATACTGGTCTAATCTGACACAATTAGCTTTTGTTAAAAACACATTGCATTTTATCCAATTTTCCATGTAACTCCACGTCCTTGAACTACCCTTATCCTTCAAAAGTTGTTCAAAGACTTTGTTTAGTACTGAGGTCAGACAGACATAGCCATCCTCAATCCAAAATACTTACAAATCTCTGTCTTTGACTACTATCATAAGTCAGACAAAGCTGTATTAAATGCCATGGTCAAATTTTTTTCAACTGAAAATCAGCTTTCAACTGAATGAAAAAGCCCTTGGAAAAATACTGACTTTTCACTGAACTGGCATCAGGCATCTAAACCCAGAATTCTCTCCTACTGAGAAATCAAAGATATTTCTATTATAAATGATAATTTAATGTCTTGAAGAAATGTAGTTCAAATCTCTCACTGATCAAACAGCTTTCCTGAGGGTGGATCAAAAACTACTATGAAAGAATCTGGAACAACACCCACCATCATGGACAGATACATAAAATAATAATTTAGAAGGGCCAGACTTCCTAAATTATTTGGCATATACATCTTTAGACTGTGGACAAGAGAGCTTTTGTCTACTATCTGGACATGTATAAGCCAGAAATAGCAGAGAGAACTGCTCCGATGGTGCTCTGGAAAACAATTAGCTATGGAGTAAAAAAATACATGCTTTTAGTAAAGTGTCAATCTCTTATCTAGACCATGGCAATGCCAATGATCCAAATGAATTAAAGGAAATTGACCCTTCAGGATATTTCTGTGGGCTGAGGAAGTATAACTAAAGAGAGGCAATCTTATTTAAATCTTTCCTGACATTGGCACCCACCCACAAATGATTGTTCACACCCCAGATCTCACACACCAGATACCAGCTACTGCCACATTATTAAGCCTTGTGGACAAAAAGCTGATCAGATTTCTGGAGACCATACCAGTATCTCTGTGTTGGAGTTCACTTAACTCCCCAGAAGATGAGCATCTGCTGCTGGGACAGGAACTGTCCCCGGCAGAGGCTCTGGGAACACCCTGCCCCAGCCCAGCTCCTCCTTCCCTGCTGCATTCTGAGGTCCAGGCACCCAGGGCTGGTCACACACGGGTTTGCTCTGGCTCCTCAGGGAGCACGGGGCCAGGAGGAAAGGAAGGAAAAGCAGTCCTTGTCCAGGAGAAGCAGAGACTGTGCAAAACAGCAGATAGGAACAGGAGAGCACAAGAGTAAAGAAAGACACAGCATGCAGAGGGATGGGCCCAGCTATCCAGGGCAATCTATGGCCACACACAAAACTATGTACTGTAGCTACTGCCACTGCCTGGTAATTTTACTGCTGTTCACCCCGGAAACATTCATCATCATGATGTTCATGGAGATTGAGTCTACTTAACCTGGCTTTAAGTCAGCTTCTGTGACAGTACTGAAGGTATCTATTGCCAGGGACACCTATTTTGTTCAACACCTGCAGTAAAATAAACATTTGAGCCTCTGAAAGCTATTTATCACTAATCATGTTCTTGGCTGAGATAGTGCTTTCCCTTTGCACCTTGCTAACAACAGTTCTGCAGAAATAGCAGAATCTTTGAACTGGTGTCAATTTCCACAAGATTTAGAATGCAATTTGAAGATTTCTTTTTCCAGAATAAGAGAGTATAGTCTATTATGGTAATTGTATTATTATATGTTAGAGATAGGAGTTTAACAACAAGAACAAAAAAAACTACTTCAAATCTAAATACATTTCACAAAGCATTTTTCTCAGTATGCTAAATGAGTTACGTGTTGCTTTGTTGACAAACTTCAAGCTAATAATTATAACTTATAAGCTAATAATTATATGTAATTATAATTATTACAGAGCCAATACAGGATTGTAGAACTCATTGAAGAACTACAGGTTCACACACAAAGACAATGAAGTATTCATTCCACTGCTGGAGAACAAAGAGGAGCTAAGATGATGTGCTCCTACAGAATGCTAGCGAGATAAATGAAGCAGAGCTAAGTAACTGGAGAGGGTTTAGCAAGTGTAGTCACACAGATATAACCCAGGACAACTAGGAACACCAAAAAAAAGTGTAATTTGAAGAATTATCCTCAGTTGTTCTTTGCACTAGAATTTGCATACCTCTTAGGGAACATTATTTTGTGAGGGCTTTCTAGAGGGTCTTTCTCTGTATTAAGATATCCTTACAACAGCAAAGATCTGGCTTGCCAGAAGGCTGCCTTCTTTGAATCACAGCAGAACCTGTTCCTGGGCAATGTGTCTTCACATCTTCAACACTGAGCCCTCCCCTTCTTAATGTGTTTTTTTCACAAACCTATTAAAGAGTGCCAACTTCATCCAGCTATCTAATTGTTTCTATAACATGGGTTACACATTGGAAAAAGCTGCTGGAGAATCTGAAAGCAATCTTTGGACCATGCAAGAGTAGAGATTTTCAGAGGATGTATTAAACTAAACAGACTTTGTATCAGCAAGACTTCAGAAAGGTTGTTCTGCTCTCAGCAGCTCAGCTCAGCACAGGGAGATGTAAAGACAGCTTATTTTAAGCCAGTCCCAGAACCTCTTATTCATTACCAGTCTCACCAGAATACAACATGCTACTGAGTAAAATACACTTCTGCAAAATGCTAAACCCGGTCCTGATCTTGCCACACAGCTTTTGAATCTGCTTCCATATCTGGAATGAGCATGGTTCCCCACAACCACACAAAAAAGCAATGCTATATTTCCATGACTACACTGGATCTTATGCAGGTGTTTCAGCTCACTCAGGAGCTTCACCAGCACAGGTCATGCTGGTATCCTGCTTTCACATTCCATAGGGACACACACAACCCTGATTACAAGTTCTGTTTGTACACTCATACTGGGCCAAGAGAGTAGCACTCCAGTCCGTCCTCACTTCTGTACCAAACAGTCCTCAAAAAGCTTTTTCAGAATTTTCATTTTCCTTGGAGCTACTGTTCCTTTCTGACATGACACCAATCTCCTGTTTTATTCTTGATACCACAGTCTTCTAATAAAGGAGAAGTGATTCTATTGTCTTTATGCAGATTTTCTTTTCTAAAATATATAGTGAATTATCACTTTTGTTCCTATTTTTTAGAATCTTTACAAAAACAAGCAAGTATCAGAATAAAAGAGATTGTTCCTCCAAGCCTTCTTCCATGTTTGTTGCTGATCCTTCTACTAAATTCTGCAAGAAATGAAGTTCTTTACAGGATTTTTCTCATAAGGGATTGTATTTTCCTTTCAAGTTGTGCCTTCAAAACTGTGAGAGCATCCTTTAACTCGTGGCAATGCAGAAGCTGGAGATTTCTCAAAAACCCTCTCCAGAGATCTGTGAACTATTTTAACTATTATTGTGTTGCTATATCTCATGTATTTGATTAAATATCTCATCTGACTTCCTGAAAAAAAGCCAAATAATTATTTTTCTATTTGAACATAATTTTGGTGCATCGGCTTTAGCTCTCCATCTGCATCACCAGAGGCCCATAGCAAGACTATTACTCCAGCTGTTACTCACAAAGTTCTAGCAGCCATTTTCTTGCCTTGCTTTCACTGCAGTGTTTTAGTTTGAGCAGAACGATGCCCATTTGTTTGGGAATTCTTGATCGCTTTATTCTCTTGTTACCCTCTACTTCCACCATCCTCCTGGTCCAAGGTTCTCCTGTTACAGGGCAGAGACTCTACAACTACTGCTATCCCTCAGGAGCTGTCTTGATACCGATTCATTTTACCTGAAAAATGTATTGATGAAAGGTTTCTGAAAGCTTTCACTTTATTTGAATCAGACCTTCTCTGTTCTCCTCTGTGACTGAAGTAATTCACTTGATCAAAAACAATTTGTACTTATACTTCACTGCATTTAATTTTTAAGGTTTATTTTCCCTGCACATGATTAGATCTGTGGTGCCACTGGTATTAAATTGCCATTAGCAAGGGGTGTAACCACTTCCAGCCTTCATTCTTCACACATCTGCTTTCTGGAACACTTCTCTGCCAGATGGTGATGCCAGGGACAATCTCATGAAACAGTCTTCCACACAGAGTGCAGAAACCCCTACTAACTTGCCTGTGTTTCTAAATTAATTACTTCTGCCAGCATCAGGGTTCAAGTGTTTTATACAAAAGCTGCACTTCAAGTGAAGAGCTTCAAAGTGATCTCACCTGAGGCAGCTGGCACCAGTGACTTTCTAAGGCTTGAAGGGTCTGTGCACAGCCAGGTCACAGCAGTGTTCATCCTTTCTAATGCAATAATTTGTCTTACTCATACCAATGGTATCTCCAGTTTTGTAATCACGTTAAATGTACCATATGCAGAAGTTCCTTTTCTGCAGGAAAAGAAACCCTATTGCCAAGCTACGGGCAGAGCAGTTTTGGAACATCCTGAGAAATTTCTATGCCTTAAAACATGCCAGGAAATCCTTTTAAGTTTTCCGAGGTCAAATTTCTTTTTATGAATCCCATGTTCACTTAGGTTTTCACTAGCTTAACATTTTTTAAGTTTTTGCTGTGTTTGGTATCATATTTATTACACAGAAATTTATATGCTTTTTATCTTCCTTTTTCTTCTAGATGGATCTAATGTAGTATTTTCTAATTATAAAAATGGATGCTTTTTATACACTCCTAATTTCCTTGGTATGGAGGACATTGTGTTTGATTTCTTATATTTTGCCTTAGGAATTCTGTATTCTCATTTTCTAAAGTGAGATTCATTTCACCAAGTTTTAGATACTTAATTTTTAGGCATCTAAGTCTGATTTACTTGTTTGGACTGTTTTACAGTCAATAAAGGGAAAGAAACTCATCCTAATCTCAATTGATTCCAATTAGTTTTATCCTGCAGTGCTGGAGTTAAAGGTCTTGGATTTGGCCATTTCTCCTTGCTGATGAAAAAGTAAGACTGGCAGCTTAGATGTCGGCCTGATGTCCTGCCTGTAAGGTGTCTGAAAATAGGGAATACCAATGATGTCAACTGACTTTTGTCAGAAAAGTCCCATGCATGTCCTGAACACCAATGGGATTAGTTGCAGCAGTCTTATCTATACATAGTGTGTAGCTGACTTCTCCATCTCTGTTGGTGCTGTTGAATTGGTTGTAAAGTTTTGGGTATTTTTAATTTGTTTGGGCTTTTGTTTTGGTGGTGGTAGTGGTTGTTTTGTTTGGGGAGGGTTGGGAGGCTATTTTGAGGGGCGGTTGTTGGTTTTTTGTCAGATGAAGAGTAATTTTCTTGTTACTATACAACTGATGGCAGGGAAGGTTTTTCTTCTACTCTTTATCTGCCTCACATAGTCTGCATCTTCCAAACCTCTTTCTAATGTTAATTTGTCTCTTCATATATTCTTTTTAAACTTATATGAGTATTCTTTCATCCTTTGCATGTTCTATCCTTCTATTTTCAAGAGTAGCTGCATTACCACTTATCAGTTATATAAGCAGGTTTCCATTTAGGTCTCTGAGTTTTACTTACATGGAGGCGTTATATTCAGGATATAATAGACTTCAAATAACTTAAGTAAGATGTCTCGATTTTATGCTCTGCCTCAGGGAGCTATCAGCTAAGACTCTGGTCTGCAAATACCCCAGACATCTTACTCAGCACATACAGGAGAACAAGCCACTTCTCAGTCTGCAGCTACTTCTATAGAAAAAGATGTGACTGATGTCAGTTCCACTAACTTCCTCCATTTTGCCCACATGTCTGCAATGCTTCTAGTTTCAAAGTTGAAAGCAGCAAAATTTTAGCCCTATTCTGCAAAAAAAAGCCAGAGTTAATTCTTAAAGTCTGACATTGCATCTGGATCTGGAATTTAAGTCAGTCAGACTTTCCTCTAAAAACACATTGAACCAGATTTTATTAATGCTGATTTTCATTACTCTCCCATTCTCAGACACAAGAAAGACAAAGAGAGAAAGAATGAATCTTCCAAAAAAAGAGACCTGATGATTTGACTTTGCAGAGCTACAGTATTATTCATTTTATCCTCAGTTGCTAAGTATTTTAAGCTACAATAGTAGCAGGACTTTTTAAATTTTTTTTAAACCACTCCTTGAGAGGATTAAAAAAGTCACAAAGAACTAGGAGAGAATTTGCTAGTAACAGCTATAAGTTAAAATTAAAATATAATTTATACCAGATTTAGTGATTCCTCCTCAGCTTTCTTCACAGTCCAGATTAACTTATCTTTACACGTTAAATAACCATACATCTCCCAGGCTTTTCAAAAACACATCTGTTATTCTAACAATTAAATCTAACATAACCATTGCCCAATTTTACAACCAGTCTATACTGATAAATCCCCATCCTCTACAAATTCCATGGTACATGAGAGCATGTACAGCATCCTCTATTGCAAGAGCCAGGAGGAAAGCTCCATCTAAAACCCCTCTCCTCCCTTGGGGCATTTTAATCTGCTGTACATGCACTTCAGAGCTGGCGATGTCTCTGTGCCTCCCCAGATCAGTCATGCACACAAGCTGTGCTCTACAGCACCCAAATAATCTCAGTCAGCTGTTAGCAGGAGTCAGCCACGTGCACAACTCAGCCAGAGAAAAGTTTCATGGTTTGGCTGCTCCCACTCAAACGCTACCAAAATGGAAATGTTTGCTCTTCAGGCTAATGCGTAACTCATACCAAATCATCCTTTAAACAAACAACACACACAAACTGATCTCTAACAAAGAGCAAAATGTGAGTTCTCCTTATTACACAAAACAGATCGAAAAAAAATAGAAGTGACAGCTTTACTTTCATACCTTTTTTAATTCTATTTCTTCATAAACACAACAAAAAGGAATATTAAAAACTCATAAGTAGTCTACAAATTGAGACTCCAAAATATTCACAAAAAGAACACTAAAACAAAAGGCTGCAAAGCTCAAGAAATCTTAAAAACATTGCACAAAGGATGGATTTGGGGAATGGTGACATTAACTTTCAGAGATTCATGCCTGCAGCAGAAATATAGCTCCTAGCAGTAGGATATCAAATAACAAATGTAATATAGAGCAGTCTGATATAAGAAAACATCCTCTGAAAAATTGTTCTGTGTAATTTTGATTAGTGTCACAAGAATTCCTACACTTTGGGGCTTTTTAATATTAATTATAATTAGAGCATGTTTTCCTTTGAAGGGGACGGGATTGCCTTCAGTTGCAGAGCCCCCATTACATGATGAGGCAAAAGGCAAACCACCTTTGAGGCCAGTGCGGGGCTTTACAGAGCTGCCACGTGTATTTCCGCCCGGGACCACCTCTGCTGCTTTGTTGAGGGCGTGGGTGGGGTGCTTGGGTTTGAATTCTTTTGTTGTTGTGGTTGGTTTATGGGGGGGGGGTCCCCCACCCCACCAAGTTACGTCTCTCTTACTATGATATTTTTCATAGCACAGCCACAGTTGGACTAGGATTCTGCTCCTCCAACAAAAGGAAAGGGAACTCTGAAGTCCAAGTCTAAACAGCCACAACATTTCTGCCAGAATTTCTTTCACTATTTGAATATGTCTTTGAACATGAACATTTGAACAGCCTTAAAGGTCCAGAACTTAATATCCAGCATATACAGAACAAACAACTGGGGACACAAGTGTCATAAAGTCACCCTAAGACAACATGCTCATGCTATTTTATCAAAAAGATCGTGATTTTTGATACTCAACATCTTCGAAATTTCACAGAGCATGTCAATTAAACAAAGTGTGGTCACAGAAATTTTTAGGTTCTGATTTTTCATCCTAATATTAAGTCAAAATTTTTTTTTACACCTTCAGTTTTTCTGTATGATGGAAAACCTAAACATTCTGCAGTATGGCTAACGGCAGTAGTGTTTCTCCTCAGATTTACCTGAGACTTCTCACTTAAAAATGTTCTTTCAGGTTGCCTGTATCTTTGTGAAGCAGGAGCTATACAGGAGGAAGATTTCCATAATAGATATTTGTTTCAGACAATGTTTTTTAAAAAAAAATCACAATTCCATTATTTGATTCCTGATAAATCCTCATGAGCTTATTTTTAAATACATTGCACTTAGAGCAAAGAGGACGTCAGATCAGTCAAACTCAGAATAGACAGAAGCTGAACCAGGACTGAGGAAACAGATTTAGATATTGAGCCTGGTGTCAGTGACACGGAAAGGGAGAAGAACTGTGCCTAGGAAGACTGAAACTGCCTGGGCAAAGGAATGGTCAAAAAAGCAATGAGGCAAACCGGGGTAAACATTTCTGAGTATGTTGCAGTGATTGAAGAACACAGACCGTGCTATGCAAGCTTTATTAATTTATTTCACTAATCACCAGTATTTATAGTTCTCCGATGTCCATACAACATTTTCCACTCAGACCCCTTTGCCTCTGTTCCCTTAGTAACACAATCTTTTTTGGTTATCAAGTCCCTGTTACATTCTTTTGCACCAGCAATGTCCTTGTTGCATCTTCTCTCATCAGAGCAGTCAGAGTGACTAGAAATTATGTCTTCTTTTTTGTTCTTGTCTTGAATTTATCTCTCCCACGGCCTCCACTCTACCAGGGCCAGGAGGTCTGTGGCACTACCCAGCTCAGCTTCTGTAGCTTTTGATCTTCCACAGTATGTGAACTGAGAGCAGGAGCCAGGAGATCAATGGGAAAATGGGAATTTGATTATAAAAGCGGGGCATGGTAACATTCCTGTATTATTTATAGATTAAAATTTTATGCACATGCCTATACTGGCATCCTTAATCCAGTTTCACACCTCAGAAGTTGCCGCCTTTCCAATATTAATAACATTCTTTAACACAGGCTGTTGTATGGCACAGACGTGCAGGTGGGCTGTGCTGCCCAGGGAGGGCTGAAGAGCAAAGTAGTGCTGCCCTGCTATCTTCTCCCTATCCCTGAACTGGACAGGCATGAATTTGGTCCACCTGGAATTGTCCAGTCATGCCAAGAGGTTTACACTTAATTTCTTCCGATTTTTAAAGCAGTCTTAGTACAATATCTACCTTTTTCTATTACGCTATTTAAATTACATCTCCCTGGAGATGAAACCAGAGCAGCTGGAGCATGATAAGGCTTCTTGCCAGCCTTGAAATGCTGTAGGACCCACATCTAATTTGCTTTTGAAATGCCAGCACTGCACATAGATTTTTCCTTCGCTTTTATGCTGCCCTAAACGATGTGATTATGTCTGTAATACTATAAAGCAACTGTGTCAACAATAAAGAGGAAACATTTACGGCATAGGTTATTAAAACAATGAAAAATAGGCCAGTGCAATTTAAGTTCCTTGAGTGGGCTGAATAATAACTAGTTAAATAAGGAACAAAGATACATAATTTATTACAGAATCAACACAACAAGTAAAAGAAAATTGCATTCACTTTAAAATGCATCTCAAGAGGCTTCAGAGCAGAAGCATGGACAACACACAATGAATGTGTCAGAGCAAATGCACAATGAAGTGGATTTAGAGAACCTGTTGCAAAATGGAGTAATCACTCAACTTCAGAATATCCACATACGTACCACCAGCCAGTTAAACACACCAGACAAAAGTTTGTGCTAAAAGTAGTAGTGGCTGAAGGGACTGAACATTACTGTGGTGGCTGGGTAGATTGCTTCAGCACACAGACCCTACTACTCTGTGTGGTCAAAGCTCTGTGAAGTGTGGGCGAAAACAGGACTCATTTTTACAGAGTGGGACAAAAGCTCATTAGGAAATTAAAAGGCTGCTTACAAGTAAGGCCTAGCTCAGACATCATCAGATTAAGAAAGGTAGAGTAATTACTCATCTTCAATTACTTATTCTGGAAGAGAATGAAAGAACAGAGCAGACAGAACTCAGTATAATCAAATGCAACTTCCCTTACAAGCCTGTATTTTTCATGCTCAGTCTGACAACTCAGTTCAAACAATTCGAGTGGTTTGTAATAACAAAGCAAATATATCCAAAGATTAAAAACCTAGAATTAGGCTTGTATTTCCATTTTTGGCCTTCTAATTAGGTTTTTCTGAAGTGCTGAAAACAACTCTAATTAATGGCTTTCATACTTTGCTTTTTAATATAGCTCCTAACAGCCTGGCAGTTTGGAGGTTTCAGATAAAATTGGGAATGGATCAGAAAAGATTGTTTGGCTTGACTTTACTCCAGCAGAAATGAGACAAATCTAAACTTTTCCTACACAATTAGATCTCATGAGATTCTCACCTTGATCATGGTTCTGATAAGAATTTATATTAAGATCTCACCATCTTTTCTGAAGTAGACTCAAATAATTTTCTACAAAAACTCAGTATATGACCTTGTATGAAGAAACACCCAATCTTCTGACAGATCCAGCTTAACTTTTTTAAAAAAATAAAAAATGTGCACATACAAACACCACTATAGAACAATGTCCATATCTGTAGTGTATAGAACACAGCAAGTTATTTAGCCTTTCAATTTTTAACTGAGATCTGAAGCATATTTTACATTTCTTTAGGATAAAGAATTTGTACTTTGTGTGTTAATTAGCAATACCACAAACCGCCAACAATGAAAGAAAAGGTGGCACTGGTTCCGGACAGGCCAAAGACTCTGTTCCTTCCTCAGTATTTCTACAATATTGCTGCAGAACCTGAATCACTGCCATTACATTTGTTCCTTTCTTGTTTTAGGAGGCAGGGAGAAGATTGGGGAAGACGGCACAAGCAAGAAGGCAAGAGAAGGGAGTAGGGGAGAGAAAGTGGGATGACAAATCAATAAAGTAAATTTCCCCTAGTAGCAAAAATAGCTGACAGATCTGCTTCCCAAAGAACACTAAAAATTACTTTGTGAGTAAAAGTGGC
This sequence comes from Cyanoderma ruficeps, assembly GCA_008694505.1. NCBI lineage: Eukaryota > Metazoa > Chordata > Aves > Passeriformes > Timaliidae > Cyanoderma > Cyanoderma ruficeps. Next base: position 4,402,130 of record VZDJ01000028.1, on the reverse strand, counting down.
AGAGAAGACAAGTCAACTTGAAGGACTCACAGGAGAGCTGTTATTGACAGATACGCAGATGATGTAATTTCCCAAGATGAGCAGGTTTTTCTTTTATCTCAATAAAGCACTTCTGGGTGAAAAGATTGGGAAGATAGGTATGAGACAATAGCATAAAGCCTGTTCCTAACTTACATAATGTTATATAAAGAAGAGTTGATGTATGAAGTGGAAAAGAAATGCATTGAATGTTGAAGATAAAGTATTACAGAGAACAACTTACATACACTCCCAGTGGAAAAGGAATTTAATATTTGATAAAATACACTTTGTCTGTTGAAGAAATGCATTGATTTTCCAAAAGGCTAAATACATGTGTTTAAGAAAACATTTGTTACTGTTCTTATATAAATTAGCTGATAGAATGGCATCTTAAATGGTCCTGTTTACTCTTCTACATCTTGCTCCAAGTGTGATTTCTTATGCAATTTGATCAGGAGACGATCTAGCATACACTTCCTGTGTTTCAGCCTCTGCTGTGTTATGTATCCCACGACATTCCCTTCAGCCATTCTGGTACCCTTTCAAGATGGGTTTTGAGCATCAAATGGTTTGGGTTCGGGGGGAGTTTTTAGGTTGTTTTTTTCCTGTTTTACCCTCCTGGGGTGGGGAGGGTAAAGAGATAGTATTTTTCATATTTCCATTTAGTTAGATGATTTTGTTGTGCTTTAAAATGAAATTTCTTAGTGCAGAATGTTGCCACCGGTATCTCTACGCAAATATCCTTTAACAATCCTCACAGATATCTAAAGCCTCTCTTAACCCACACTGGGCCACCTCTCACATCAACTTTACCTGAATGGTGCAACCCTGTTGCCAGGCTTCTGACCAGCCCCAGTGCATACGGGGTAAGTACCCAGCTTGGTTAATTGTCTCCAAGATGTTAGCCAAAACCTGCCACTTTAGATTGAACACTTCAGCACAGTCCCTTTTCTAAAACCTTTTACTTTTAATGCTAAGAATTATGCAATTTCTTCAGTTGTGAAGAAGACAAGGTACATTTTCATGAATGGCCACTAAATACTATGAGCACTCAAATGTGAGTGATATATTCTAAATAATTCATCCAGATGCTGAAAGTATTGGCTACCCATCAGCAATATTTAAGCACCAAAATTATCTAAAACATCTGAAGGGTAGGTTATGTTTCTCAATGCTGGCTCAGAGCAGAACATGGTAAGCAACTATTGGCTTTAATCAACAAGATGGTAAGTGAACACCTGAGAAAATAAGCAAGTAATGAAATAAAATGAAACTGAAATTGCATCAGAGTTGTTGTTGATTTAAGCTTTAACAAAAATCTCCCTCAGGAGTCTCTCTTCCACAGATCTTTTTCTTTGTTTGAATACAGGATCAACTGAAGGATGGCGACACAGTTTATATCATCAATAATGATGAATTGACCGAAAACTGTGACTTGTCTGCTCACATACCAGTGCCAGCACAGGACAGCACAGGCTCCATCCAGGCTACAGGCAAGGAAGATATTCAGGAAGGAGACCTAGGGCTAGGAGGATACAAACTCCAGCTTCAACACACTGCAGGTCAACCACAGAAGAATTCATTGGCATGAGCAGCATAATGTTAATCACAAGAAAGAAGACTGAAACAAAGACACAAGAGATCCTGTTACATGAACAAGAGGTCAGAAAAAAATGTACTAAGCACAAAAATCAAAGAAAATTTAGATTTCAGCAACTTAATGCCTGCTCTTCCCAGGAAAGGAATTTCCTATCATATCCATATATCTACAACTATACACAGGTTTTATGACTGTAGCAGTTTTTAGTTTAAATTCATAGGGCAGTACCAGCCCACTATAAATCCATTACAGAAATATTTTGTCTCAGCACTTGACTGTACTGCGCCCCTTACTTGTACACAGGCCTTTGAATATTGCTTAGAGTCTTCAGAAATGGAGAGAAGTAGCTTCCTAACATTGATGCTTACATGCATGAATGTAAGCTCTTTTCTACAACTGGGCCTGACAAGATCCACACATAACTACTCAGTAGCTTTTACAATTCTAAGGAAGAAGCAGAAGAAGATTCCTTGTCCAAGGAGTATGTGATCTAAAAATGCTTAAAACATGCATTGCAGTACCTCAGCCTTGATAGATAAAGCTCCTTCATGCTCACAGTATAGACTTTCCCTGACACCCAGCCAAATATTTGCTTTCTAAATGCACCTTATAGCTTGGTCCACAGAGGGTTTCACTAGGCTGCCACAAACTGAACACTGATAGTAGGAGACATGGAGGTGTATGAAATGAGCAACAAACACCTCATGGCCGCACTGAATGGGCACAACCACTATTTAAACCCAGCAGCTATTCCACAAGGCCATTTGTCATTACAGCTTGGCAACACACAAAGCTTACATGGGGGAAAGGTTTTCTTGTTTTGAAAGACCAATCTAAACATATACTTTGATTTAAGAACTCAACTGTTTATTTGTTTTACTGTTTAAGAAGAGTTGTTTCTAATCAGGTATTTCTGAAAAACAGTTATATCTTCAGACTACTTGCTCCAAGGATAAATTTGTGTCTCTCTGCTTACGCTGGGCACTCAATGTTACACTAGAAATGAGGACTGTGGTGGTTAGATACAAAAGGAAAGAAAAAAAAACCAAGAGAGAGGTATCCAAGTGTTCATTGTTCTGCATAAACACAGTGAATGGATAATCAGCTGCTCAGCCATACATACAGCTGGCTGCCATATACTATCAAGCATTGTACACACCAGCTTTGGCACACAGCAGCTAAGCAGTGCAAAACCAGGGATAGAGTCAGGCTTCTGTTGTTAGAACACGTGCCTTTCCTCACAGTGTGAGTTTCAACTAACAATGCAGGACAATGTTCCTACTAAGAAAGTCACAATACCAGGAGTTTTTAAGGAAGAACATTCTTAGTATACAAAGACAATGGGCAAGAAGAAATTCGCGATCTAGAAGCATAAAAATCAAACTGTCACTATTAATAGTCCTAAAGATGGACAGGTCTTAATTTCCCCACAAATAAAACCTAAAATACAAATATAATCAAGTTTTAGTCATTCTTTTCCAGTGTAATTAATTTCTGGTTATATATGACTCTAGAACAGCCATTTTAAGCATAAATTTGAACACAATGGAGTTGCATGTGCTGTTACAAAAGATCAGAAGCTTAAACTGGCATTTTATTTTGCCCTAAACTCTAATCAAAGATCTTCAAAGGGCCTTAATCCCCATATGGTTTAAAACAAATAATATTCAGGCATGATAACAAATTCTTAGAAGAACCGTTGAATTTCCAACTCCATGTTTTGCTTTGTTTAGCTGCATGGGCTGGGAAAAATGTGCAGCAGCTTGCAAGAAGGGTTGGAGAATGGGTAAGGAGGGAAGGTTTTGTGGCCAAATACTGGGAGACAGCAGAGAACAGAGGAAGGAGAAGCAGGCAGAGAGACACTGGAGTGAGGTGAAGATGTGGCAGCACATCAAGAAGCTCTTGGGGTAGGTGCTAACACTGACCTTTAATAGCCATTTTCTGGTTTCAGTCTTGGCAAGTACTGAGGCTGTGTCACCAGGCTTACTAAGTTTCTTGGGAAGTGTGGATTCCAGTCCCTAGATTATACTAGAAATCAATAAAGTGCTGTAGTATAATGAAGATGCAAAGCTGTTTTTCACAACTGCCACATGAACTGGAAATTACAAGCTCTTCAATAGTTTTGCTTTTAGATTCTACTCTGAACTGCATCCTGAAGCATACTATACAGAGGCTTGCTGATTTATTTATTGTGCCTATGTCCAGATTTCTCACATTTGTACAATGATAAATGAAGAGCTCTGGGGTCTGAAATTCTCTATTTATAAAAAAAAAGTCTGCAACAAATACTTTACACACTGTTCTATCCCTGTGCCTTAAAGGCTGTTTCACTTCGTGAAAGAAAGTCATCCCTTATGACAGACAAGTCATAATCAACTTCACATCTTCACAGGCCAGGTTTTTATGTTAACACTACCAAAGAGGCCGAATCAGTGGTCCCAGCAGGAAGGGCATTTATCACTGGGATCATGCTCAGCAACCAAAGTACCATTGGCTTTTAGGAAAATTAGCAATATGAGCTGCAAGCAAACCTGAAGCACCTGCTAACTGGCAATGAGAGTCTCAGTTGTCCATTACACTCACTCTTTCCCTATTTTGAGATACGCTTTTCATGACACACAGCTCAAGAGAGTTACAACAACATTAGAACAAATGACATATTTGTATTCAAGAAAAAATTACTGACAACTAGTAATTCTGCATGACTGTTTAAAGAGAGTAATGAATGTTAAGAGAGGCCTTTAATGTTAATTTACAGTTTATACACTGCAGATTTAAACTACTCAATATTACACAGTGTTTGACTGAATGTGCAAGTCACTCATGATAAATGTGAAGCTATTCCTTCTACCTGAAATCTAATAAAACACTGCTTGGAAAATGAAATGTAATATATATTGTCAAAAATGTAGTGACTGCATATTCAGAATGAAGGCCAAAATGTGAGGCAAGATGGAAATCTGGAATACTGCTAAACCTTTCAGGTTTCAAATGTAATAACTAACATTTTATACAGAAATATGAAGGGCATTTTGCTTGGTTTGAAATCAGTGGATCAAATCCTGGCTATACAGCAGAGCCAGTCCAAGAAGACTCTCTACTGAAAATATCAGATCACTATTATAACTCAGAGACATGAAATATTTGGTAACCTCACTGAAAACAGTGGCCATTGGAAGTAAACACCTATGTTGCTGTATTAAAAGCTGAACTTTAAACTTTTCAATAGTAACAACATTAGGGCTATCTCCAACTGATGAACCCTGTGTATAACTCCAGCCAGGAAACTAATTGCCTTGAAGCCCTGAGAGCTCTTCACATCATTTTCACCTAGCAACTTATTCAAGTGCCTTGCTGAGCTGGTCTCTTTCCTTTCTTCCTCTGTATTTTGCTATCAGCCATCAAGAAATATGAGCCCTGTAACACCCTGAGTGCTGTGAACATTTGGGTACAAGAGAAATGCAGCAATAATCAGATCTGTATTTTAGATGCACATGAGCATTACACACGTGCTTTTGAAATTCTTTGTTTTCACAGAGACTGAGAATGCTTAGGATACAAATATTATTTATAAACTTCAGAGAACCGAGACAATATCCTGAGAGCCACTGGAGAGATTGGAAAATACTACTTCCAATTCAGCATATTTTGTGATTCTATAATTCTAGACACAAAATTGGTTTTCCTCTACTTTCTCCTAGCAAAGTGGAAAATAGCCTTTATTGACATCTTAAAGCAAACCAGTTCTGAGCATTTTAAATAACTTAATAAAAGGAAGCTCATCTTTGGCAATATAATCCCAACAGACATGAGTGCTGCTTAGTGAACTGTAAAGGAATCGTCAAAAGTTTATTTTAGAAACTCTTTCAGAACTTGAAAGTTCTCCAGTTGACCCAATTTTTCTAAGCAAATATGAATTTATCTCACTGCCTTGGTCCCAATACCTATCAATTTTCAGATCATGAAACCCTGTCTTTCCTTGGGCTCAGCAATTAGCTTTTGTGGTAAAAATTACTGTTCAGAAGAGTCAGACAAAACGTGTTTTCTTGAATACTGTTTTCTTGGTGTTTTGGAGGTTTTTGCTCTTGGTAACCTATGCATTTTTTACATCATGGGCACACACTAGAGTGCAAGTTTCTGAACAGTACAGAAGAAAACTTTGCCAATATAGTAATTATCTCTCTCTTTATCCATGCCTTTCAAGTGATTAAAAGAATAAGACAGCCTAGTGCAGTGATGAGCATCAGCCAGCTGAATATCCCCTTCAACAGCCTTGTGGTGCAAGTCACACTTCCAGTCTAAAAACTGCCTAATGAACATCCTGGCAGGTGTTTAAAAATCCAGACTAATTATTTAAAAACCAAAACAATGCCAGTCAGGGCCATGGTGACAATCTATGGCCCAGGTTTGTCTTTCCTCTGTGAAAAAAAGATTTTCCTGTGGTTACCCCAAGGTGTGTCAGGGGTCCCTCTCCAGCTTTGGCTCTGCTCCTAACAGCTCCTTGGCACCACCAGCATGGGCCCACTACTGCTGCAGTGCTAGAACAGCCACCAGCCAAGACTGCCTCATAGTTCCATGGAATTCTGCAGGAAAACCCCACAGGCTTCGTGTTTCCAGTTAGGAAACTGGAATTCCAATCCTTCCAGCTTTCCCAGTGTAAACAGCCACACTGGCTTCCTCCCTCACCAGCCCAAATAAACCAAACAAAGAAACCTTTCTTTTCCCACCAGTGTCAGAGCAGAAGCTACATTTTCCCCAACTAATTTACTGTTATTGGTCAACATTATTACCCTACAAAAATCATATCTGAGGTATGGAAGAACAAATATTGTTTCAAGCCTCAGAGGCTTCCGAATCTGAGCATGTCAAATTAATCATCCTTCTGAGGACCCAGCAGAGCTTGAAATTCTGGTGCAGGAAGCCAGTAGAGAATATCCAGGAATGTTTTCCATCTACTGTTCTACATCATTGTTTACCACAAAGCTGTCTGCTTCTGGTGTGCTACAGCAAAAGCAGATGGACATAAAAAAATACGGGTACTTTATTGAATATGGGCTTGAGACTAGATGGAGCCTTACACTCAACAAGCTAAACACTCAAAAAATAATCTTATGCCATGATATTAGACATCATGCAAGTCTAAGACAAGTTACATATAAGTGAATTGAAACAGGACAATATCCCATAAGCATAATGAGATTTCTTATTCCAGAGGTAAAGTAAATTTAGAATGCATGCCTGACTGGAAATGAAAATACAAAAGAGAAAACTACACAAATAAATGAATTATGAAGGAAGGAAAGGTGATGCAAGGGTGGAAAGAAGCAGTGTCAAGGAGATTCAAATTGAAAAAGATCAGAAAGACATTCATAGCAACTGCAGGGTAAAACCCAAATTAAGCAGAGTGAGAAACTGAGGATTATATCAAAGAACACTCCTAAAAACTATACTGAGCCATAGATAGCCCTGACACTACCATATTGCAAACCTTGGGCATTCCACTTAAAGGCAGGAACAGCTACCAGCTGAAAACTGACCAAATTTAAAGAAAATTAAGAAAAAGGACCGAAGCTGAAAGGCTAATCCTCCAAGAGCACTGTTGGAAAGCAATAAAAGCAACACCAGCCTCATATTTGCAGAAGGCTGGAAAAATGACTTAAGATGTAAGTTCTTCAGTCCTCTTATTTCATCTCTCCCTCCTTCACCAGCTATTCATTTTCTTCACCCAGTTGTCTCTTACACCTTCCCTGGTTTACCTTTAAGATGAAAACTTTACTTTTCCCATCCCTTGAGCTAACAAAATTATGAAGTCCTATTCTCCCTCTGCATGATATCCACACCCAGCACAATTTTAAACAGTTCTTCAAAAAGAAGCTAATGTGATGCAGGATTGCATGAACTACATAACTTCTACCCCAAGTAGTGATCGTGTTCAAAATCAGGGGGTCAAACACATCCCAATATCTTTAAGGCACTTCTCTATCACTACAGATGCTGAGAGCAAGAGCTCATGTATTTTTAACTGCAGGAACCAAGAGGATGAAAAACCCTTAAGAAAAGCTCCAGAGCCATTCTCAGTGGGGCTGATATGAGGTTTTCAGTGCCAGGCAGCAACATCAAATGAGCACTCTGTCTGCATGGTTTTATCCCACAGTGAGGATGGACCCTCCAAGGCTTGGGTGCACAGGCAAGAGCACCAACACACACCCTAAATCCAAACCCTCTCTTTTCACCCTTTGCACATATTCCCACAGCCTGGGGCAGCTCCAGGAGGGACAGCTCCCTCACCCACCCCATGGGAGAGCTCACTTTTAACTGCAGCAAACCAAGCAGACGTTTCCAGCTGGCAGAGCAGGGAATGTGGTGCTGCTCTCCTGCTCTTTGTGGTCCAGGCACGTTTTCCTGCTGGTACTCAGAGAGTACTGCTGCCACTGCTGATTAGAGAAGTGACTGGAGCACCTTTTCTGATGAAAGCTAGTGTGAAGTGGACACTTGAGACAAGTGCTCTACTTTCTGCTGAATGAACCATCAGGCCCAGGCAAAAAAAAAAAA